>JAQGDQ010000013.1:0-258457 GCA_030141605.1 Tubiluchus corallicola
ACAAGACTAATTTATATTACATTATATTTAAAAAAATTGATTTACAATTTATAATAAAACACCAAGGTTTTTGAGACGTTAAAACTTCTGCATTTTAAATATAAAAATAATATTGAGAAACATTTTACTCTATACATAAAATCAATCAAATTTACAATACATAAAATTATCCACAATCTGTAATACAATCTGTATTATTAAATTACAACATAATTTAAAATTATTTTAACTCACTTTTCATAAACTGCATGAAATATACTTTTTGATATTACTTAAGTAGGAATATTTCCTTTTAAAGCAAATTCAGGCATAACTGAAATTATATAAGAAAGGAAAAGCATCTGATAAAAAAGCACCACACTATCACTTAAAAATACTTTTATGCGTTCTGTTTAAACAATTGCAGCTGTAGCTCTAACTATTACTGTCAATGCAAACATTTATTGATGAATTCTGAGGACCAGTGAATAATGCTTGAACAAATTTCCACATGCTAAGACATTAAAGAAAGACAACCTAACTCAGCTCAGAGGCTCTCTTTACAGAAAACGAGTTTTTTCGTATCACAATTTTGTTTTAGTTTTACAAAACTTTTGTGCTAACCTTTTAAAGGTGTGTAACAACTTAGCAAATTCGATAACTATTTATTCATTGCGATGACACTTCAGTGCCAAATTCTAATGTTAGCAGAATGCAGGCTGCATTGTTTTCCCTATGGTCCTGGACAAGAAACAACTAGCAAGAACTATTGGCAGAAGTATTGGCAGAACTGTTGTTAACACAAAGATCACTATTGCCTACATTGAAATCTAAATGTCTTTCAGTTTTGTTTTTCTATGCACCTGCTCTGCTTGACCCACCAATCTTGTATATCATAAGCCTTGGGACTTTCCTTTGGATTGTGCAGTTTTTCGCATAAGAGGCAAAAACTCTCTCGAGGAGCACGCTTTATGGCGTAGTTCTGTTTCCATGCAAAATATTCAGAGTATGCTGTGTCGTTCTTATTCAAATACAATAGGTAATCAGCTAGATGTTTGGGAGTCTCAAAATCTGCAGTGTTGATGACAGAGTGTGGTGGAGTTACATGGTCGTAGTTTGCACTTCCTCTAACAACAGGTATGACGTTGCTATGCATTAGCATGAAGTACACCTTCTCTGTGATGTAATCACGACAGAACGAGTTTTCAAATGACAAGTAAAATTTGTAATCCCTCTTCAGCATATCGTCGCATTTCTGTGTACCGATGCAGGTTAAATTACCGCATTTACCATAGATATGAACAGGTACATGTTTCTGTAATTCTTTTGCATATTCCAGGCGATCGGAATAAGCATTGCAGTTGCTGACAAACCAAGCGACTAGCTTTGTCTTGCCTTCAGCATAATTCACAATGCTTTGCTCTTCAGGCTTTGGAAGCTTGTAAACAATACCGTGCAGTCTGGGAATATCAGAATCACGGCGATATGTCATGGTCCAATTAAAGACATTGTTAAGGTGGGATAAATCAGGATTTCTCCCATGTGTAGGGTTCATTTTGATAGGAGGTTCCCAGACAAAAAACACCCATCGCTGGCCTGGTGGTCGGGTACTTGGAAAAGGATCAGTGGGGTTGGTAGATAAATTTCGTACATGCACGACTACGGCATCGCTTTCACTCAGACGAGATTTGTCATTTGTGGTCTCACAATTTTGCCCCTTTGCCCAACATCCTTCAAATGGTTTGCTTCCTTCCCCAAAATTAAAATAATCGTCCATATATCTGTTCCACAACAAAATCAGTCTTTGCTTCTTGTCACTCTTTTTCTGAGTAAATTTTTCTTTACTATTAAGTTTTTCATCACTAAATTTTTTTGTCACATTAATCACATCATTATTTAGCAATTCATCAGCTGTATCATTTAAATGAGGAGCTATATCTGAAGGACTTATAACACGTTTTTCTATATCAATCTTTGTCCTATCCACCACAAATTTATTATCACTAACACTGCTTAAATGTGATATTTCGTATCCATAATGGTCTAGCACATTTCCAGTTTGATAATTTGTTGCGAGTACAAAACCAATGTGGCTAAACTTAGAAGTTTCTCTTGGATTTATCCTGCTTGAGAAATATAACCAAATCCATGCCAGAATAAGCATCAAAATAACCCAGAAGGCCAACAACGTTGTCCTTTTTCTACACATACTGACACAATACACATAAACTACTTTTTTGAAATGTTTCATCAGTAGTGCAATTAATGTTTTGTTTGCAAGCACCTCCACAGCATTTTCACTAATGGCTACACAATGACTACAGCACGTTCACTAAGGCTAGTTAACTAGTGACTGACAAGGACAGGTATGCTGCAGAGTGTTGTTGCCCTCACAGAATAAAGTTGTTACGGTCTAGTAATTTAGCAATAATAGCAGCCTGTCCTTCATATGCAACACTGCATCTACTGTGGCTCTCAGACAGTATTATTTAAGTGATACAACATAAAATATAAGCTTCTTCAACATCCATCACTTTAGAAAAGAAATAACAATTTAGACTATTTAAGAGTATACTGTCTTGTAAAGCCTTGCAGTGCATTATATTTCCCCATATTACATTACGCATACATAATACACTACGTTACAGCCCTAAAACACAAGCATAGAAATTAGGTTAATTGAAAAACAAAAAAGATGCCTGCAAGTGTAAAGGGAAATTATAATAGCATCATTGTTTCATGAAAATCCTTTTGAAAAATAAAAATAATAATTATTAATCAAAATACTAATAATTGCTATCCTACACAGTTAACCAGTTATACAATAGTATAACCAAAATTAATTAAAACCAAAACTAAGATCAATTAAAAATAAATTTACTTTCTAACCATATTTTTTCAAAGAAATAAAAAAACAGATGACGTGAATTTTATGAAAAACATATGATTGACTAAATGTTACAGCAAACTACATGCATAATGTCATCATATCAGTATATTTTGACAAATGAGTTAAAATGTGTACTCTCTAGATTATAAGACAAGCCGCCAATTTTTTGCTTAAATTTCACATAATTGTGAAATAGTTGTGAATCTACACACTGATACGAACCAATTTTTTTGGGGCAATTATACAATTACAGTGTTACAGTGACAGATCCCATAAAGAAATGTTGCACATTACAGGGATTAAACTGAAATTATTAAATCACAATGCATGAATATGTTATGCGATGTTTGTTTACTGCTCTCAGTATACTTTTAGGAATGGTAATAGGTTAATAGAGTCTACCTACTTAATAAACAGCTACAGCAAATATGACAAAGAAAAACAGTTAACACTGTAACAACAACCTAGTGGTATATGAGCCACATGTTATTTCTTAGCTTTAAAGGCACTCAAATAGAACCCATAAAACCATAAAAGATGTTAAGAAGAAATTTTGATAAAAAATTAGGTAGTCTGATTAGGCTGAAAAAATATCGACTGTGGCAACTTGGACAACATGAACCTCTCGAAATGTCATCCAGAGAAAGACACATGCACAAATGTTAACAATATTATGAGAAATGCTTTAATTGCAACTAATGCTCACAATATATATTTAACAAGATAACTTCAAACATAATCAAACTAAAGGGAAACAAGTCAATAATGATTCTTTATCCTTTTTAAAAAAATATATTATTACAAATAAAATATTTGTTCAGCAATATTTCATTCATTCATAGAATCTAATTTGTTAGCTTGGAAAATGCATGTGGCCTTATGGCTGCAGGTTCTTCACACCGATATTAGATTGTTCCCATGTTTTTGAAAATGGCTAGTCTTATAAACCAAAAAGTGCAGTACCTGCTATGAAGTTTAAGGCATCTTGTGGAACTTTTATTGTCAACTCTCCATTTCCCAAGTCAGCATCAACAGAGTTGACAGCATTTCGGTGACAAGTTGAGAAGAATTCCAAACTTCTCCTGAGAGGTACAGACAAGTGCTCATTAATTTGATAACAAGAATACTGATTCTCTCCAATTAAAAATTGCATTTTTTGTTCCACATACATGAACACATAGAAATGCAGTACATCAAATACAGCAGAAAACAATTACAGCAAACCTGCTGAGGTACTCTATAAGAGTACATGGCTAACCATATGCATTGAGTAAGGACAAACACATATCAACAATAAAAGTGCATAAATAATGTACAGTGTGTGACTTCATAGAGGGTGTGAAGACAGTGAAGCGCTTCAGTCAGCCAATTTTCTGTTTGTCCTTTCTATAAAAAGTTTTTGTAGTAGGAGCAGGACTCATCACTCCTTGAAACATTTCAGCAGTGCGCTGCCTGAGTATGTACGTAAAACAGCTGCGTGCCAAGCCACTGAGTGACTCATTGCTTTTATAGAGTAGTAGACAAGATGACATTTCGGCAGGTCACATCAGCATCTTTGCATGCTGCATGCCCAACAACTTTGTCGCTGTACCAGGAATGTTGGGTTAAGTTTAACAGTAAATTAGTTTGCAAACGATTGGGAAAGGTAAAGTACACAGTAAAAACTTATAAACACACAGTAATGCAGACAATGGAGCCGGACAAAAAGTCCGCAATATGCAATAACAGAGTACGCTGTATTCAAAGCTATTATACTAGTTAAGTTAAGGCTGAAAGTTTGTTCTTTTTTGCAAGTTTGTATTACCCGTGTATACGCAATAAATCATGTTCACTATAAAGACGTTATACTGTACCACACTGAAACAGTAAAAAATTGAGATGAATGGTGGAGAAACAATGGCAATCTGATTGAAATGGAAGTGGTTAAGTGTGATTTCTAACTTTCATAGAAGCAGTACACGTCACTTTTTACGTTTCAATGAAACAAATTAGTTTGTAAGACATGAGATAAAAAATAAATTAAAGCGGACACATTTAGTTCTACCAAAATGACTCAGTAAGCTCTTCTGCTCATTCAGCTGGCTTTAATTAAAACTACATGGTCTTGCAGTCAAGTCTCTTACCAAATCACTCTGTTCTACAGTCTTCACCTACCTAATGCAGTAGAAAAACGTAACAGTGTTAGGAAGACTTACTGTTCTGTATCTCCTTGACACACATCCAGTGACGGATCGCTATACGTGAAAGGACACTCTAATGTATCATTGATGCATATTCTGTAAATACGTGGAAGCAGTGCTAAGAAAATTAGCTTCAGAACAATTTAAGATGTTTAAGCCTTGCTTATCGTAATACTGTTGAATACAACACACTCGAGTGTGAATGGACAGTTGGAGCAATTGTTCTAACACAACACATATGTGGCATCATCAAATGTAAAACATTTCTTGTTTGTAACCATGCGAAAAATTTGGAAAACTTGTGACGGAAGATGCTATTGACAACAAGTCGTAGTGGTTATAGCTAGTAAATGTTCTTTATCACTCTCACAAAGATTACAAATTATAACAGTAAGCGGCGAATTGCCTGAAAAAGTAGCAACATACATATTATTTGCCTATGTTTTTTTACACAATTTTGCAACTCTGCAACCATGATCCAGGATCCAGGACTCAAACAGGGCCTACTTATTATGTTTCAAAGTTTGAAGGACCAGCACCTTTAAAATTTTCGAGAGTAATCTTCTAAGATAACACTCTGAAACGACAGAAATATCTTGGTCCTCATAGCAGATTCACATCTTCCCTCGAAGAGGCAAATAGCCACTAGCAGTAGATCAGATGAAATGCCCAGAACCAGTTTACAGGCTATGCTAGTCAACCATTTACTGACCAGGCTAGGCATTGGTTAACTTTGATCCCTAAATGCATACTAAAATTACTCAGCTATTCATCTCACACAGCTATTTCATTATTATACTATGTCATAATTATACTAGATTTCATCTTTAAATGATATTGCTTGTAAGTACAAGCCTATGTTGCAAGATATATTGTAAATTGTGCATATGTGTTAAGAAAAACAATTTGATACTTTCAATCAACATCAGAAAGAATTTTTAAATTAAAAGGATATGACATTGTTTGCTGTTGACTTTGATTCTACGCAGATCACTCCTTAAAGGATTAATGCTCAGCTCCACATATCCCTGTTAAAGACAACAAAAATTATTAGCAATAGTCTACACTAACAATTAAGTAACAGAAATTCACACTGTAATTAATTCTTGTGTATAATTTTCGAGTCATACCTACACACTATATAAAACTTTAAACGACAACAAATGATTATTTAAACTAATTAAGGGGCTTAAAGTTATCACTAATGAGGAAAAGCAAAATTCAAACATTTACTTAAAAAGACTACGATCAAAGTTGTTTTAAGCTGGGCACATTTAGTACTCAGTTCAAGATATTGTGATCAAATCAAAATTTAAAGAGAAAGACAGGGTTTTCAAGCATTTAAAAAATTTTGTAAAATAAAATTAGTTCAGCTAGCAACACTCTTACATGTTTGAAAGATTCAGGTTAGTAGAAGAAATTTTTAGTAATCTAAATATCTTGTGCTAACACACAAAAAGCTGCCATGGTATATCAGCAACTTGGGTCTCTGCATACTACTATTCAAGGAATAATTTGAACAAGGTCAGGTCAAATAGTGACTTCACAATATAGATATATCAACACCTATATCAAGTACCCTCAAGCTGTTATTAGACGTTTACAAACTCTGTTGTAAATACAGTAGTCGCCGCTTAATAGACTCAATCGCTTAACTGACTCAAAAACACCAGGAACGGGCCGCTTCTATTCAAATATACATAAAAACTATCGGTAATTGACTCAAAGACGTTTGCTTAAGGGACTACATATTTTCCTTCACGTACATAAAATAAGATTAAGATATTTGTATGTGCCCAAAGAGCCTTTCCTACTATTAAGTTATCTTTACTTAATATGTGCACTATAATATATCTAGAAATAATCATCTTTATTACCGTTTTGTTTGTAAGCAGGTATGTTTATACACTAGCGTAGCGATTTTGCTTTGAATCTGTTACCCGCTCGCCCATTGCAATTAACCCAGTTACCCAAAGATTTTCTGGAAGCTAAACATTTAATCACTTGCCTAGCAGTTTCCTTTTGATGCTCTAGTTGCAAATCACGCTTTCAGGCTTAGTAAGTTAATAGTCAAAGATGCAGGTACAGTAATCAGCCAGTATTCCTCGTGACTTACAAGAGTAAACATCATATAGCAAATAAGGGCATGGAGTTAAGAAGTTTGAAAAATGAAGCATAAGCGTAAAGATCGAACAGTTAAGGAGAAACTGAAAATTTTAGAGCAGTACGATAAACTTCCAAAGATGGGGCAGAGGTGTGCAGCAGCGCAGTTGAAAATTTCACAAAGTACTCTCGGCAGAATATTGAAAAAACGATCTGAAATTGAGCAGTCAGCAAGCCAAAATGAGAATCTAGCATCTAAGAGGCGACGCACAGGAAAAGACTGTGAAGTGGAGTCAGCGTTAAAAGTGTGGTTTACAAACGCAACTTTGTGAGCCAACTTCTTCACGAGAAAATGAAGCAGCCAACTTTGAAGGAATTTTTGTAATTTTTGCAAATAAACAGACTTGTGTGATTTAGAAGTATACTTTTTAATTTATTGTTAATTCAATTATATAAATTAATACTTTAAAATATTTTTTTTTCTAATTTTTAACTGCACAAAGGAATTTAGGCATTACTTCATTTCTAAAATTGAAATGCATAATAGCCTAATGACTCATTTCTATAGCAGTAATACTACACCCATAGGTTAATCGGTTCAATAAGTTAATTGGGTCAAAACACGTCGGTCCCAAAGTGAGTCTATTAAGTGGCGACAACTGTAAATTACAAAAGAAAGTTATTTGAACGCAGCTAACTTTTTATCTATCTTTTACAACAAGTAAATACAATAACAAAACTCATGTAATTTCTTAAAGAAGATTATTAAACTGGTGGTATCTAGTAGTTAGCGAGGGAGTAAGTTTTTATGTGACGCTGTTTGTAACCTAACCTGAACTCTTGACAGTTGTATATTGAAACAATACATAGACAACACGAAATTCTAAAATACATGTGCAGGCTTTTATTTTTTTACTTCATAACGGTTAAAAGTAGTGAGAAAAAAATTAAAACATCAAGTGCTACAAAGCTGGTTAATCATCTGACTGCAAACGATTCACATTTATTTATCATTGAGCCTTAGAAATTAGTATAATTATAATAAGCTTATTAAACTTAACATAATAGTTGTTTGAAAAAGCTGAGAATTTGGAAAGCTATTTTTAAGGCAATGAAGCAAACAGTTTTCATTTATCTTAATCAGGAAATTACTAGAACTACAACAAGTCTCAACATATAACAAAAATGAATAGTCTTAAGTCTTACTCAGAGAGTACAGTATTATGGAACTGTTATACAAAGCATTACATAATTATGATCACAAAAAATGATGTAAAATTAAAATGAAGTTAACACATCTGTATAAGTATAATGCAATGATTATGGTAGTAAAATATAAGAAATGAAAAAAACACTTACTATTAAAGACTGCCGTTGGAAGTTGATTCCAGTGATGCATAACACCTGATGGGACGTAAATAAGAAAAAAAATTAATCACCCTTTGATAAGAAGGCAGCAAAAATAGAAATTTTATATTGCAGGCTTACTGATACTAAAACTCAAAACCTTCAATAAGTAGTCAATATCGTATTTGCTAAACTATGATTAAGCAAAGATCCTTGGTGCTATGTAGAAATAAAGCTTACATTCCTGCTATAGACATGGTGAAATAGTGGAAAAAGCAGAATCACCAAAGTCATACTGGTTAAAAACAGCAGATGGTATACTTGGGAGAAATGCTTGTATGCTTAAGCCTCGTGATCACCAGGTAGAAATGCCAGTAGAAAGTAAATTCCCTGAAGATACTAAAAGCATTTCAGGGGAAGAGGAATGTGCACAGTTGGATGACATTGCAAATGATGATACTATAAACCCATAGGCATCAGATAAAGCCTTAGAGATCTTTTTACAAAGATTTATCAGTGCTCACAGGACACGCTCAGGGCGAACAGTAAAGCCTAGGGGTAGGTTAAATATGTAGTTTAATACCTATCAAAAATACAATTTGGTTAGGTATACAAACCCACAAAACTCCGATTTGTCCAGCTATCTTATTAGCACCTTTTGTTACCACTTACTATTTTTATATACAGAAATGTACTCTTATTGGGGTGATAGTAGACGTTGTGTAGTGTACATGGCGTGGCGGTGCGTATTTGATGCTCGGGGAGTTGGAGAAGATTGCTGGCACTCTTGAACGCATTTTATTGTATAACGAAGTGACATTAAAATTAATCACTTTTTACATTATGTAGTCTCTAGAACAACTACATAGCATTATTGATTTTACAAATAAGATTTTGAATGATGATACTATAGCTGCGTTCAACTGCTTTCTTTTTGGACCTTTTGTTGGCTTCGGGAACATTCTGATCTTGAGTGTTAGAATGTACAGAAACATTTCTTGTCGTGTAATTAGTTCATGGAATCGTCACCCAAGCAAATGTAATAGCTTTAGAGAACTTAAGTAAATGTAAAAGTGCAATGAAAGTGGCGCGCTCACACGCCAACTTATAGCGTATAGGCTAATGTCACAAAACCATTCAATGATACAACTGCCAGTCGAGTACAATCAAGCTACAGTAATAAACTTATAGTTTATAAGATCGCAAGTGGTCATCTGGCTTCCTTGAGCTCTTTGATGTCATTTTACTATATTTCTTTGTAGAAGTCTATTATTCTTATGCAACGCATCATAGGTAAAGTAAAATATTCATTCGACAGAATAACATTTTCCGCGCTTCTATAGACGCTGACATCTTGCTCTGTCATGAAGTAAAATGTATTCCGTAATATTCGGATTGCAGTTGCAAATACATAAACCAAATTCATTATAATCTTTTGCGAAACAAGTGATATATTTGTGGTATTATTTTACATCAAATATTTAAAAAAGGAGTTCTGCAAAAAGCTTCACTTAAATGGGTCAAATATTTTTACGATGTTATAATTTTTATTACAATTGTGTCGTAATATTACCCAAAATGCAATTCTACAGCGATGACCACATCATAACAACTGAAAGCTTCTTAACACTTTTTCATTCATTCCGGATTTTATCAGTGTGTGTTAATTAAAATAGGTATTTGAGTTATTTATGACGAGTTTTGTAACTAATCTTATTTAGCTAACTAGTCTGAGCCAAAATTTGAGTTCTAATTGAATTGTTTTAAAATTTGTTGCGGACATTTGTGATTGGTAAATATAGGTTAGCTCTACTGTACTGCTGTTGTACCATCATGTGTAAGGGTTAAGCGAGTAAGTTCATATTTTTCCATAAAGTGGGGTTACTAAAAGTGGGTGCACTAAAAAAACACAATAGTTTCCCACAAAATATTTGTCGAATAAGGATTTAAACTTTACTATGGTTGGTGCAACACTGCAGTATAATACTTTAAAACTAATTTATAATTATAAAATTGCATTGTCACTCCTAAACACTACAGTCATTTTCATTACCATTTTATTATTATATTAGTATAATTACACAACTTTTAGTTTGACAGGACTTTTTTTGTTTCTTCCCAGCTTACATCGTGTGTATCCTTTACCTTTACGGTTTTCTCGCCGCCCTTTCTCTAAGCTACTAACAACTTATTTTGTTTACACACTTGATGTTATTACATATAATTGCAAGAAATAAATAAATTTATCTGAAGCTGAATTCTTTATCTTTAATAATTATAATGCTATTATTAATTTGTAACTGTATATAAGCTATAACGTGTTATTCTTATTTAAAAGTTTTCTTAATACATGGATCGAATGCTGGAATCTAGAATAGCCAGAATGAAAGTGAATCAAATTATTATTCCAAAACAAGTTAATACATATTCTGATTCAATGCTGGAGAAGGTCCGTTCATATTTTTTCTCGACTTGGACTTGACTTGGCTAGATTCCAACACAAGAAAACAGAAGACTTACAACTCGACTCAGACTCACATGTTAATGAATTATTCATCTGTTTTGACTTAGACTCTAGATTTCAAAAGCATACAAACTTGGAACGCAACTTGATGCTATTATAAAGAATATAGATATTAAACTGTAAACCTAATTGTGTTTGTGGTATCACTTGACACTCAACATGGACTAATGCATGAAAGACTGATGTCACAGGGTTATTTAGCACCATGCTTACATAGACTTGGACTCAAATTTGGAATAACCAAATTCAAAACTCATTTTGGACTTGCCTTGAAAGACACTACTAAGTCTTCAACACTGTTTTGATTGCATTAAGTTGTGACTATAGGTGACTTTTCAAACCTGCATTAAAAATGTGCAGTTATTTTTGCAGAGTTTGGAGTTTTGCTGTTGAAGTTTTAAAAGGCATTCCAGCAAGTTTTTTGACGGTAAACATGGCTAGTCCAAGAACACGTCGGGTCTTGAAAGATCTGAAGCCAAAGGATGAAAACAGTGTAAGTAAAAATTTAAATAAAAAATTACACGGTGTTACACAATGTAATGATAAGAAGACTTTCAGTAAATGCATTTTGTAAAATTCGTCCTAGGCAATGCAGTGCTTAATTTTTGATAAATGATCCTAAAATAAGAAAAATGCTTAGAGAAACAGCTGGTAATAATAAAACACAAATAATTTGTTACTAGACACAGTAGACTGCTCTTGGCCTATTTAAATAATTGCCAGTAATTATGTAGCAAAATCCATTGCAAAGATGATTACTGCACTGTTTAGAAGTAAACTATTTTTTAATAAGTGATAGCTTTTAAAATAAATCACGACTGATTCCTGTGCAGTGTGATTTTTACTGCTTTAGTTGGAACTTTTGTTTTATTTTTGAAACATTGTTCATTGGTGTTTTTTTATTTTAGAATTGCTGTGAGTGTGGTGCATTCAATCCCCAGTGGGCTAGTGTTTCATATGGCATCTGGATATGTTTGGAATGCTCCGGAAAACACAGGGGCTTGGGAGTACATATAAGGTATTTTAGGAGCTTCTTACCGTCACTTTAAAAATGCAAGTTGTTGATTTTATGTTGCAAAATTGATTGACTTGTCTCCATTGATACGTAGTAGAATGCAAAGTTCTTTTATGTACTTGAAGATGGGCCTAAACTGCAAATATCTGAATCTTTATATGTCTCAGCCAGGAATTTAACCTTGGTTTCTCGAATATCAGGTGAAAATTTCACTTATGCCTTCACTATTGTGCCAACATACATATGTAACTGCGGACAATACTGTGTTTAATATTTCATAATAGCTAATTTTTAAAGACTCTTTTGATGTAAGTAGCCCTAGACATATACTGTGTATTTTTCTTAAACTTGTAAGTTACATTATTTTTTGTGTAGCTCAAAGCATCTGGGACTTATTCTAATTATGTGCTTTTCACTGTGGACAAGATAAAATGGTTTTTGGTTGTTAATTTTCCATCTAGTTACCAGTATGTCATGCCATTGTCCATGTCATTAGTAAGAAGTGGTTTATGCAGCATTAAGATTTTTCCAATCTGTGTATATCACCTAAGATTTCTAATCGTGAGTTGAATGTATACAGAATATTATAGATGGTTAGTACTTTTTCATCAAGTTACAAAGTTTGTGAATGCACTTCGGTATATGTCATTTTCATATTTAAGAGCTATACTTGTTTTCAAGCACATTATGTCGGCATTTGTTTTTTTTTCTCGTACAAAGTTCGTTTGTTATAAATTTACTTTGTAAAAAGGTGTTGTAATTTATGTGTTTGTGTTATTGGTTTTTGTAAGAATCAACAAAACAGTCTTAGTCTATCAAACAGAAGAAACGCAATGTCAGTGTCATAAGGTTTTAGCACATTTCACAGAGCATTAGATAACTGCTAACTTTTGAATCAACAGACTTCCAAAGCAATTGTCCAAGTTCAACGCAACCTGAATTGCCAGTGCGATAGTTTAAAATTTGGTCAAAGATTATGCAAACGCCCTTCAAGCAGTCTGCATTAACAGACGTCTACGCTTTAATAAAATCCAAACTGTTCAAAATGTTATGCAGCAATATGTCAATGCAAATGAAGTAGTCTACTCATAAGTTCATAAAATGAGAGAATTTTTTCAGATAAAAATTTTATCTCCACCTAGGGAAATGTTAATAAATGCTAGTATTTTCGTATAAGAAAATGATTCGGTTTATAAACACAGACATATCTATTCTCAAGCCTCTGCGATATCCATTGATAAATATAATCGGTATGATGTGATGAAGAAGAACTCCTGAAGTAAGCATGTAAGAAGATTGCAATGGATTGGGTATGTCCGAAGACTACCCCGGGAATCTTCTCTTCCTATAGCTTTACGCAAAGCTCTTGAAACAACAAAAAAAAGTTGAGAGGTTGTCAATTGCTGACGTATATAGATATACTGCAAGAAGATTTATTTAAGCAAATACAACTCTGGATTTGAAGATTGATGCATCACGGGCAGTAGTGATTGACAGGAGTGCATTGCATCAATAAGTGGAGCATGGCATGTTTTAGAACGTATGAGAACAATCTTGACTAAAACTCATAAGCACACAAATGACAAAAACTAGATTAGATTAAGTTAGTGAATGAAAGTTTGACTTTGTTTTTACACCCTTAGGAAAATACCCTCAAAGCAACTACAATTGACTTCAACGAACAACTTCTTCCTCCTTTCATTCCATTAATTCTAAAGTTAACTGCATAGGTCGATTTACAATATTTTCTAGTGGTCATTAAATAAGTTGCAAAGATTTGCATTAATTTTAACAAAGTGCACTTGCGGCAAGCTACAAGAAAAAGTCTTACTTGTCAAAAATGAATGCAGCTGAATTATTTTGTAGTAAGTAGGAAAGTTTACTGTTCTTCTCTCAAGAATTTTTACTTGTATAAAGGTATACTTTTTATTTGTTAATGTGACACAAGTGGGATTTTTTGCGTAAGTGGTTTTGTACTTGTTTACTTGTTTGTACTAATGTAAGCTTTGTTTCTTGTTTACAGCTTCGTGAGGTCGATGACAATGGATAAATGGAAAGACAACGAGCTAGAGAAAATGAAAGTTGGAGGTAATAGACGGGCAAAAGAATTCTTTTCCGATCAACCGGATATCAGAAAGGGGATGGGCATCCAGGAAAAGTATAACACAAGAGCTGCTGCATTGTATAGAGACAAAGTATGCCACATTTTTGTCAAATCATTCAAGCTGTAAATAATTAGAGGTGCCATTAACTAATAAATATCTTTTAGTTTCTATTAACATTTTTTTTGAATTTAAAGTTGTCCTTGGCAGGTAATTGATGAAGCACCAGAATGGTTAGGTCCATGTTTTAAAATTTTTGTTCTCTGCATAAGATATGATCCGAGCATCGATGGTATAAATTTATGGAGTGTGACTTTGGAGCCATTTTGTGAGGTTTTTGTGGTTTGTTTCCAGGCCAGTAGCACATCCTGTCTAGGACTGAGTGCACACCAAAACTTTAATTTTATATTTTAGAACTAATACTATCTAAGACTTTTACAGCCACATATGTCAAATAAAAGTTTTTCGCATGAGCAGCAGCTTTTATTTTCACCAAGATGTGCATATAAGACAATTTTTTTCTTTGTGTAAATCTTACGGTAAAATTTAGCACGCTTATGATTTTTTTTCAGATTTCTACATTAGCAGAAGGAAAATCGTGGTCTATAGAAACATCGCCTGCTAGACATTTTGTACCTAGCGTTTTATCGAATACGCTCTCTGTACAGAAATCTATACATCAGTCTAGTACATACAGCGGGCATGAGAATTCTATGGAGGAAGCTTTTGGAATGACAAAGTAAGCCACTTCATGTATAACTATATTTGTCTGTTTTATTCAGAATATTTTCCTTCTTGGGTTTGATCCATCCATGCAGGCCATGTCGTATCAACCCTTATTAACCTCTTAATTATTTTACCTAGCACAGAGAAGGTTAATAGGATTACAACATCCTTTGCACCACATGTTTGAAAATGATGTACTTTGAAATGTCAGTAAACATTGCTGTTAGAAGCATATTCGACAATTATGTTATGAGCAGTTAATTATAGAAAAAAAAGCTTTATTGTAGATTTAAAAATAAAGGCCGTAATTAATGTAATTTTATGTTCATAAACCTCATTTCAGGCAATTGTGCTCCGTTCATGCTTGGTAAAATGCTTACTCATGTTTATAGTCAAGTCCCAGTCCAGCTCCTTAGCATCCAATTGCGACTCTGGAGCTGAGATCTCAAATCCAACATCACGACAATACATCTTTATTTACCAGTATAACGTTATGTTAGTTAGAGCTGGTTAGAAAATACCGTATTTATGTGAGCCTGGCTATAAAAATACAGATAAAAACACAAGCTGGTAGTTTATGAGCAATAAAAATGATATGACGGAACAGTTAAAAAGGTCAATCACTTTCATCTTTATTCTGTCATCATTCTGAACATTTTGCACTAAAACCTAAATTATTGTAGACTCTACCTATAAATGTACAAGATAGTCATGTAAATATCCATTATGTCTGAACTAAATAATTTTTGTCATAATATGAGAATTTCATCAATGTATATATTAGTGATACAGTATGGATTGTATGCATTACAAGATTTATGGTTTGTAAGAGTAGGAGTGTGCTATGTGAAAGTGTTAAAGCTCACTAAGGATGGCAACTGCTGATGGCTCCTAACTCTTGTGCAATGATTCAAATGCAACTGATGTAGCTAACTTCCGTTTCCACAGTTGTTTAGATTTTAAAGCTGGAGACTTTAAGCCACAGGCACATGCAAACATGAACGATGGCCGTCATGTTGGTCATGGTATAAAGTCTAATGTCAAAAACCAGCAGTTAGAACAAGGCAATAGTATTTTTAGCTGATGATACGTGTAAAGTTAATTTTATCAAAAAGAGCTAAATGTGAACTAGACAAAAACACCAGGTGCTTGTTTCACTACCACTTTTAGGAGAAATTTGGATAACTGGGCTGATATGTTTCATTCATCTTCATAGTCAGAAGACCCCTGTGTTTATTTGGTGGTTCAGGAGCTTTAATTTTTAATCTAGTTCTAGTGGCTATCATTTTTCAGACATAAACTTAATAACTGAAATTTGATTTATTTAGTGTCGTTTTCTGTTCAAATTTTGTTCGCAAAAAATAAGATGGTTGCTTGATTTCCTTGGATTTTCTTAACGACTGCTGGTCCTTAACTTTTTGCTATAAAGTTGTTTTTGTTTTTTACAGGTCAGATATAAATGCACACAAAGACGATTTCTTTAATAGACGATTAAACGAAAATGCCATGAGACCAGAGTAAGTACTCATTCAGCAGTGGTCTTATGGGTTCTGTTGTTGATGCCATGTCATTTCAGTCAATGGGCAGAAACAATCATAAACAGGGATAAACCCTTTAATAAGTGACTACACACTTATGCAGCAAGACAGGAGTAAAATGCTCTTTTAACAGCAGAAGCTATTTTGGCTTTGTTTAGCTCTTGTTCTTGTTGTGATTCTAAGTTAAGGTAGTGACCTAAGACCAAAAAGTATTTCTTTTATAGATACCTCGGTGTAGAATAATAATATTACTTTCAATGTAAATTTCACTAAACTAGTGCATGTACCAATGCTATTATGTTACTACATCATTCAGCTATCTGTTTTGCGCCATAAATACCATAAATACAACTTTTGGTTGAAATGGTTAAAATAAAAACGACTAAACTAAACTAAGGTGTGGATGGGCCTTTTTACCATACTTTTGTTCTGATAAGTCTGCGTGTTTGGCAAAGAAATAACAGGTGTCATTTTTATGTGATTTGAGTATAGACTTTAATGCATAGTGTCTCGCTTACATATGCAGATCTTAGATCTTTTTGCCTTGTCAGTTTTTTTTGTGTACATTTTTCTTAAATCCTAATGTAGGGAAATAGAAATGTATGAAGGTTATATATCCAGTAACGGAAGTAGTATGGTAGTGTACCTTTTATTTATGTCTGTCAGCCTGTGCTGTTTGTTCACACACACCTAGTGCCACCATTGGCATCCACAAGAAAAAGTTGGTCACGCTTATGTAAGTTAAGCGTAACTTCTTTGTCTTCTTTATTTATTAATATTAATTACAAATTAATGTCTGAACTGTGTTTTTGTTATGTTTTTCTCACTGATTTTGAGTCTGTAATTGAATCTGCTGAATTATCTGCCATTGTTTTAAGCCATTGCATTTGTAGAATATGTTTTTGTTTCTTCTGGTGGGTGTCTGATACTCGTAAATAAATTTTTCAGTGATATACCTCCTAGCCAGGGTGGGCGCTATTCCGGATTTGGTAACACGTATATGCCTCCAAAGCAGCCTGATGTAACCCAGGAGTATCTGAACTCTGCCTTGAGCTCATTATCTACTGTGAGTATACTAGTAGATATTTTAGTCTGTTTTGATCAAGTACTTTCTACTGGATAAAAGTTCACATGACATTTTTATTACAGTTTGCATGCTAATAAATAGGTAATGTTGTGTGTATGTAAATTTTTTTAAGAATTATGTAATAATAATGTATATCACTACATGTATATGTTGCTCATAGTTAAATTACAAGAAAACCCTCCACTTACATTAAGCTTAAAAAATTTGTCTCGAAATTCTATACAACTTACATACTACTTTTTCGTATGCATGGCTTGCATCGGCCGTAATGCTGTATAAAACGTGTAAATATAAACTCCCGCGATGAACGTTAGGCGCAGCCATTTTAATTGTAAGCCATTTGAAACAAGTTTTGATAACACTGAGTAAAGTTTGAAAAAATAATCGGAGCATTCGTAGCATACATGTTGCTAATTACATAAAATTTTAAATTACTGTATCTTGTCAATAAGATTAAAAATACATTTTTGGCTAGTGAGTGGCGCACCCTGGACCGAAGAGTCAGCGACATTTTACCAATTGGCACAAGCATTTTAAATTATTAGTTTAGTTACACAAGTCTTTACAGCAGGTAAATGAAAGTACGTAATGTAAGTAATATAGATTTACACGGAAAGTTTTTTGGGTCATAATTTAACATTGCCTTTTCTTCCCCTGATTTACGTGTTTTAGTGACGTCATGTAATGGCGCCGTCGGAACAGTATTGTGGAAGATTTAAAATGCAAACAAATGAAAATTTCTTTCAACGTGAACACGATATGTACATAAAATTGCTGTAAAGTAATATAATTTTTTTAAGGCAATTTTTCTGAAAGATACTTCGGGTGCCCCTTTTCTTGTCCTTTAAGTTCTTTCAAGCTTTTAATGGCACTGTGATACAATTTACGCAGTAAGCAGCATTACGAAAAGCTAAGTCAAATGACACTAATTTGAGCAAACTGCCAGCATCCACTGAATCTGCAAATGCATGCCATTACAAGTGTGTGTGAGCCCTTATTAACGACATGTACAATAATGATAAGTGAAATCCATTTTGAAACCTAGAACTTGAGTCATAAACTCGCTCATTAATGTACTGCAGTCAACAGAGATAATTATTTTTCACGAAATTTCTGGAGGAATATTTAACTAAAAATTCAAATTGATATTACCAGTTATGTGATTTTTCGATAAGCTGAACAAGATTTGGTTCTGGATGTAGTTATGGTTGCACATAAAAGGTTAGTTCTTTGTATGTGGCAAGTAAATTTGAAAAAGATGAACTAAGGCATCATGAGTAAGGTTTGAAATTCAGCTTATTGTTTAGTCCTGCTTTTTAGTCGATGTATGCAGCATGACTTGAGCCATTCCTATCATTTAAGAGAAACTTCTATGATTAGATATTAAAGTGACAGAGGTGTCTTAGTCATGTTCAGATGTTTGTACCTCCATCAACAAAACCAGTAGATGAAAGCAGTATGCCAGAAACTATTACCGCAGTCATTTTATCGCATCCCTTATCTTAACCAGACCCAGTGTTGCTTAATTAGCAACGCACTATTCCTAAGCAAACACCGTTACCAGTCAGCTATTCTGTTTGCCCAGAATCACATAGTTTTAAGTATGAATTATGGCTGGATTTATTTCACATAAATTATTGATTGTTTCTCAGATTTATCCAGTCCCTTGCACATCTCAGTCCTGCTAATCTTTCCAGGAAAAGTTTGAAAAGGTTTTATCAATCATTTGCAGCAGCTAAGCTACTCTGGCAACATTTTGGACCAGTAATTTATTTATTTTTAGAACTTATTTGTTCCAGTAATCCTTCTAATGTTTTAGGTGAAACATAACTTTTTTGTTTGTAATATAACTGTTAAAAATTTCCAATTCTGCAAAATATAGTAAGGTAAATAATTTAAGCATTCATAATTTAGTAATCAAAGCGTAGCTAAAGATACTAGATTTTCTTACTTCATGCACAAAGTTAGAGTAGCATAATGCTTCTCTAATTAGCATAGGATTAGCATAGGGCTTATTAAGAACTAAAAAGCCAGGAAGGCAAGCTACAAAGTTCTGCATAACTTAACAATAAGCACTGACGTCTGAAGTCAGTCCAAGTCAATGCCAGCTCCATTCTTATATACTAAGTTTATAGTTCAGACTTGAGTCTAAGTCTGGCAGTATTAAGTTCAGGCAGAAAACCTGTAATGCCTTTATAACAGCAGAGCAAAGAAATAGATATCTGACAACTACATGATTGGGCCGCTACCTGACTGTAAGACCAGGAAGCAGTAATTTGAAGGTCAGCATGTTAACTAGTTTAGTGCACCTATGTGTTATGGGGTTTGCAACATTTAATTATGATGTTCTTGAGCTCTGGAGAAGTATTTTTGCAAGGGAATGACTTGTTGCATTGATCTCTATGAATGTGAGTTATAGTCCAGTATGAATGTTCTTAAGTACCCGATAATTCCTAGAATGAATTTGCTGCACTAGTCACAGTTGTAAGGTTTCATTCTATTATAAATGTTCACTTGTTTAATAAGACTGCTTTTTTCAATTACATGTAACAACTATGTCACAATTGTGCGGTTTCATTTCACTGTGAATGTGTTCAGGTGCCTGAAAAGGTGCTGGTCTCAGAGAACGATTTGTTGCACACATCACACGTGCAAGCTTTCAATTCATTATGGATTTCATATGCATAGGAATATGACCTTGCCCAGAAGATGATTTGTTGCATTGGTTGTAGTTGTATAGCTTCATTCTGGTATGAATATTCTTGTCTATGAGAAGAGCATTTGGATGGGTGATTATTTTATGGGGTAAATCACATTAGTAAGGTTTTTGTTGGTTTTCCCCTCTCCATCTCTTTCTTTCCTTCTCCTCTCCCTTCTTTCCCCTTTCTCACTCTCTTCCTGAATTCAGAAAAATTGCAGTACTCTATGCTTGCTGCTAATTTAGAAAATTTATTTTCTCTCGTTAATCTAATTATCCGTAATTTTAAACTTCGTCACACGTTTCAATTCAGAGCTAGCCTAATTGGCCAAGTTAATTATTTTCAGCCATTAGTCCAAATTGTGTGAAATGAGAAAGCTCTAGTGGTTAGGAACAATTTACTAGCGTCTCTGTGATCAAAAGAACTGAATTGAACTCACTGTGAACCAATCTACAGAGACGCGGGTGTATAATTGATTAAGATTTCAAAATGCTTTCATCAAATCGTGTAATCTGTCATAGTTGGTCAAATGTTTTTTGAATCCATGATTACTGCTTTCCAGGAACCCTTGATAACACACAATGCTACCATAGCATTGTATTTTCAAGAGTGCAGTTGATAAATTCAAATCGCAGGCTGAGTTTTTCTTATTCTGTTGTTTTTCTCTGGTACATTAGAAGAACACTCGCACAGGCAACCACACACGTACCTACACTGTCCTGTAAGACAAACCATCGGTAGTTGAAGGACAAGCGGTCAAAGGACTCAGTGAAATGGATATTGGTCAAAAGACCATCTAGGACAAATGGCTGCTGGCTATTTTCATTTTATTCAAATTAAAGCTGTAATCAGCTTCAGGGTGAAAATAAAAATGTTTTCTCTATTTGGGAACAAGCCCTTTTCCGAGCGTTTACTTCTGAGTTAATGAGCATCCGTAACAGCAGTCAGTGGTGTGGTGACAAAAGGTTCCTTGATCAAATACAGACTGTATCCTGATTTTTTCACATTTCCTGTTTTTGAAGTTTGTTATCAAAATTTAATTAACTTGCAGGTTTGTTCCATCATTAATAATAAACTTCGCATTAAGATTATAATAATTTATTAATAACCCATGGGAATTTTTGTCTCAAAATTTATCAAAATAAAATTAATTAATTTGTTAGAATTACACAAGTGTGAGCAATCTAACAATGGAAATGGTGAATTTGGCTGGTCAGCTATAGGGACGAACTTTGGACTGTCTTGACCCCTGGGAGATACAGTGGCCAAGTGGTCTAATGCATCTACCTTGTAAGCAGTCTCGGGTTCACATCTAAACTGTATCCCAACATTTTCGAATTTCCTGTTTTTGAAGTTTCAATTTTGTATTAATTGTGGGTTTCAAGGAACATAGTTTGTTCCATCATTATACATTTCTATACTCTTTTTATTTCATTGTCACAAGCGTAGCGACCAAAATAATTCTTAGAGACAAAGACTGTGGTTTACAAATACAGAAGTTCCGTCTTTTCATGCACCTCTGCCATTTCCAACTGCTTTGTAGCTACTTTTTTAATAGCTTGCCGTTACACACAAGGACAACTGGCATTTTTTTATCTCGTGCATCACATAATATTGTTTGTAATGCTGAGATATCTCTTTGCTTGGCACTTTAAAACTTGAAGGTTGGTTCTTTGTCTTTGATGATCAGTTCTCTGGTGGTGGTGTCTAATGATCTTTGACGACTCCCAATTCCGTACGGGGTACAAGAATATGCAATATTGCAGCGTAACGTAATGTGTAATGCAGCTTACTTTGCATGGTGTGCTGTCTCATATCGGTTATGATTGTATCATTTCTGTATTCATTACATACATGTCCAGTGGATGCAATGTTAGTATTACGAAATTTGATGATTTGTTTGTGAAAATGACCTCAGCCTTTATACATGAATACACACATATTTCCTGTTGTTAGAATCCAAGTTTAACATAAAAGATATATTTTGTTTTACGAGAATGCTAATCAGCAAATCCAGTAGTTGCGTAGGCAGTCCAGTTACTTGCTGTAATTTTCTCCCAGTAACTGTGCAGACTGCTGAATTAGATACGGGCAATTTTCACCCAATAACTGTGATTGATAGCGCTCTTCTGTTCAAATGTGATCGTCTGTAATGACGTGATTTTCTTCTTGACACTAGCGCTTTAAATACATTTCGCTCTTTGTGCCTCAAATTGCATCGAATGAGTCGCAAACTGACAAAGTAATTAGATACCGTTCTCTGAGTAATAGACTTAAACAAATTTGATAGTAGCGTATAATTTTTCCCGCAAGCTTGATTCCTGTAATCATACGTACGCAGCTTGAAGTCGTAGGAATATAAATAACTGCAATTCTAGCTGAATATGGTGTGGGCATAGATGACAATTATGAAAATCCTGCAACTCAATTAACAAAATGATCTTTGCCTCTCGCGCTAGATGGCTTCGTAGCATCAATTTCATGTCCACATTTACCATTAATATATAGTTACGACTCTTGATAGTTGCTAAACTCTTATCTGCCGTGAACGTCTTTTCTAATTGCTTAGTACCTTTCTCTGCTTCTCCACATTTCATGACATGTGAGCTGTAGCGAAAACGCCCAACGCCTCCCGCGGTCTCCCATAAATAGATCCCGTTTTCAACATTGTTGCAATCCTGACCTGAGCTTCTATTCTGTAATCAGGGTTTCTTTATTGTCTCTTCATTTGTGATTCAGAGCAGCAGGTCTGAACCTCTCTGTATTCGCCCTACATTTTTTGTCCACAATTTTCATCATTGATTCCACGATGCTGTTGTGCTGAATTATATTGGAATAGAGTTCATCCTATAAACGTGTCTCACATAATAAATTGTGAACCGATTTCTGTTATCTTTGGTCTGAAAATGTGTAGTTAATAAGGAGAAAAAACTTCGACAGCGTGCTAAAAGCAGTGCGATTTTTACAATCGTTGTTCCTTAATGGGTCGGACGCCAGTTGAGCTTTTTAGTGCGTGTATTAAAGTTTCTAACGGTTTACGTAGCTCGTTCAAACTATTTACATTGGTTGTGCATTAATTTAGATCTGAACATACATGGTCCGCATGTACTGGGCCATTAGTCGCCAAGTTACTGCAAACATTTGTTGCAGTTTGTATACTACTTAAGGTGTGCTTTTATAATATATCAGTTTCCAAACATCAGATGCTAATTGAAATGGCCCCACAGTAATTTACTAATACAGTAAAGATGACTAACGTTCCCATACAGTCAAAGAAATCTTGTTGATGCAACACGTTTTATCTGCAACTAAAATAACGACCAAGCAGAGTTTTTAGCATCTGTACGCACCATTTGCTATCTAAGATTTTTTGTGCACGGTACACTTTTGTCTCACAGTGACTATTCAAAGCTTAATGAAGCCTACTGCATAGTTGTGTTGAATTGGTGCTGTCTTACTGAAGCCACACTGGGCTGTTGTGACTGCTAACAGAGCAGACGTCAATTCTCTGTGTGTGCGCTGCTGCTGGTGAAAGACCAGTAGAATGCTAAACCGTCGATGAATTAACAAGTGCGTTTAGCTACACAGAAGTAACTGGCAAAGTGGTAATAGACAATAAGCAAGTTAAGCAAGTTATTGATTGTCTGATGTGGTACTAAAACAATGAAGAAAATGTTGATTGTCTAGTAAAACTCTAGGGTGCTTGGTTCTTCAAACAGGTTGACATTTGTTCATTGTTTATTACCACTTTGTCTGCTTTAATTATGCCAAAAACCATTAATTCATTATTTATTACCAACTAGTGAAAGTTTTGTTGCCGTTTTTGAGAATTGACGAAGTTGTTCTCTTTTTGGAGTCTGTTGTTTTTGCTACGAATGGCGGTCATGTAGTGCTATTCGATTCTTCTGTAAGTTTCTTGTTTTTTATTGAAAGTGATTTTATTTTAGGGGTGGTCTGTGTTCTCCTCAAGTGCCGCACAATTGGCAAAGCAAGCAAAGGAATCCGTAAGTATATCTTATGTATTATATTAATTCTGTTAATGTACTGTGTTATATTATGATAGGTTTACAAACATTTTTTCTTTGAGTAGTGCACAGCGTCTTCTCTGTTCTCACTTTACAATAATCAGAACTCTTAATCTGGAGTTGTCTACTTTGGTGACACAATCCCTTGGCTGTATGGAATTATAATCTTGTTTAACATGCTTGACGTATGTTCATCTAAATTAATTCTAGTGTTGGTCTTCACCATAAGTAATTCTTACCAAGTTGTGTGCATTTCCAGTTTAATGGTAAACACATTTGCACCTTGTTAATGTGTCTTAAAATTCTTAGCTATAAACTGCTGTTATATAAAGAATATAAATATGAATTTAATTAAAATGTTATTATACAAGTTATGTTGTGAACTTCGATGTGTTACCATGTAGGCAAGTATTACTGTCCCAAGGTTCGAAGTTAATGTAATATTATTTTTCTATAAATACGTAAATATTTGTAATTAATTAACACACGTTAATGATGTGCTAGACAAAATTCTCCAGTCGATTATGGTTTGTTCATTAATATAAGTAATCACATTTGGACTTCTTACCTCGAAGAAAAGTGTGTTAAATACTGTTTATGTTTGTGTGTTTATCAGGGTATATTTATGACGCAAATTTCTATCAGCCTTTTTATTTCAGCCTTTTTATTTCATTTTTGTTGACTCAGGTCAGGAAGCTTATTCACTCAGCTGGGCAGCATAGTATTATTCTTTCTTCTTGTAATACTGTAATTCTTAATAATGTGAGTCACATTCATGTATGTGAACTGGCCTACCTGCACAAGTGTGTTTGATGGAAATCATTTAATGCACATACAGGTGCCGTCTTTCATCAGATGAGTCAAACATATAAAAATAGGACAAACACACATCTTTACTTTGATTATTAGATGTACACTATTGGCAACATGTTTATGCTTGGGAAAGCATATGGGAAAGCTCCTCTATGGGAAAAATGACAAACCCAATAATAGTTAACATTGTGTTAACAATGGTTGAAAAAACAACAGGACAATTAAAGTGCATATTGTGTTTTAACCACATATCATTATTAAAGTAATCTCATCCTTTAATTACACTTGGTAGTAATGAATAAGGGAAGTAAGGGATACGTGATGCCTTATATAAAAGATTTCCTTTGAAACACTGCTGCTTTTACTTCTCCTGAGCAAACCAAGGTTACCAAAGCAACTTAACTGCTTTAAAACATTTGAGACATCATGCTTCCAGGGACCTGTAAAGAACTTTTTTCTCTTGGGAAGGATATCAGTGTTCCTGTACGTTTCTTCTTTAGAAAGCATCACATCTCCTGTATTTCACCTTGTTGATGGCAACAAAATACAATCAAAAGCTGACATTATTTTAATAATGAACTGTGAATAAATTAACTTGTTCACTTTGAATTTCTTTTTATTCTGTATAATAAACATGTGCCTTTGTGACGTGAACCCACGAAGGTTTGGACTGGCTGACAGAATAAATTAAAGCCTAGCGGGGTAATGGCCTAGGGAATTTCCATTTGAATTACGCAATGAGCGAATGAATCTAGAATGGTAACTCATGTGTGAAACTGATTGTGTGGCTGCAGGCATTCAGCTTGTTAAATTTATCCTGTCATTTCTTAGCAGTAAATTGCAATAAAGTTTCATCGTGGATTTTATGCAAAATTAGAACGAAGTCAGTTTGTATAAATCTACCATCACATTTACACTTTGCATTTGATGTGAAATGCACAAAAAATGAAATCGCTTCGTAAAGGTTTATGTCTTGTTTAGTGACGTTTTCATTGTTGTCTGTGCATTTACCCAAACGTTTCTTCATAGGTAAATACTGATAGCGGTGTAGAGTAGTCGACTCTGTAGCATGAGCAGTATTTTTATTACCAGATAGATTAAAGTTTAGTTAAACTGTTCAGACAGGTACTGACTAATTAAGGCCCATTAACGAGTTAATAGTAAAGCCGAATCCTGCCAAATCTAAAACTTGCTCTTTTTTAAAGTGCGTTGAATCTAAGATGAAAGTTTAATTCAGCTTTCCCTCATATCCATCGGTGTCAGAGTTTTTGCAATAGAGGTGCATCTGACACATTTCATTGGTGTTTGCTTCACTATCACTGCCTCCACAGCCTTTTTCACAAATCGTTAGTGACAGTCGGGTAGCAGCATTTCATCGTTTTGAAAGGTCCTTTATGCAAAGAATACATATATGTTTAACAGGTTTAATAGACTGAGTCTTCTTTGACACAAGAAAGTCCTACCAGGAAAAGATTTTTGCCTGATATGTATGAACACTGCGCTACGCGACAGTTTCTGAATTATTAAAGTGCGTTTCTTTTGATCGTCCATAATTTTTCATATTTCCTCATCACTATATTCTCTCTGAGTTATGGCTGCTGCATTACAATCCTCAGAAGATCTGCTAAACATGGAAGTGTTTCAACATGGTCGAGCACCAATTTTTCTCATCTTGCACGGGCAACCTGTCCTATTTCACTGCATTCAATCTGTCAATTACACTGTAGAGGAATTCACAGTCAAACATCCTGAGAATTGCCTGGTCAATAAGTCCTGGTAATATTTTGAAAATTTCACAGATTTATTCCAGTCAAATGAGCAGCATTATTTTATTAGAACCTGAAAAATTGCTCGATTGAATGGTGAATATTGCGAGTTGAAGTGATTTGTTAGACATTCAAATATTTACAGTCGTATTCCGCTTTTTTGCTGTAATATTTGTTACTCGTAGTTTGGCGAGAACATTGTGGAGTCATTTCAATCTGTTAATTTTGTTTTTTTTTATTAAAAATCCGCTAGCCAGTCGGAATGAATTAACAACTGATAGGAAAAAGTTTGTCAGACGCGGGTCTATATATAATAGATTTTTAGATTCTTTTGAAAATCAGTCGTGCTAGAAATACGGATTGAAAAATATATTTGCTGATGCACAATAAAAGATGAAGATTCGACATGCTACACAGAAGCTTTCAGAAAAAATTCTCAGACATGTATATTGCTGCAGTCCTTGACATAGGAAAGTTTATATAGTAGTAAATCTTATACTAAAACTGACCTGGATTTGGATTTAGTAGGCACTTCAGAAGGCCGCGGACAATAATTTGAGGAGTTGTTGGACGTTATACTGTTATTCTCCGTAAGCTAAAATCTGAAAATCAGCTTGCGTTAATCAAGATCCAAGTAATTATGTACCTAGTTTACTATACTTCTGCCTGCAGCCTTTATGGCATTTGCACCTGTTACATGACTCTATAATTGTGTACTTAACAGACCACATTGGCTGTTCTTGCTAAGGCTAAATACTTTTACTCAAATGTCCAGGGCTGAATACTATATTCTAGTAGCAGGGAATGAGTGCATTCTTGCACTAAATGACCCGTAGCCATATATTCCGGATTGCCTTCGCTAAATTATCGAAATCTGCATCTGATTTCATTTGTTAAGTGATCCCACACATTCAAGTCGTGCCAAGCCAAGGCAATAATTATCTGCCTTTCAATGGCCGCATGCTCGGGAGACCTACACAAGGGGTTAAAATAACTTTTTACCTTCATTGCATGCCATTAATAAATATTCATATAGTCAGAGGCTGCAATTGGTTTCTAACTGTACTACGTAACTTCATGTTGGTAAATTCAAAGTTGCATCAAGGCTGTGAACTGATGCAACTCCTTTATTTCTAGTTCTCTAACTAAGCCCTATGGGTCTAGCTTTTATTATGTTGATAGAAAACGCAATGTTAATGTGAATCATTAAGTTACTTTTTACTCAGTTGTAGCAATATCCTACCTGTGTGGGTGGGTTAAATAAAAATAAAGGCTTTATATAGGTATGCTCTTGTAGATTTTTTATATATTTTTAAAAAGTCGCAAACGTTGATGATATTGAACATACAGTAACATGAATTTAAAATTTACAAGACAAAGAGAACACTTAGATGATAGCTGTTTTTATCGCAGTGCCAAGAAATTAAATGGTATCAGAAATACTAGTCACATTTTGATTTTATTGACGTGTATCGTAGTTCAACCCAAATTTAGTTGGATTCGGATTGGGTACATTTTTACCGACTCTGATTCCATTAGCACAATAATTGCTCAAACTCCGACTCTACAGTCCTAGCAACAAACCTTGTCAGTACCAAATTGTGCTTTACTTATAAATTCACATTTACAGTAGTAATTCAGGTTTACCAAGTCACCACGTATGTTTAGAATTACAAAAATTGTTTACCTTGCTAAGCAGGGCTGTGGAGTCGGAGGGAGTACACTTATCGTTAGAGGAGTCGGTGTTTCAGTCGGTAAAACTAGATAAAAGTTTACTTTTTAAACAATTATACCTAACACTAAGATAGTTCACGTTAAGTAAATTATATCAGCAAAAGTAAACTGCCGATTGTTATGGCTTAGGTGGCCACTTCTTACCCTGAGCAATTATAACCTGGTGTTAGATACTTGTTGTTCTTAAAATATTTACATTGTTTTTATTTTTGCAAATTTTTCTTCGGAGAACTTGAGCATAAGGATTAGCCTGGTGAATCGCTTTGTTGTGATGAAATGCCACTGTAGCTAAGCTGGTAGAATATTGAGAGTACTATGGCAAGAGTCGGAGCCCCAGTCGGGAGTTTAATGTACCACAGCTGTGTTGCTAGGATATTGTAATATCAGCATTACAAATATTGTAGCCTTTCACTAAATTATTTCAAACTTGTAAAATTCAGTGCAAATAATCACCTGTTAAGTTTTTCTACTAAGTGTTCACATAACTGTGATATTCATGCATGATATGGCTGCACTAAATTACCTTATACTTACACTTTCAGGGTTACAATCTGCCGTTTGATTCACATTTTGAGACATGAAATTTGTAGTGAGTAAACGACTCTATTTAACATTGCCTCCTCATCAGGACCTCTCTGCCGTCACTGATCAAACACACGATGGCTTCATTCTATGGCTTCCTACAGTCTTCTGTCACGTGACTCTAAAAGATCTATTGAATGAATTTCAGAGCTTTTTCTTATCCTTTGCTGGCCAGATTACAGGAAGAAAGCTCTTAACCAACCAGTGCAGAATTTCCTGTGCATTCAGAGCTTTCAGTAGTTTCCTAATTAAATTGGGATCTTTGCGCGCATTTGCACAGTGACTGGGAGATTGATTTCATCTTCACTTTAATAACTTTGTTGCAGTCTTGGCCTTGTTTATAGGGTTCCACAAGTCTTATACTTGCCGTATGTCTATATATACAACATCCTTCAGGTTCTCTTAACTTCACAGCTACATAGCTTTGGAAATTTTCAGACGTTTTTGACAGTTTACCTTGTAGAAACACACTTGCTCCTTTTAAAAAACTTCTCTTACATCACCCTAGAGGAAAAGCTGACACGCTGCTAATAAGTTTCAAAACTGGTCATATACTGGGCAGTACCACAGCAGCAAAAAGCGCGTAAAGTCAGTTAAAACAATAGAAAACGCCATAGTTTCGTATTCTTAGCTCATTCACGGTTCACCATATACCACTTCGGCAAAAGCACATTGTGGGTGTTGCTTGGTTAAACCATGTACGCATTTTAACTTTAATTATCTGAAAATTTAGCTTCATTAACCACAGCAATGTGAAATCTAACTTCTGCTCGAGTTTTGCAAGCAGCTGCGCTTGACATTTACATCAAAATGTTCACGGGTCTCTCTTTAACGGATCATTGTTCAGAAGTGAAATCAAATCAAATTCAATTAAAATATAAGCTCGTCAGAGAATGCGCGATTTAAGGTGGAAATGTCATTCTTCTTAAACATAGGAAGGGCCTAGGCAGTTGAAGCCTTGAGAGTAAATTGTTTAGTAGCAAAATAGTATTCTTTAGCTGCTTCTGTCAGGCATTCTGTGGAAGGAACTCATGTTATGAGACTATATGCTGATTTTGGCCTAACATTCATGTTTTATGTTTCTTCTTCCCTATCTTCTAGATCAGTGGTTCCCAAACTTTCTCGGACCGTTATCCAAATCGGGAAACCCGGTCGTGTCCATTACCCCCCACCTAGTACTACTTCTCCAACTCAAAAAGTAAACACATGTATATGCCACAAGCAAGCAAAATTATTTATGTTTGCTCGTGACATAAATAAATTTCCAGGTGTTGTTGTTGTATTGTTGCCAAAACAAGAATTACAATTACTGAACCTGCTCATTACTGAGTGAGCAGGTTCGTTCGAGTAATTATTACTCGAACAAACGAAAACAAGAAGAAATGAATGACAACAACAAAATCTCAGTTAGTGGGACGGATGAGCCTGTTTTTCGGACGCCAGTTTCTCAATCCTGGGTTTCGTCAGGCTCAAAGCAACGCGTGCATCGCTTTCCACGTCCAACCTATTTCTTTTCTTTGTTTTCATGTTCATTATGGACGAAAAACCTTGTTCACACATTATTAGGCAAGTAATATTTTACTTTTCCTCAGTATCAAAAAGATAGAGAGATAGTAAAAGGGGCCTAGCTTTCTCTAAACTCTAAACGCTGTGCAGAAATGTCGATAGAGAAGAAACCAAAGAAACAATCGTGAACTTTGACTTCTCCCCAGGATCGCACCAGAGATCGTGGGAACGTGCGAATGATGAACCCCATGACACAGTGTTGCCTGCCTGAGGCAGTCTCTTCAAGAAGAAAACTACGTAAAATGCATTCCGAGCGAAGTTTTAAAAATTTTCAGAGGGGTGCCCGTTACCCCCCCCCCCCCAAAAAAAACCATATTACCCCCGGGGGGTAATTTACCCGTACTTTGGGAACCACTGTTCTGGATTCTCCTCATTATTAAGTTTCTCGTTTCTCCTAATTTTTAATAAAATGGCAACATCAGTTTTTCCAAGCCACCTATATTGCAAATTTTCACCTCAAGAGTTAAAATTTTATCATGTTAGTCCTGTTTTGTAAAACATTTTATGCTGTTTTTATTTTTTCTTTATCCCAGTTTGTCTATGCTACTTTACTGACGAAGAAAACGCTTGTTACGTCATCCGCATTGACGACTCTAGTTCAAACTAGTCTTGAGGCTCTAGTGGCACATGTACAAACATACTATAGATACTGCATGTTAGTCTTCTCTCTGGCTACAACTGCCCCCCCCCCCTATCGCCTCGCGATCCACTCCTCCGGAAGAACTGTCCGAACTTTCGTCCCTTAAGATTAAACACATTCTCTGTGGTGTAACGTGCACCGTTATTACTGTAAATGCATGCAATAAATCATTTTTACAACAGTTCTGCACCTGCTACATGAAAGAAAAGGAAAATTTACGACGGACTTCCGGAAGTGCCAGAACAAAGCGTAGTAGTGTCCCTAGAGTAGCCAGCGAAAATAAAGAGATGCTTGTCATACGTCTCCTCACAGTGAGGTTTTCTGTACGGCGGTTTCGGATATATCAATCAAAAATGAATTACTGATTCTTTATCGCTGAAGCCAATAGCGGCGATGTTTGTGTATTTAAAAACTGCTAACGTAAAGATTTACTTTTAAGCCGCTTACTATATGACTGACGAAACCAAAGTGGCAGTTATGCAATAAATGCCAAAAATGCAATTAAAACACACGAATAAGGCATTTTTGTAAAAACAGTTCACAATGAGCCCAGCCAGACTAGAACTGTTAACAAATCCGGCACAAAACAAGACTTAATAAATAATGAATATACTTGGGCGAGGACACAGCCAAATGGTAACAGTGTATGTTTAGTGGTTAAAGTTAAGCAAAGCCAAGCCTGATCAGTTAATATACGGGTGAGACCTGAGCTTCTGAACGATTTCACCTGATATTCTACCCAAATTGTTTACCTCGTTGTGTATATATATATCCATCCAAACAGTCGCTGAGATACTTCTGTTGGTTCAGTGTCTCATCTTAGAGGATTATTCTGCATAATTATTTAAATTTCGGTCTCGCCACAACCATCTGCCTTAAATAGACCATGTCATCAGGTGCTGTAACGGGCTTGCAGAGTTTCGGGCTGTATATAAAAAATAACCCTTTGTTATGAGAGCGAAACAGAATGGCACATGCTTTTAACATGTTATTGGATTCCGCAAATAAGCGGCTGCAGAAATTGTCACTTTTTAGAAATTCCGTCGCTCACGTAATTATGGATTCCACAGTTTACGTCTAAGTGGCACGAATGATATAAATCATTCTAATTTTGGTTACTGAAGAGAGGTCGCACCCCATTAAGGTTCCGTGTTCGAAAACCGCTATTTATAACAAAACACGAGATAAACTTGTTTTACACTGAAAATTAAAACGGCGTAAAATGAAAAAAACGAGAAGTTCGAGCTTAAGGATGACAATACTCCTCATTTGTATTGTGCTGTTTGCTCTCTACTTTCAATTTAGGGTTGTCATCTCTTTGGTGTACATTATTTACAGTGTCCTACCACACCTACATTCATTTCCTTTTTAAAGAACTACAGTTATAAATAAAGCCTGTCTTTGGTCTGCCACGTTCCAACAAATAAGAATTACTTGTCAAATAAGATTATTGCTGTAATCAAGTTAACAGAATTCTGCTTTTAGCAGCTAGTTAGGGCAGAACCAGAATTAGAATGTCCCAGTCTGTAACCTGAATTTCTTACTGGGTACTGGGCTCTACTGGTGACACGATTGTATTACGATTTAGCAGATTTGTACATTGGAAATACTGATAGCAGTTCCGTGACTGGAAGCTCTGCTTCGTCGCAAAGAGGGTAATCTTAGATTCTTCGTACCTGTACCATTTTTCCTAGTGCTAAGGTATGTCTAATTACTCGTATTGTAGTGATGGAGTGGAAATGGAAAGTTTTCTTGGAAATCCGATTTCCTCTTCTCCTGGGAAATTGAGTTAAGGGGAAATTTATTTTGCTTAATTCTACATTTGGGTTGTAATAATAGAGTAAAACTGCAACTTTATGAGTAATATGTTCCACACGGTATCATTTTCATAATAATCAAGCGTGCTTTACCAGCTCTTCTTCTTAAGAAGTCAGTGCAGTATTTTTAAATACACGTGTAAATGCTTTTTAATATTCAACAGTATGTGCCAGTGAATCCTGATCAATGAGTTTTTGAATGAATCAGTTATAGACTTGCATTTTAGGCTGATGCAATAGTACTTTTGTAGCTGCTTTTTTCATCCATTCTCCAGTCTTTTCCTGTAGTACGAGCTGGTGTGAGTCCTGCATAATTTTTTTATGTTCTATAGAATGCAACATAATATCTGTTTTCTTTGCCTTCTTGTGATCCAAGCAATTCCTTGTTGTTTGACGTTTCTGGTACTTACGTATCAGGTAGCTTCTGGTCATTGTCAAAAGGACATTCGTTTTTAATAATTTGGAAATTCCTTTTTTAACACTAGGTTTGTTTTGTTGGCTTCCTGATTTTGTTAATTTTGTTGACTTTCATTTGTTACAGTTCGCCTATCTCGAATTTTCATTTTAGCATAAATCACATAGTTTCCAATACAGTGCTATTGTTTTCACTAGTGACAGGTACAGAGTCAACTCAGCTTTTTCTGAATAAACGTCTTAATCTTTAAAAGCATTTGTGCGTTTCTAGAACTTTCCTAGGCATTGATACACGACATAGATTTTTAAAGATTACTGTTAGTGACATTCGCAAAAATGAAAATTTACTCCTTGTGAGGTTTAAACGAACAGTTGCTCTTTATTGATCCTGTATAAATTTCACCACTTTTGTGATAATACTTAGCTTAGGAATGTGGAGATGTCTTGTGTATATATGTATCACGTGGCTGTGGAAAATTTCTGATTATAATTAAAAGTTTCAAACTTACTTAGATAACTACGTAAGACATACAAATTTATCTAGGTTTATGTAGATTAGATCAGTGAATTCCATTTCTGTAGCAGTAGTATTTACAGTGAGAACAATCCCAGACTAACAGTAGACAATTCAAACAAATTTGATAATGGTTCATGAGAAGAGTGAGAGCTATTGAAGTAATTAATTGTGGAACACATGATTTGCCTGTACTCTATACAAAAGGTGCTCGTATGCGTCGTAAGCTTGTACTGTTCACTTGTATCGGCAAAAAATTATGCTACAGGATCAAACTGCAAAGTCCCTTAGGTCCTTGTGAATAATGCCTAATTCCTGTCACCGCCTAAATTTTCATAAGTATTATGATGTACCTTTTAATGAGGACTAATCGTTACAGCACCCACTTTGTGGTTGCTATAAACGATACATTCATTTAGCCTTTCTGCGTTATTCCTTTTTCTCTCTTTTGTGTTGCTGATGCAGCAGAAGATGCTGTTGTTCTCATCTTTTCTAAATCACATTAGCTTACATGCCTTCCCGTGAGAGATTGAAGATTTTCTTGTGATCACAAACTTTTGCAAAATAATAAATCTAAAGGATTTCACTGCAGCAGATATCAACGTAGAAAGATGTCTGTGATGACGACTTGATGGTTTTGTAATGGAGAAGCAGAGTATATAGTTATTGATAACGAAAATATTCAAGAAATTTTCTTGAATATTTCCAATGACATCCTGTGTGAGCTTTTCTTCTCTCCGGTTGTTCTTTTCACGATAGATCGTTTCACGTTTTATGGTAGTTCTCTTCCAATTCATTCTGGCTGTTTCTTGCCAATTGCCTTCAGGTGCGGTGAATTCTTTTTTCTTTACCTGATTATTTTTCGGAAAGTTGTCAGGCACTGTCTGGTTGTTACCCGCGCCAGCAAATAGTCAGATGTGAATGAAACAATTTCGTCCGTTTGTCTGTTTGTTTGTTTATGTTGACTGTGTCAAGAAAACCTTACGTCACCTTAAGACTTGCATTGTAAATATATGTTCAAATGGTCAAAGATACATTTCGGGGTGGGAGTGACCTAATAGTTTTGTTTTACATCTCGTTAATTAAATCTCAAATTGAATTCGTTCAGATACTATACTTGAAAATACAGGTATAGTATTTTCAAGTACTGAATTTAACTCCAGAGAGATTAGTTTGCTCGAATAACACTAAAACTGTCCTAAATTCAACACCTCAAAACCAAGTGGGAATATAACACTTGTCGGAAACTACACGACCTTTGCTTGGTAGTTATAAGGACATTAATTTTTCTAGTGTTTAGTATAGCCTGTGTATGTCATTTCCGATTGTCTGTATTTCAGATGTATTTGCTTGAAGTGTTTTATTTTGTTTTTCATTTTTGTTTCAGTGGTCGCAGTATACTTTTCTGGTGTTCTTTTGCCAGTGACTTTTCCAGTTTTCCTTTTTTCAATCATTTTTGCAGCTTTTTGTACTTGACAGTTTTGCTGTTTCAAGCCGCTTTATTTCAACGGCTTTATTTTATGGTTTTCTGTTATATTAGTTAAACTTTAATGCACTACAGCATGTATACTGAATATGTATTCACTTTCTGAGAAACTGTCTCATCATCTTAAATTTGCACCATGATTTAATCTTACTTTCTTAAAGGGACAAAGAACAAAATTGAAGGTCACACGTCAATGGCTTCATTCATCCAATCACTCTCATTGTCATTCAGCAACAGCTGAAATAAATGCACTCAAAGCTAAAATTGCGTTATTCGTTTTATCGAAACTTCAGTAAAGTTACAACGTTGAGCAGATTCTCATCATCACCTTTCAAATCGGCTACTGCGACTTAGAATTTTTCTAGTCTAGTGTACCCGACCGTTTATCACTCGCAGCGTTTGCAAAATTATAGCAAAAAATAACGAACAGATAAACCAACTAAAACCAGATGAAACAAACCGCGTAGCAACAAAGAGCTGACATAACTATACACTGTGGCCGGTGCCTTTCCCAAGAAAAATAATCGCTAAGAACACCGCCATTTTGCCAACAAACTAAATTTACTAAATTAACAAAGGTATTTATATATTAACTAGCTAACTGCCTCTCACAATTTGTTAATACCCTTTATTAAATGTATTTTTTGCAGCACTTAATGCGCCAAGAATTGCCAAGTTTCGTGACCCGCAATTTTTGTCACACTCACAGAAATAAATATCCCAAAGTCGCTATTGAAACACCTTATCTTTTTCTGTACTAAACCGTGATCGAAATTGTATTTTCTGATGTTTCTCTAGCTCGCGAACCACCTTTCCCTTTACAGTAGCAGCAGTCAAAGTTTTGTTGCCGTCGTCGAATGCTTGTTATGCTTATTGCAGGCAATGGACAATGTATACCAAAGAAATGTTTGGAAAACAAATGCAGTAAATGCGTTCGTTTAGTCCAGTTAGTATTTTAGAAATTGCTATATTGTCCAGGGGTTGTAAAGAATCTAGCACCTTGTGTTATTTTTTGTTACTTAGTGGTTTTGAGGTCTTTTGGGCCTTGAGTTTAAAAAAAGTGGGTGACATTTTTTCAAACAGTGCTCAAGGTCATTTGAAGAAAAATGTGTATTACTCAAATCAATTTCGCTTGGTACTATCACACTCAAATTTTAAGGAAAGGTATGTATTTTACTAAAGAAATGTCAGAGCTGATTTTCATATCAAGGTCAACAATTTTTTTCAGTGTAACATTAAAAGAAAATCAATTTATTTCAGAAAAAGTATAATTGGAAATTAAGTTGGCAGTTTGCCTTTTTCACTCAGATGTCATGGAAAGTATCCCGGATTGTATATTCAATAACTCTTAATTGCCTCGCCATGGCCAAGATCAAATTAACGTAATGGATGCTCACATATATGCAATTCATGTATGAAAAACTCTGTTAAAGCTAGTAAATTACCCATGATTCAGTTAAAGGTAAAAGAACAAATACAATCTCAGAGTTGACCTCGACCAGTGGTAACCAAATTTATTATAAAGGTCAAGTGACTACAACTGACTACAATATCTTGTGTACTTAAGTCAGGTATTATGACTACAGCTATTTAAATGATCATTGAAATGAAAAGTAGAACAAAATGTGTCAAATGTTGAACTTGCTAGAAGAAGAAGAAGAAGAATCTTATGTCTAACTGCATAGAGATAGATGGTACGGCATTTACGCCCCCCATAACCTTGGTACTCAAAGTGGCATTTGGTTCATAATTAGGTACTCAATTGGCTAAGCAGAAATAGAAAGCAGCCAGAGAATGCTATTCAAGTGAAACATGGCGTAAAAAATTCCGACTAAGCGCGATTTGAACGCCGTAACCTTGGTACTCAAAGTGGCAGTTAGTTCATAATTAGGTAGGCAGGCAGGCAGACAGACGGAAAAACAGATACGTAACATCAATTAAAAAGATGACTGATATCCAATGGCATACGGAATGATCAACCATAACGTGGTCTTGGCATTTACAGACGAGTATATTCAGCATTGCGGTTATTTTTATTTCTGTGTTCATGTCTTTTCGTTATATCACATTTTTCTCATATGTAACTGTTTTCATAGATATTGTTTGCCAGTTTTTAATGTGTATAATGCCAGTATTTGCACAACATCGCTCTGCGAAAAAAGCATATAAAGTCTGACATTTTTTTAGATTTTCGACCTTGAAATCACTTGGCCTTGACAAAATATGAAATAATACTAATCAGAGTCCTTTGGTAGACTTGCCTTGAGACTTCTATTCAATGTTTGAATGAGGCTAAGGTAATGAAGTGACTTTAACGCTTATAAAAATATGCATTTTATGTAAAATATCTCACTTTAGGCATTTTATTTTAAATGACTTTCAAACGATCTTAAACCTCAGTTGAAAAAATAACTATCCTATCCTGTTGGAAAACTGTAGATCCATAAGACTTCAAAACCACTAAACCACTAGGTGAAAAAATTAACATTAGGTGCCGAATTCCTACATATTCTGCACATTTGCCACTAGACTATTACCAGTGACTTGTCACTACATTCGGTGTAAATAATAAAGCATCAAATGAGCTACCGAAAAATTGTTCTTGCTCAATGAGTTTGCTCGAATCTCAGCAGCATGTGATTCTATGAATGTCAGCATTTTATTGTGCAATTTTTGACGTGAAACGACCATTAAACTTGCAGGCTCACGAACGCTATTATAATAGCCGTGGGTTTGCATTTCAGAAAAGTTCAGCAGGTTTTATGAAATATGACGGTAGCAATTCAGTTACATCTATTATAAATCTACTGCCCTTCGCGTTACAGTATTCTGCACTCTGCATTGTGGATATTTTGAAATATTGAGTAAGCTCAATAGTGACATGATACTAATGCTCTGGCGGGTATAGTCGTTAAGTCCATTTAAATTGTTGCAAGAATAATAAGACGACTAGAATGGTGACCGTCCTGGAGCCCATGTGGAGTCAACCCTATCAGTGTGTAATGTCCCCGTAAACTTGAGTTTTGAGATTTAATGGCAAAAAATACATTTTCTGTATTTCACTCCCAAATAATCTTATCCTGATTGTAAATGTCTTCTTACCTGAATTTCTAAATGTCGTTCCCTCGTAATCTGTCCTTACTTTTGAACGCGTTTTATCCACAGCGTCCAACCTGCAAGTTCGCAATCTCGAAACTGAAATGGTTCTTTCACTGCCTTATCCTTTGCTCCACAGGCATAAGAACAAGAACGTTTTTATGACAAGACAAAGTCAGTATATGCAACTACGTGTAAAGCTTTAATTATGCGATTTCTGTTTATGTATTTAATGCAGCCCAAATGATAAAAATCGTTTTTTAAATTATACGCTTGATTATTGTTTCATACTTGTGCTTGCACATTTCAGCAGTTTACTTATAGCATCCTTATAAGCCTGCCTGATGTGCAACCACGTTTTGCTGTTATGCAAACTTAGTATTAGATGTCAATAGCAATTATTTTTGCTTGATTGAGTGCAAAGCGTTCGTGTGGTTTCTTATTTAGATTGCACGTCAGCTTTAGAAAGCTGAAGAATTAAATTTTATTTGCGCTTTTAAAAAATACCAATGCACAAATGAATAATAAAATGTTAAATGTGCAGGGCAACCAGCGCTAACAAGGCGCAAAAAAATCAGATACGCTGCCTTTGTGACAGCGACTTAGGAACCCCAAAAAGGAGCCGTTATTAATAAAAACGTTTGCAGTTAAGCCACCAGGCGTAGTTTAATTTTCTTACATAACTTCACATGTAACATGTAATTTAAAGGCGCGTTCACACTCACCTAGTTAGCAGACAATCCTGATAATGTACAGACAGTTTTCTGTTTGGCCAACCTCGTCCTATGCGTATATACATACTGAATTACAAGATATTATGTCCTTGAAACTCCGCGGCACCCTGTTCAGGCCTATTGGTGGGCCAACGTGAATATTGACGAAAAATGATTAACATTCCGTAATTTATAGGTTTCAAATTCTCCGTATGTCCTAGACAAGCGATTCATTGTTGACACGCGTTACTGATTTATGGTGAACAATACAAGGCATCAGTGTGGCAGCTATACTCAGCAATACATCATTTAAAACTCTCATAAATTTCTCTTAATGACGAAAGCAGAGTTTCAGCATTACCATATTTTCAAGTGCCATGGATTTCAACATAGAGGGCGTACGCGAGCTGGAATTTTGTTTAAAAAATATTTAGTTAGAAAATGCAACCGTTTTCGAAAATTCTTTTGTTCGCGAAAAATGTAAAATTTCATAAGTTCTGTGCCAATATTCGTTGAAAGAAGTGAAAGATAAAAGTGTCATTTCTAGCGTTTTCTACGCCCACGCCGCGTTTCGCCTCGGATCGATTATGAAAGCCGCAATTTTCTAAAATGAAAACAGTTTTTGCTGATAAAATAACATTATGTGACAAAATGATCTTCTAAAAGAGGGCGAGTGCGAGTTGACACGTGTTTATTTAACAAGTAGAAGTCACTTTGTAAAACAAATAAAGACTCCTAATACGCCACAAAAATGTTACGGAGTTTCAAAGTTTAATTGCTTTATAAAAAGGGCTTCTTTGTACAGTTAGGTACTCTGGAAGCTGGATTCCAAAATTCAGTAACAGGCCCTACTTAATAAACATGATTGTAGCGGGACTGGTATCTGGCTAGTATCAAGGCTAACCTATCTATCTTGACAATCTTAAGCAATAAATTGTGTTTCTGTTGCATTGGGATGCAAATACATCCTGTTCTCTAAATGAGAAAAACGGCATGAATCGGTGTGGTAAATATTTAGCACGACAGTAGTCACCAATCCATTCCTTGATTAGCCTTGGTATTGCTTACGCTCGGTCATGATGCCACTCAACCAGTCACCTCGCTTTAAAATTTAGAATTTTTTCTTTAGACCTTAGATATCTAAACTTGGGTTTAAAACGTGCACGCCGTTACAATTAGTTTCACTCTTAATTGCTGTCTTTTTTTAATTTTCAAATATTAAATGATGCCAGTTTTGACAATGATCTCAAAGGATTTAACAACAACGTCTCTGTAAAATAACTTAGAAAGTTGGAAAAGTGTTATCTGGCCCTATACGGTCGAAATATTGAGTCATTGCTGAGTCTGTTTGCCCCATACAGGACCGAGTACCTAGAATGCCTTCCTAGGATAGTTTCTAATCAATCTGAGACTATCACACAGGCACATAAGTGGGTCTACGATACAGGCACTTAGTTGGGACTACTACACAGGCATACAACTATTGTGCTGATGCTCTCATCTTTTAGGAAAGTTTCACGTTTACTTGAAATTGTCGATGGTAATGAACACACGAGAATTTTGTAGATAACCCTACGTGTTTACATTTTATTGGGTTTATGGTAACAATGCACGTCTGGCACAACATTTGCTAATTTCATTTAACTGTCTTATGTTCCGCTGCCGTTGCCGCGCTGGTCAGATGATGCTTGCTTGCTAGTTGTATTAAAGTAATCGCTTTTTGTTAAAGTGACATTATTTCCTGCAAGTGAATGTATTTTGATTTTGTTTCGTTTCATTTATTTATTTTTTTTATTGGAATTTCTCGTCCTCTTACAGACTGTGAAGTTGTCCAGTGATGTAGGAGCGAAGGCGTTCGAGCTTGGAAATGTAGTTAACGAAAAGGTAAGTAGATGGCAGCACGAGCTTACTGCATGTGCAAATTTCTTGCTAGCTTGATTAGTGTCACATCTCACATTTTCCTACCCCGGTACTACCACTCAATTCAGCAAGACAAAATATAAATGAGCTTATTTAGATTTAGATTAAATCTAGCCATGTTTTTTAATATCCTGCAAGCAATTTAGTTCAAGAATATGAACTTATTTAGGCCTATTTTGTAAACTCAACTTGCTTATAACTTCTTGATATAGAGTAAAAAAATTCTGCTTTCTCTCTTTAGAACTTCTTTTAAAATAGTACACTGCATGGTTTAGTTGATCCAAGTTTAATTTGTATAAGTTTCTTGAAATATGGGTTTAGATGAATAACTTTCATTTAAACGTGACAACATTTTGATGGTGCAGATCCCCGGGATCTTGGACGAGGAGTGCTCCTTATACCAAAATCCCAAAATTAAGGTGAATCCTCAGATTGAAAGCAAAAGTGCTACTATGCATGGGTTTTGAAACGGCGAGCTTTTTCACTTACTATATACACTGAAGGTGAAAATAACTGCCAGCACCCTTTTGAGCAAAAACATTGTTATTTATTCCAACACAATCATCTGTAACGTTTCAAGCATGACACGGTAATGTTCACGTAGTTCTGCCTAATAAAGGTATAATGTATAAAAATTAATACTGAGGTCCAAAAATTCACAATTGTAGAAAGCAACCAGAACAATTACTAAAATATAAACTTACATATCGTGTAGTATATTGCCAAATGGCAAAAAAATAAAAAGTGATGTTAGTCCAACACATTTCATTCTCTGACTATTGCCTGTGCATGGCAACAACAGAAACCGTTGCAATACATGTACTTTTGTGGGTAACAATCTGTGTTTTTTACGTGAATAAACCACACTGGATCAGGCATCGCCAAGTGATAAATGTGGTGTTGCTTGTGGATTGGATCTGAATTCATTTAGTGTTCTTAGACAAAAAATAGATTTCCTATCTGGGCCTATTATTATGAGGCAAATTATTACTTGTTCTGCATCTATTGTGTTTACTTTAAACTGCTATTATTTTCTGACAGTATTGCTATCATTCGTCATCATACACATTTCATCTTTTTTTATTCACTCTTGATTTGTTTTGTTGGATTTTCAATCCTTGGCAGGAAACAATTTTTATTTAGATGGAATTTTTATAAAATTTTATATCTTCCTGACCATTTTAAATGAATTTCCTGTTATTTACCGTGTCAGCAAGAGTGAGGTGTTGTAATGACATTGATCATCATATACTTGCAACTATCGCCATCTGTAACTGAATAAAGTAAATTAATGTAGTTATTTACTCTGTTAGCAAGGTGAAAGCGTGTAGTCACCCTATAATTGCAGCTATCGCCATCTGTAATTGAGTAAAGTGAATTACAGTGTCATTGACTCACCACTGTGTAATTGGCCTACTGTTTCATTGAACTGTTTCCTATTTGCTCAGTTTCACCCACAAAATGCTTTTTGTTGGGTTGATGCTTTTTTGCTGTTATGCAGTTGTTAGGATCGGTAGGTTCTTTTGCGTCCATTTGTAGGATATGTTACATTGGTGTTAGAAATGAATTAGTGCTGCATCCTGCGAGCACTTTACGAAACTCTTCAGCAAAAGTAATGGCAACAACTGTTTACTTCCTTTCCCCAAAGAAAAAACCTCTCCACTCTACTCCGTCCAAACTCTTACAATTATTTTATTACTTGAATTAAGTACAGTGTAGTTGGAGTTTGGAACTACTAGCTATTATCGTTTTAGTTTTATAATATTTTTTACAATGGTATGCTCCAATACAAGTCTTACAACACTTACTGTAGCATGCTGCTGAAGCCTGAGTGCATTTAACAAGACAGGATTAGTGCGTAAAGCCTATACCAGCAATGTGATTGTCGAATGTAGGTAAAAATGGCATAGGATAAAATGGCACGGTAAAAATGGCACATGTAAAAAGGGTACAAGAAAAAATGGCACCAACGGAAAAGTAGAAAAAAATGGCACATATTATTTTGATGCAAATAATTTATATAATAAAACTAAAGTTTGCTCAGTAGGAAGTAGACCTTCAAGGTTGAAAAACCCCAAACATGTCTGTTGATTCTTTTGTTAGAAAAAACATAAACCAAAGACAAACAAATGAACATACAAAAATATACCTATATAAGTATTATATCGATTAGCAAAAGACTCACAAAATATGTTCATTAAACAGAATTATAATCAACAATTCACGAACATTCCACCTAGTGTTTGTCAAAATTTTTTAACTATTTGGCAGCGGTATAATTGACTAACAAATCTATCTATTTATGTATGAAGTCAGCTTATAAGGCTATAGACATAATTATATACATGTGTGATCAAAGGTTACAGAGAGCGTTACACAGTTTTTCAAGTGAAAATTTCTCAAAATGGAACCTGGAACTAACTAGTAGTTGTTTATCCTATTAGAGATAGTAAAAAAGTGTCAATTGCCCTATCACGTAGCCTAGTTCTCGACTTTCCAAAGAGCTATGACACTCCCTCTGAGACGTCTACGAAGTGCTACAAAAATATTTTTTGTACGAGGTTTTTGGTCAACTCTTGCAAAGAAACGCGCATTTTAGCAGTTTTCACCCCTCCCATGTCCAGGATTCTGCTTCATAAATATATCGTTTTTGTCCCCTATCCAATTTCTCCTCAGAGTTTCTTGGAAGTTTCTTAAGTAGCTTTTTCGTAATAGGCTTACTGCTGTATAACAGACAAAAGACAACCAAACAAACAAACATCCTTGGAGCACAACTTGTTTGGCAGAGGTAAAAATAATTAAAATAACTGCTTAAAATAATTACAGTAGCTCTAGCCCTAAACCCATATTTTATACGTGCTATTTTTCTATGATTGTCTTATGCTATTTACCAACACTTCACTTCATTTGAGTCCACTTAGCCAGGTAAAGACAATTCTCGGCAAGGGCGGTGTCTACAGTATTTTTATTGCAGCTATAAAAGTTGGCCAAGCTTGGTGGTGAACCCCTTATAGATCATTAAAGTAAACCAACCACTTAAATTCCTCTCAACAGCAAAAATGCTGATTAATAAGAGAGTTCAGTCACAAAATGAAGTTTATGCCATTTTGTGAGAAAGAGCTTTACACGTAACATCATTGACCGGATACACAGGGCATTCAATCATTATCATTCTGTCAGAATAATAATTCCTATTTGGCTAGCTGTATACGCCTGGAGAGGCGCCAGATGCATTAGTGCTTTTTTTCACGGATCTGTTGACTATTACCCCATTTTTACATAAAAGCCATTTTAAGCTTAGCGCAAGTCATGGCCATTTTTGTGAGGGACGTTAAGCTACTAAATGATTGGAGTAATCACAAGTGGATGCTGGGTAGGGGAGACGGCTAAATACACGGTTAAAAGTCAGTACTTTGCTAATCACTAAAATCTTTTTGTTCTGTCCTGTTTTTAGCGTCCACAAAAAATGCACTAATTATTCGCATTAAAAAGACAGACCTTCAGGCTGTCTTTAACTGTTGTTACTATAACGTTAACACTAGCTTTCTGGGCGTTGTGAGCATTTGCGGCCCGTGGTTTTACATTTGCAACCCGATGGTGTCATTAATGCCCGTAGCGAAGCTTTACAAAAATTTGCTGTTAGTTGTTGGACACAAATCTTATGTATATCACGGGTACAGCGGGAAATGTGTGACTCTCTAAAGTATTAATTCTAAATCTGATTTAGTGTCCGATTCAAACTTTTTATTCTTGGTGACTGGAGTGAATTTTCGATTAAATTTTAATTGCAGTTTAGTTCACATTTTCAAATTATAGTTGAAATGATTCAAATGAATTATTTAAAATATAAGTAATCGCCAATGTATTTAGACCGCTGTGATTAAAATTAATTAAGTTAATTATAATTTTGTAGGGCGAAGTTTTTTCCATCTATGACTACAACAGCTAGCTTGTGTGACAATACTTATCGGTCAGACTTCATGACATATTATCCACTAAATAGTGAATGTACGCTGAATGACTGAATTCATATCATACGCAGTAATGCTGTTTTCATGAATAATTTACTTAGCAATAATTATTGTACAGCATTTAATAGTGGGAGGTCTGACAAAGCTCAGGGGATATGCTGACTTGTATAATAACAGGCAATCGTCTGTAATTACTGAGTATAATAATAAATGACAAATTTTCAGTGCAACACAGGGGGAGGCGCAAGCTACTTTCTGACCAAGAACCGAAAGGAAACTACGTTAGTTTAGTAAATTCTCACATAGAAGTTATTCGAAGCTTTCCAGAAATTTAGCAATGATTTCTGTCCTATTTAGCAGGAAAGCAGCTGTTATAATTGCAAGCACTTAAAAAACCAAAAATAAGAAAAAAGGAAAAATAGAATAAAACATGAAAACTACCAATGTCATTTTTGTTACTAAAAAGAAAAAAAACATTAAAATAGATGTGGTGGCACTTTGATATCGCGCATAGTATTCTTGTACAGAGTAGATCCAACTTATAGATTCATGGAAATGTTCCTGATGATTTATTGGTTCTTTGTTAACTCCTGCAACGACACATGTGAAAGGGCTTTAATCTTATTATCTGGACAAATCGGATTATCAGTGGTAAAGACTGGTTGACCACTGGTGAGTCTGACCCATCTTGCTTTGTTCTAATAAGTAATTAACCTTGTGTTGATGGCAATTGTTGCCTTTGTTTTCTATGTATCCCCACATCCCAATCTTGTTTGCGTGCCTATTGTTGATGTATTTCTAAATCCCTTTCGGTTCTCGCCTAGGCTCACAAAGCAGCTGCAGATCGCCGACAATGCGATCGTGCAACAAGTCTCAGCGGAGTCTGTTGGTCGAGGTTCTCAGATTAGGAATGTATTGTGCGTGATTGGTTGTTGGTTGCTGATGCTTTTTCATATTTCTGTGCAAGACATGTGAACTGGAATACATTTTGTCATAAACACTTTATTTTTGTGTGCGTGTAACACTGTTATAACTGTGACATCATGGCATATTGCAAAGTGAGCACGCAGGAGTCTAGTTATCATAATATGACGGGTGACAGCGTCCCTTCTGGACTTAACATGCGTTTTTGGTGCAAAGGGGCGCCCGTGAAAAATAAAACGCCAACAAGAGAGTCTTTCCCTAGCATTAATATCAAGGATCATTTACCTAATATTCCTAGTCTTCCAGTTTCTTTAAAGCCAAATATCAGTTTTGAAAGGGTAAGTGTAAAGAATTATGCTGTCTTGTACGTTACACTGTTCTATACTAGTGAAAGGAGTTTACAAAACAAGATCGTTGCAGTTTTATCTAGAGTTGTTATTTTGTGAATTTCGTCAATTTCTAGCGCAAACTAGACAATTAAGATTGACTACTGAAAAGTACTTTTAAATGGTTTATAAGTTTTCTGTTAAGTAAAGCAATTTCCCTAAAATTGTAAAGCCAGGGGTGTCCCCGGTGGATTTGGGTTGTTATAACGAGTACGACTGCTGTATTTTTTGTGAATAAAACAAAAACTTAGCGATTCGTTTTGTTTTCGAAAAAAAGTGGCTACAGATAATATACTTATTAATTGATTGGTATCATGACATCATACTTTCAGTTCGCTTTTCAGCCAGTTTTTCCGGTTTAATGGTGCTTTGAAAGACTCTTGAAAGTGCTTATTATGGGAATGTTTGTGCGACATTAAATGAGCTATTTGCAGTTTTCTTTAATTGATCACCTTCATAGTGATATATTTTCGTTTTTTAACATGAATTGTCAATCTGCTACCAGTTTAACTGCTGTTTAAATGTAAATATTTACATATAAACCTATTTGTTACAGTGACTGGCACATGTAATTTACGTTACATGTAAATACTAAGCAAACGAAAACATGTGCTGTTGTTCAAGGTTTGTTAGCTGTGGGTTTTCTGGGTAGAACAAATAAAATAGAAGTGAAATTTGTTTGGTAAACCACATAATACCAAGATGTCCTTTGAACCATGGGTTTATGCATGCTGTTAAACTTAACTAGAACTTTCTCCTTCCATGACTTCGCTAGCTAATAACTGTCCTGGCCAGTGTAATTAAAACTCGGGCTTATGGTTGCATTATCAAAAGCCGTGCGGAGAATTGAAAAATGTCATGGTAATAAAATTATCCTGTAGAATTTATTGAAGGACTTCAGCGATGTGGTTATAATAAAAATTGTTCTAGGAATATACCTCTTAGCATAGGGCGTCAATTGAATGCATTTTAAGACTGCCCTTTTTATGTCAATAATTAGTACGAGCAATGCAGGGCAATGAAGATACATAGTTTTGAAGCCTGTCTATAATTTGTAAACTTCTACATCCAAGGACTTCTCATTTGTCATGGATTTAAACGATCAGTTTAGTTCTAGCGAGACGAATTTTGCCTTCTGGTATGTTGCGCAAATCTTACTTGTTCATTATCTCTTAAATAGTTCATATGGATTATATATGAACAGATTATTGAATGCATAAAATATTATCTCATTGATATCTCAGCTAGGATGTAAGCTTTGCTTACTTTGACTGTGCATGCGTTATTCTTGCTTGAAATCTTGAGTTGGCGCAGGTTTGCTTGGGTAAAGGCTGGTATGCTCTTACTCATTCATTACTTAGCTTTATACAATATCTGACATTAATCCTATTTTACATAAGGTTAACCGTTTACACTTTGTACTTATGTGCCAGCCTGGATTGGCCTTGTTCGCGGCTTTTTATATCAGGAAGTCAGCCTGGCAATAACATAATTACAGACTGCTGAGACACGCAGTTATACTGGAATTATACCTTCGTAAAATACACCTTAAGAGAAGAGTGTTAAATGGATCTGTATGCTATCTATCATTTGTGTACTTAAATTGCCAACTAGTTCTGGTTAAATAGGCCTATTTAACTTATCTAAGTTCTAAAAAGATAAAGATTTCATCAAGTTTACTTGCCCAATCATATTGTGGGAGCTAATAAAATTGGCTAATTTAACATTAACATTGAGTGTTATTTAGCTTGTAGCATTTTATAACAAAATTATAATGAAATGTATATAGAATGTTTATTAGCTGTCTTCAGAACTTCATTCCGCCTCTTTAAAAGTGTAAAACAACTGAAACAAAGACCGATGTCGTTATTGTTTTTTGTAATGTTGGGGTTCCTATGTGCCTCCGTTTCTTAGAACCAAGGGTTAGTTAATCTTTTCGCTGCTTTTGCTATCTTGTAAAATTTCGAAACTGCTTTTGGCTGTAAATGGAAGCGCTAATGTTTTATTGCTCTTCTTTGTGAAGCCTGAAAACATTAAAATGGGAAGCTTTAAATAGAGAATAATGGCAACCTGCAAAGCCATTGCAGCGTTTAGACCTTTCGCAATTTTTCAATGTCAGTTTAAATAGAGAAAAAACATTTGAAACGTTTGCTTGCAGTACAAATAATAAGTGTTACTGGGATAATTGCCTATACATGCATGTACTGCTCTTTCTTGGATTCAGCAAGTTCATTGAGTGTTTTGCGGGGGCGTGCTAATCCTGAACCAGAGTTTTTGAGAACTAACCTTATTTCAAACTTCAGGTCATAATTTTAAAGAAAAGGTACTTGTTACCTATGGTTGCACATATTACACGGAGCATGAATGATCCTGTAAACGTTAATTAGCGATGAGATATTTCATGGGACAAGATTGTCCTGTTTCTGTAGAGATATTAATGCTCTGATGACTACAGTAATCCTACCTTTTTACTTTCTAATAATCTTCTTTCATCGCCCGAGTCACCTTGACTGAAAACATAATTCTATAAACAACCTCTTAACCCACGTGTTGTGATGCGTCATTGAGGCGTAGACGTGTTTTAACCGAAAAGTGTTGGGAAGTTATATTACATACCTGTCAAATGACACTTTTATAAATGATTAAAATTTACAGGTACCTTACATGAGCATTATTTTTACTCCATAGTTATACAATATGTTTGTGACTTTTTCGTTAGCATGTGAATCAGATTCTGTGATTTTTCTTGGTTGTAGTGTGTTTGCACTTGTTTTTACGGATAAAATCTGTAACCCCTTTTGTTAGTTTAACAAGCGGAATCTTTGACCTTTGTTGGTTCAGAACAAAAATCACTAACCAGTGACCTTGCTGGTTTTAATAATTTTTAGTCTTGTCCTTACTTGACCCTATGATTTTACAGGTAAATATGTAACCCTTCTGAAAACATGCTGACTAGATTGACCGTGTTCATGTGGCAAGCAGTATTCACCAACAAGGCCCAGTTACTGAAGTTGGTTGTAACGGGACTGGAATCTAGTTTCATTATCAATTCATTAGTCCTGTAAGGTGGAGTGGATCCGCAAAAGTTCAGCAGATGTATTATACATCCTCTCTAACAAGACAAATAGTTGAAGGCATTATGGCAGTTGAAACCTGCCAGAAGCAGTTTTTCTACTCCCATGCATTTGTTGACCCTGCTAAGCGTTGTCTAACTTTGATCGCTAAGCACGTATCTTGAGCACTTAGTGTTACGCCCTGATTTTAGTGCTTGTTGGTAAAAAAGATTGTGCTTGTGCACGTACCTAAAATATTGAGCCTGACATCGCACTTTGCACCGCTGTGAAACTTACAAATAAACGCGAATGATCAAAATTAATTGAAGCTTAAACTCGCTTGTAATACAGTTTAATGAGTAGAACTATACAAATTTGCAGAACTTAATTAAACTGAAATCCGGTACTAGGTTAGACTCGAGGTTAAGGTTTTGTTAGCACACTGAACTAATAAATGGTGTAAAATTTATGTTTAGTTCAACACAAAGCAAGGTGAAAGCTTGTCTAAATGCGAAGTTGAGATTATTATTATTACGTAACAAACTTATATTAAAATTGAAAGACATAGACTATCGAAAGCCTGATAATGATTTCCTAAATCAGATTCACCGGGGAACTCAATCCAGCTGAAATTTAATTTCTCACTAAGGATGCTGGCAGTTGCTATGACAACGTGCAGGTACATTCACCACGCCGGTAAGAGCTGATAATAATTATGTTTACCTGGTGAAGTAGAACATACAAGAGCATATACGTTCGACCAGAACACATACACAGTAAACGTAATATTATAAGTCATTCCTCAATCGCGACTTTATACCATAACTGCGAAAACATGTATTTTTTTAAATTTTGTATGTAGCAATTATGTAATATTTAACTTTATTACATAATACACATACATACTTTATGATATATACATGTCACGACGAAGTAGGCTTATACTGGTAAATTCAAATGCCTGTAAAAATTGTTCAAAGCAAAAAACACCTTAGCTTTTTACAGAGTACATGGTTCAAATACCAAGGAATTCAAAAACGTCGGGTTCGGTCCAAAAAATTCTGTCCCACAAGGTCATTTTTAACGTCAAGGTAAAGGACAAAAGTTCATGTAAATTCAAACACCACCTATCTGAAGCTTTATTGCAGATTCTGAAGGACTGTTGAATTCCCTTTAAAATGATACCACTCCCATCAAAATTGGACTTAGAGAGTTATGATCGTCTAAAAATTGCAGGTCACGCCGATTTTGGCGATTTTTTAGTCCTTTCGGCCATTTTCAAAGGGCCATAACTTTTAAATGGTTGGCCCAATTACGCTAAAAATTTGGATTTTTGCATTTCTCCATAAGCCAAACTAACACACCAAATTACATTAAGATCTGTGACATAAGGGTGTTTTGCATTGGGTGATTTCACCTGGAATGACCCACAAATTATTATTGTTATGTTAATTTAAGGTTCGGATATTCAACCAAAACGGCTGTTGCAATTTAAGTACAAGTATTAAGTTTGTCATTTTAATATAAGTGTATAACCGAGGTGTTATTTTATTGACTGACTGAGGATCTTGTGAGGCGGACTGGCTCAAGCAGCCAAAAACAGGAGAGGGACATATCGTTGAGCTCCGTGACTAAAAGAGAACTATTTTAGTACCAACATATCAATTTATATGTATGCATTTTCCTAAAATAATAGCTACTGCATTAAATTGGCACCACCTGGATAGGCATGAACCAGGAAAGCTGTTTGTGAATATGTTGGTCTGATAAGAGGTATTTTTGTGATCCGAAAATAATTACTAGCAGATAAAATAAAAAAATTGGTATTCCTGGTTGTTTGTGAATAATAAATTGAGTTTGAGATATCTGCATAATACAAACCCACGGGTAAACAGCACGATTGTATCACACAGGTAAGCCAAGGTGAAGTTAGCATACATCCTGCTAATGTTGCCTGTCTAGCGAACCTGAAGCACAGATGATAATACTTCCCGCGTTAGCTGATGCGAATAATGATTTTATATAAAATTAATAAAACAACCACTTTTTGAACTTTCACTTATGAAGTTCATCTGTTACGAAGTTACATTAAAATCGCAGTTCATGTGTAAAGCTTTCATTTGCGCATGTTTGAATCTTATTAACTAACTGGGTTGACTTCTAGATCTTGAAAGACGTATAAAATAGTCTGCCTTCGCGCCTCTCCACCATTCTGTTTCATCATAATATCGAAATTTGAATGTCAGATTTGCTGTTTCGAATACATGTAATGGTATTTCCCGAAAGAGATTTTGCAGAATAAAACTGGTTTGTGGATTAAATTCACTTTTTTATATTACTAATACTGAGTAGGTGGATAAGAAGGGACTTTTTTGAACAAATTCAATTTATTAATACTCAATCGAAAACGTGACAATAATCCAAAATATATAACAATGTGCAAGACTGCAATGCTCACCTGTGCACCATGTTAGGCTTTTTATCATAGCTCTGGTAAATAAACTAAGACAAGAATGTAGGCCTACCAATAATTAAACTTGAATCAGAGTAATGACGTGCTGTGACAGAGTTCATACTCATTGAAAATTATCTAATTAATAATTATTAAATTATTATAGAAAAACTGCATATTTCGCAGACTGGAAAATGTACCGCAACTTGCGAAGCATGGGCAAACAAAAAGTATCAAAATTTTCTCATTTGTTTTTGGAAATGGCAATGTATGTGCCCTTACATACAGTGATTTAATTTTGTCGCGCAATAGGCAACAACATGATATCAGACAGTGGTGTAAGCGCAAAGAGCTTTTTCAGTCTTTGCATGTGAAATTCTGCGTGTTTATGCGATTGCGGTACAGTCGAGTATATTGATCAAATAAATACCGGCACTAGACTGTAACTCTGGAACCAGTCTCTGTCAGGGCGTATACCGGGTGCACCCCCAAGCAACGGATGCCTTTCCGTTTAGTGGGGAGCTCTTTTGATGCAATGACGAGGATATTATTTCATACCTAAGCCTCCGTAACTCTTACAAGATGTGTATCTTTTTGACCCCCTTCCCTTGGCTCTCCCTTGAGAGAGGAACAATGTACCCGTACTAAAAGCATTATGCAAATCGCACACAGACAGGAAGCAGCAAGTCACCATTCACGCCAGATTGCTGGAACATATTATTACTACTCATTGCGTATAGTACGTGCTAATACGCCTAAGATCTTTTGACTAGTAATCATTGTGGGTGTGGGAAATGAGTAGGGAATCTGACAAACTAGAAATTCACAAACCAAAACTCGCGACTAGTCAGTTTGATTAACTTTACTAAACATCAATGCCGTTAACTTAAAATGATATAAAAATTTTCAAACCGAGAAGAAGCAAACTTCTTCGCTTCACAACAGTTCATTCTAGCTACTGTTTTATTGGGTTCATATTATTCTGTGTTCATTCATTGTGTAAGCGAGGAGCGAACACCTCAGAATCTCAATAAAATTCACAGTTACAGTGACTTTGAACAAGTAATTTACTCTGGACATTACGTGACATGTTTCCCTCTAAGGCTTCCATGCATATACAATTGTTGTGAACTGCTGTACTCAATTGAATATTCTATTTAGGCCTTACTTGCTGAACAACATCCAAACATTGTTTCTTTTATTTTATTGACAACATCATAACCTAATTGGTAATATATACGATAAAAGAAGTGAAGTATATTATATTAGCATAAACGAGTTTTAATAAGTTTAGTCAGTACGTGACTAGAATATGTGCTTTCAGTATCTGTGAAAGCCAGCCTGAGGACAGCAGAAGAAATTTTCTGATGTATGAACTGCTTCAGGTAAAAAGATGAGGAATATTTTAATTAGAAAATGTACTAAGCTGAAAAAATTGAAATTGAGTGATTGCTGTGGCAGCATAAGTTCAAAGGGCTGATCCTTCAATTCTTTCACTTATTTGCCAAACTGGGCCCTAGAAAAATGGTAGGCAGCGATCAATGTAACAACTGCTTAATTAAAAACTCACAGTGAATTAATGAAGAGTGAAAATCATCATCTTCACTACAATCATTTACAGCTCACTTCTTTGTTGTAAACATTGAACTGGTAAGGTCTTAACGTAAACATAATCGAGGGAGTGATTTATCGGCGTATATTTTTGAAGTGGCTCAGTTTGAATGTTTCTTTTTGGCTGTGAATTTAATAAATTAGTAGGTGTATTCAAATGCGGGTGAATTTCAATTTTATGAAAATTTGCAGTGATTCAGTAAAATTGACGACCATTCCTATGACTTCGCCTTGCCCTGGATACATCACATCTCACAAAACTTATCTTTCAATTTGTTTACAGTTTTTTTTTAGAAAAACTAGAATAAGCAAATAATCGTTTTTTTTTGTAAATTGCCTATGACCCACATTGCTGATCCGTAAAAACCTCAATTTACTAAAATTACCAGCATTATGTTTTTAATACGTTACAATACAAACAAATTATGGAATGACCCAAAACAAACATGTAATTCATAAATACAGGTACACAGTATCAATTAAGTGTATTTAGCTTACATATAAACGGCTTGCGAACTGCGATTGTCTATAATTGCTCACGAGTGGCTGGGCCCGGTAGAAGAGGCAGTCTTGGACAAAAATATAAGATAGTTACACATTGGAAAATATATGTCAATACACAACTACACCGATACAGTACTGTATTTGAGTTAGTGAGTTCGTGTCTTTCTTGACTTTCTGAAGGCACGAAGCTTACGTAATGGTTCCTGTTGCATTGGACAAAACTTAATTCGATTAGATAAGTTTGCTGTTTACGGCATGACTGTGTCTAGTGCTGTTATCACCTTTCAGTCTCAAGGCTTTAGCCTTTGTCACTCTGTATAAGTTCCTCATAATAATTACTTGCCACCAGTTTACATCTCTACAGATGCCTCAGGGTTTCTAAGAAAATCAAAACAGGTTACTACAAAAATCTTTACCTTCTTGCCCCTTGAAGCATGTTGTACAACTTCCAAATTCGTTTTGCTATTTCTTTAAGACTGGTTAAGCAATGCTTTAATACATGACTTTTGATTTTTTTGAAAAAAATGTGGTCGTTGGAAAATGTCGTGATCTGATAACTTTATATCTGATGATGATCATGAAACTTCATAAGAATGTACTAGAGCAATTCAAATTCTTTATCTGCCATTTTGAATTCTAGATGGCAGCAAAAACATTTTCGAGAAAGGCTTAAGGCACCACCAATTCGCAACGGAATAACCCACAGTAATATACATATACACATTAAGAGATAATTGTGGTATAACCGAGAGTGAGAAAGTTTTAATAGTTTCTCAAGCATATGTGTGTGTGTGGGGGGGGGGGGGGCGTGCGTGTGTGTATATACTAAAACGAATTCTGCATCGATTGACAGAGTCGGATTTTCGATTTACCATCTTAAAGGCAAGTTGGCGGCATTAACGTCGTTTCTAATCCTCGATCTTAAGTTTAGCCAGTCCCATCGAGTCCAGCTTATTGAACTAAAATCACCAGCATGGACGACTCACAACTTTTTGAAATAAATGAAGTGAAATAAAGGAACTGAAGAGGTGTGTCAATTCTGTGTCTCTTAACCTTTTGGAAAAGTAAATTTACTAAATATTGTTATTACTACCAAATTGTACTTTTTAAGAAAAACCCGTTTCGAACTTTCTCAACTGCGCTAAACGCAGCTTTGCAGAATGTAGACTATTGTCGGGCTTTTTCCAAGTACAGGAAGTAAAACGATGTATTACAAGCTGAATATTGCACCTACTAGGAAGTCATTAAGGATCAAGCATTAGTTACGTGAGAAACTGTAACACTGTAATAAGTGTATGTAAGTTCAACGTAATTACTTATGGTCGTTTGTTTGTAATCTACTGTCACTGTTAGCTATTAGAAATTCTTTTTGTGAAGCACTCACAGGCTATTGCAGCGAGCTACTAGTTGGAAAGATTACAAGTTACTCAGACGAAACGTCTGTCTAAATTGTTATTAGTATTTGTGCGTGAGATTTTCTGATATTTATGAACAACTAAGAACACATCAATTGAATGTTAAATTTGGGGTGTCATTGTGGCTTGAATTACTCCAGATTCTTTCTCACAATTCTTGCTTGTGTTTAGTCTAGTCAGGCATCAACTTTATTAATAATAAAAGACAGTGAATAGTCGATACGCTTTAAGAGATAATTGTGGTATAACCGAGAGTGAGAAAGTTTTAATAGTTTCTCAAGCATGTAGCTACCTCGTCGAAGTGTTGCTCTTGGAAAGTTGAATATTTAGATTGTATCTCACGGAGAGTCAAGGGTCACTTACGAATTTAACTTCCTCTCACTCTACACAGTTCACTGGATGGGTTCACTCTATATTGCTTTTAGGAGAATTATTAAGCACTTGAGTCTTGACATGCTTGCCACAAAGTTTTTCGGTACTTCATTATCATCAGAGTTGTTGCTACTTAATATCATTATTATAACACCAAGTACGCCATCGTCTGATTATTATCGCGGCCGTCATCAAGGTGTGTATAAGCTGTAATAAACCTGTAAAAGTTAAAAGTGGAGTGTAAACGAATGTTAGAGGAAGAAGAATTACGCATCAGAACGAATGTAGATGAATAAATAACAATAAAAGACAACCAGTTTGTAAATCTGCAATATATTGCTGAATCCTGATAAAGAAAATTGAAACGTTCCTGAGCAGAAGTCTTCTCTTTTGACCTGCAACGATTATAATGCATATTTTTTTGTTCTTTCTCCTTCATTTTCTTGTCTTGCACTTATCGTAAAGTCTGTCATTGATTTGAGTCTCTCAAACTTCTGCGAATTTTATTTAATCTGATTTAATTAAAAAGCTAAAAATGCCCACCCCGGGACTCGTCACCTGTTAAATTCTGTTTGTAATAGACCTCTGTGGGTCTAATCTGTAAGCAGGTGTACGTTGAGAAGTTTGAAGCAGCTGTGTTTACCTGGCTACACAGAAAAAAATTTCAATGTCCTCAGTATGGCTAGTTTTTAGCTACGAGATGCCACGTTTTTTACATTATATTTTACATTGTGCTTTTGCATACTAGTGTAGGAGTATGGAGGCGCGGAAACTACTATGTGTAGATAAATTAAGGCCCGCATTCTTCTCCTGATATCGGATGGTTACGATTTTGCATAGTCCACTTGAAAAGTTGCGTAGGTTTTCGAAACTCTAGTTGGTAATACTTTGTACCAGTGCACGTTTCAACTTTCAATAAGGAAGCTAGACAAGAAGCTGTATAAATTACTTTAGGATATTTGAAAACTGTGCTTTCGAAAATATTGGAAAATGCAACGGCTAATTCTGTGTGTGTTGTAAACATATCTTAAGACGCATTGGTAGTATGAGTATCCGTCTTAGGATCGCCACTACAAAGGACCGTTTTTGCGCAAATATGAGAAAAATGTTTGTAGTGTGCAAATCATACGGTTCAGTTGCAAAACAAATACTATGTTGTTAACTACTGAATGTCAGGCACCTTTGCATTGTATCATTTTTTGTTCATTTCTCTCTCTCTCTCTCTCTCTCTCTCTCTCTCTCTCTCTCTCTCTCTCTCTCTCTCTCTCTCTCTCTCTCTCTCTCTCTCTCTCTCTCTCTCTCTCTCTCTCTCTCTCTCTCTCTCTCTCGCTCAGTTTTCTTTAAGCCTAATAAACTTGTAAGATTTTACTATAGTTGATACAGGTACCAAAATTAACTTCTGCGAATTTAATGCGAATAAAATGTTGTTGCAACATTGCAAACACACTTCAGTTTTAGGCTTACCCAAATAGGTGCCACGTTAGCAATCAATACACCGTTGTTGCCATCTTTCCGGATAAAACCCCAGTTGATGCCATTATTGATTTTTCTATAGTTTAGTTAACATGTCAACCCTGTGATACATTACTGTCCTGGAATCTCTCTCTTTGTTGCCATTGTTTTTGGGTAGTTCATAACGAATGTATTTGCATGTCTTTATTAGTTATGAGCAATAATAATCTTCAAAATGATTTTATTCTGTAGCGCTACTCTCACGCTTTTATTGATTTGTTCTATAGCTACAACTTTACATTGAAATAAAATGTAATTTTATCTTTTTCGATATGTTGCTGCGGGTTATTTGTAAATCCTAGGTATGGTGCCTCCATTGCAGTTTTATTGATTCTTATAACACAGCTCAGCATTGAAATAAATGTAATTGTACAAGGTATTTACACGGTTCATTTCCATATCTGGTTTCATGCAAGTCGTAATAATATTCGACGATATTTTTACAATATGGTTCCCTTGAGCTTGTAAATCAGCCTGTGAGTTTTGACAGCTTTTCCAAGAATAAACTTCAGCTAGTTTGACAAGTTGTTCAATTAGATTTATTGGACATAGAACCTAGCGTTGTGGTTAACTCTTACAATGTCTGAAGATTTTGCACACATTATAATCTTTATAATGTAATTTGTATGCTTCTAACTCCTATAGGTCTCGTTTTATAGTTGTTAAGATTCGTTCTCTAGCCTTTCTCGTGTATCTGAACAAGCAACTTTTCCTTGCGTGTCTTGTTTGTCAATGCGATAGTATTTGTTTGTGTTACTGAAACTGAAAATTGTGGTATGTATAGGAACTGTGGAACATGACTGTATGTAAAAATCCTAGCTCACCCAATCCTTGTTATGTGTAAATACTAATTAGTCAGCCAATCAGTGCTCGTGCCTCCTGCAGCACATCAGCTTTTTAATTATTTCTGTTCTTGAAAAAGACGAATTGCAACGAACAACAGGAACGGATTTTGGGTAATGATCGTAGTTTGGGCTGAAGCCGCGAAACTCACGTGATCCATGGTCTTCTGTTTTTCTTTTGGGCAAAGGTTAACGTTTTATTCGACGTGTTAGTGGACTTCTCTCACCCCAGATTATCTATGACATTCTAAATATGTATTCTGCTTCTTGCATTTCTGCATGTTTCTTTTTTATTCATGTCGCCAGTAAAATAAGTCAAGCTGCCAATTCGCTAAAACACCTTGATTTTGTCTTTCAAACCAACTAATGCTGTTATGATATCATCATCATCATCATCATTAAATTATATTGTTAGCAGTACTTCTCGAACGCCTCCAACTAGATCGAGTGTTATATTAGGCCTTACTGCTTTTTCTACTTGGAGCGCCATTTCAGCCATATAGCAAACTTGTAGCAACGCCCGCTGTGTGTGGAATTTTATCTCCCACGCATAATACACCAAATAAATACATTTACAAGAGAAAAATTCTGTGAATCGCGGCAATGAAATTTTATTGGTGAATTCTCATTTTATTCTGTAATTTCCTATTCATCTGTTGTAGCGGCCCCTAGAGGCATAATTTCTCTTCAATAATTTTTCCAGCTTTCAGCGCAAAACTTCGATGTGCATAATTACCAGCTTTAATTCCTAACCGATGTAATTTGCAAAGCAAATTTTATAGAAATGAAAAATGTTCGCATTTTCAAGAATGGCAAACAAGATGGGCTTGCAGTCGTTTATCAGCATCACCCTTATTTCGTTTAACTAATAACTAGACTAGTAATTCACCGAAACTTGGCTTGATTAAATAATAATGTAAAAATGTCATGTTTGCAAATGTTTTCGGCTAATTTATGATAATGGCATTGTTTTTGTTATAATGAAATTTCAGTGTGAAATTCAAATTTGCGAACTGAGTTCGTGTAATTATTAATAATTGTTATTCCCATGTAGTGGCACGTTTGTCATGTATGTGGAACCAAATGATTTTGAAATCATTAATATATAATTTGGACAAGCTTTATGGATTAATGAAGCATTTTAAATTAGAAAGTTAAAAGAAACTTATGCGCTTTGTTAAACTTGATGTGACTGTCTGACCGCACGTATTCAATCATATCTCGAGACACTTTTCTTCACTTTTAAAAAGTGAAAGTTGATGCAAAGTCGTTTTAAAAAACTGTCCTCTTTTTTGTCTAGTGTAATTAACGAGTATTTTGAGATTCCTTGCAGTTACTTTGTGTCTTTTGACCTCGTATAATATTAAAAACTGTTTCTGTATAATGTTATTTTTGTTTTCTCATTACCTAGTCGTACACACTTACCAATAAAGAAGCCCCATTCAGATACCGCCAAGAGCAAACCATTCGTTGCACAGTAAAGGGGGAGGGAACGGTCATACACGCAGCTTGGTTAAAAATTAAATTCCATTTTACTTTGATGTGGTATTTTGAGACTGGTTATCAGTCTTTTTGAAAATAATTTAAAGTCGCACTTGTAATTTGCGTGCATCAGATGCGCCTGCGCACAACTGTTACATGTTATTAGGTTTCATCCGTTTCTTGCACAAACACTTCCCTTTATAGCTCTGTATTTACTCAATTTTTGTTCAATATTTAATTCTTGCTGGCTAGCTGCCATGTTATTGATTATCACTATAATACGACATTATATTATGCAGTATAATAGTCCTATATTTGCTTCACCACAATATAGATGTACAGCGTGTGCCTTTAGAGTAAGTCGGGCTGGATTGGATCGAATCAGATCGAATTGGGCATCGTGCAAAGTCGGCCTAGGATGGTTCATGTTAGATCAGATTAGGTTAAATTAAGATTAAAGGGTCAATCTGTAAATAAAAAACGTAATAAAGGTTTGCGCTGCAGTTACATGCATATTAATAGGTGAATATATTTTAATTCTGTACACCATTCCTTGTTTTGTTCGGTCTTACGCTTATCTTATTTTAGTTAACTTTATTGCTGTATTATTGTTTAATTTTATTCTGACATTCTCTTTGTTTGACCGCTCATTTAGAAATTTTACATTGGTCAGATTATTCACCTTTAGTATAGCGATAAAAGGTCAAAAGTCAGTGTCACTGTATTACACCCATTCACAGTTTCGCAGTCTGTATGTTATTTCATGATGCAAGTTGCAGAGTGACCATGTTCATACTTGCTGGTTAAGTTTCACTCATTTCGCCTGCGGTGTTAAAAACGTGTTTTCAAGAGTACAGCTTAAATTTTCAATTCCGCCGACGCTCAAAATAACTGAGTCATGTTAAATACACAAACGTTGTCAATAGCACGAAAGGACACTTTTACCTTAGTTTACAATACTGCTTAGCTAAGGTAATACTGATGAATAGATTTATATAAATTTTAACATCAGTAAATTTTGTTTTGGTTGGCAAACTAGACTAACTCTTTGACTTTGTTTCGTGTTACACTAGCAACTTTTTGTATAAATTTAATAAACGGCTAGAATCTAGTCGTATTGCAGCATGTAGGCCTAATTGCATGTTATATCAAAATAGAGGCTAACTAAGTCTGATAAATATTTTTATTTCTAAACTAATGATTCTAAGGACCCGATAGTGGTCCATAATGCATGCATTATACGGCTAAAACCACTTGGATAAACCGATTTCTTTTAGAACTTTCTTTTTTTTAAATCTGAACACTGGTGACATAACTCTTTCCTGTGTCTTGGCGGCGTGCAGTCTGTACTGTGGAAGCAATCCACTCACCATAACGTGCAGTCAGTCATAGATTTCTTCACGAGCAATGGGCAAGCTTAAAACGACCACAGATCCTTGTTAGCTGTTCACAATTTAATCGATAACTGCATGCTGGTGGTGATAATAATTGACTTTGCAAGACAAACCGTCTTGGCTTCTTAGGAAATGCTTAGTCGCCTAACGGTTGACACAGGGGGATGTTAGAGTGCTGTCTCGGGTTACTTCAGGCTCGAGACAATTCAAATCAAACTAAACAATCAGTGTCATTGTGTTTGGTCTCTTCACTCTGTAGTACTGTTTAATTGCTCTAGTTCAAGTTTTCGACTAGTAGCTGTAGTGTTAGCTGGGGACTTTTATACTTTTAAAATCGCCATTTAGCAAAGTGACTGCTACGAGAATAGTGGTAGGTCACAATTTGTTTAGATATACCGTCATTAGTGCACTGAATTTAACTGTATATTTGATCAGACTTTTAACCACTTGTAAGACCTGAAAGTACCTGGAGTTTCCCAATCCTGACATTACATGCTAAAAATTAAATTTTGTAATAAAAATTGTAAGCCATGATAAGCAGCAGGTTAGTCTTTTGCCTGTTTCTTGAAAGGATTCTCAGTTTAATCACTAAATCACAGTAAAACATTGAATTAATGATTTCTGTTATTTTCAGATGAAGGATGGGACGTTAATGACAGATATATCTAGTTCAGCTGCAACTATAGCGGGAAAGGTGAGTTTATTTTAAATTGTCAAATTTTTAAATTGATATAATTAATAAATTCTTGCGAAAATATATTTTGACAAAAAAAGTTAACATATGCAACTGTTTGAGAATTTTAGGTATCAGAGACTGTGCAAAATGCTGAAAAATCATGAGTTTCTACATCTATGTTTATCTTTTTGGATTGCAACCTTTTTATCTGAAATGCTGAAATGTTTGTTTTATTTTAATAAGTTGTCTAATAAATAAATTGAATTTATTTATTTAATTCAATATAAATTTTAATTTAATTACTTTTATATCATGTAATATGATTTAATTTAGAGTGCTTAATTTATTCACGTTAGCGTAAGCAGCACCAATTATTTTGTGCATTACTGTATGAGCATGTAGAGTACCTGTTCCGCTTACTGGGAGTACAGTGCTTGTGTCACCTTTCTGCAGTCTAGGTTTTTCATTTAATTAATAAGATAATTACTAATTGGTACTGGGGCAGTTTATTGAAACAGCAGCAAAGTGAGTAGTATGTCTGCATCTGCACAGCTTATGTCCACCACAGCAAACTGCTTTAGAGAGAATTAATGATACTACTAAACTGTGCATTGCCTTATTGACCATGAAACATAATCGTTTGGTAAGTTCTTTTTAAAGTGTTTCATGATGTGGAATTTTAAAATTAATACGATTCTATTAAACACAAAATTAGCCTTTTAAAAACTGTGCCTGTTGGGTAGCACAAGAAATGTGTTTTTAGGTGGCAAAGTGAATGAATGAACATGTATCATTTTTTCTTCATAATGAAATAAAAATGCCACCATTCAAGTTTTACATTTTAATAGATTTCAACCTGGTTTTGCTTTGCAGGTAGCAGACACAAGTGTGAAAGCATACCAAGACATTTCTAGCGTTTTTGTTGACAAGAAAACTACGCTGGACACGGTGAACACGTCTCCGAAAGAGGAGTCTAAACTTCTATACGGGACACAAACTACCGCAGCACAGAAACAGTGGCAGCAACGCAGGTAGACAACAACAGCACGAAATGCGTGTCAAATTGAATTTTAAATTAAGCATAACACCATTAAGCTTACTAATGATAGTAACAGCAATAGCCTTACCAATATCAATTACATCAGCAATAACAAATGTAACAAAAACAAAGCAATAATCACTACAGTAGCAATAGCTTGACTTTAAACACTGGTATTGTTGTTCTAAAAACACGTCATTTTCTGCACCATTGCATGTCTGTGTGTAAACATTGCATACCCAATTTTTAATGCAAATTTAATTCTTTTTAACAAGAATAGTGGCAATTAATGAAAAAAAATCCCACAATCTAGAAACAAGGAAAGGGTATGACATGTCACATTGTTGCTATAGTTTTCATTAGGCGAAAGAATAGAAAAGGAGAAAAAAAAGATCAAATGAAATACTAATATCAATTTTTATGGAGTTTTTCTGCAAAATTAGTATTAGTAATTAATCTACAAAATTAGTATTAGTAATTAATGTGATCTTTTTTTTGCTTAATTTTTAACATAAAATGAGTACAGCACCAGTTCAAAATGGTCGTGCCCTTTCCTCGTTTGGGATATGTTTCATTAATTCCCACTTTTTTCCTGGAATTTTCTAGAAAATGAATCCTAGCTGTGACTTTTCATCTGCCCGCTCTCTTGTTTTGCCAAATACAGTTGCTGTCTGTTTGGGTGATTGCAGGCAATGAACAGATAAATACTTTTTCGATTTTTATGCTTCGGAGACTAGTGTTTTAGTAAATGAGTTTATTATTAAGCAAGCGCGTCTTCATTATAACTAAAACAACCATGGAATTTTCCTGGAGTAGCAACGTTCTGCAGTCTTTATATCGGGGAAAATTAGGTGAAACAGCTTTATAGTCCACAGCTTGGCAAATTGGATTTTATGGGCTGTTACCAATAAAGCCAAGTTAATGTAGCGTCTAATAATTGCAGGACTTGTAATTGTTTCTACAACATTAAACAGTTATGGTTAGTTTCGGTAGCAAGCAGCATGGTTATTTCCTGTTTGTCAACTAATACATCTTTTATTATTAGTACTGCTATAATAGTAGGACTAGCTGAAAAAGCCAGTGGATTATTTTATTGGTTCAGTTCCCCAATGTGTTGGAATTCACTGCCAAATGAAAGAATACCAAATTTGGAAACTTACTGTTGTTCCTGGAGGAAACAATTTGCCTTCCCTGGGCAAATGAATTGTACATTTTTGGGGCAAAAGCTGGTTATTTTCAGGGCCAATAATTCTGTTTTAAAATTTCAAAATTTAATATTTCAATATTCAAAAGCTGTTTACGTACTGCACCACCTTTTTTAGTGGCAACAATTAGAGAGTTTCTTGTACGACGAATTGTTCTTAAGTTTTAGTAATTTTATAGTTAGTAATAGTGCTATCAAATTTAGCTTACTAGTTCATAAATCTAGTTTATACGTTTTTAGATGCATGTGTGTACTGGAAAGGCTATAGACATGTTTGCAGAAGAAAAACGTTAACCGTCATCATTATTTCCTTTGAATTTCTGAAACATTATAAAAAGCATATCTGAAAGTATTTGCATGTTTGTTCGTTTGAAACACAAACGTATGACTTAAGTCTGGTTAGCTTCAGGATTGTTTTAGTAAAGTTTATAATAATTTGGACTTCTAGCATTTCTGTAGCACCATTATCAGGAGGTCCCTCCACCTCGTGCATAAGAAACCAAAAGGAATAGATAAAACTATTATAAAACGAAACTTTAATTTTGAGTGAAGAGCACATCTTAATATCCGTTATTCACAGCTCTGAGGGCCAGAAATGAACAGGGGTACGATTCACGTTGGTTTCTCAATGCGAATGGTATCATTACTCACATCTTTTTCTCCCTTCGCTAATTTGTTAATTTTAATTTCGACTTCTGACAATAAGTTTTAGGGCAATTTCCTTCTGCACCTCTTGTGAAACTTGTTCCTGTACGCCTATATTTGTTGATGTTACATCGTGAAATGTCTGTTTTTATGTCTTTCAATTGCTTTTTCTTTTCTTTCAGGGGAATGGATCCTGACAAGTCAGAGACTCCTTTGTTACATGAAAAGGTCCCTTCACGGGAAGAAGATGATGGTTGGGGTGATTGGGTCGATGATAACCCTTTCAAGCGACAAACCAGCGAAGGTTGGGGCTCTAATCAAGCACAGTGGGGCTCAAAAGGCAGTCGAAACAGTTCATGGGATGACAAGGATTGGGGACAAGATGATTGGAAAGGTGAATTAATCACCTGTTGAGTGATACTTATTTTTTGCGCAGTCATTTAGTCTGTCATTGAAAAGCATAAGAAGTTCAAAGGTCAGATCAACTTGCTAAATAGCTGGGAGTGGCCACTGTGTGTTGTTAATGATCAAATGAATAGGTGACTGTAGCTATCACTTACAGGGTTCAGTACTCCTAGACAGTTTTGTTCATCATACTACGTTTTGCTATTTCTTTCGTTGAGGGAGGGTATGGCTAAGACACCTTTGCTGGTTTTGTGTTGGAACATTATTCGTGATAGTAAGGCTAAGGCCCGCTCCTGTCATAACCATCCAATAGTAAGTACTTATAAAGGCGAGTGGGCATAAATATGGGAGCTGTGTAAAATAATTAATACATAGATAGAATTTGTTTTTGTCTGGAAGGCTACTTTAAATGCAGTATACAATGTTATACCTTTGAAGAATGTTGATTTTTCCTTAAGCGTTTGGATTCTGCATTAAGTTGAATGGGTGCAAATGTATGCGTTGGCTAAAGGATATGAAGAGAAGCATTGAAGATGAAGATTAAAAATATCCTATAATTTGACTTTTTTTACCATCAATTGCCCTAGTTGAACCCAGATACAAGCCAATTGTTAGTATCTTTAATACAGCTTAGAAAATGAGTTTATATTTATACATATACTTATTCATAGATTTGTGGGTTTGTTAAAGTTTTCATCTACTGTAGGTTGTATGCAGTTGTCAATATACAGTTACAAGGTTGTTTATCTTTTTCAGACGATCACAATGATTGGAATGAAGATGGTGGCTCCACCTGTAAAAAGCAACAGAAAAATCTGGTAAAGAAAACCGATTACAAGCCGGCAAAAAATAAGCAGCAAAATGAAAGTGAAAATTTACTCATTGATTTTGATGAGAAAGATAACAAACCCTCGTCAGGCGGCTGGAACGATTGGGAGGATGACGAGGAAGCTTGGGCCAGTCTAAGCAATGGTCGGTCGAAAGGAAAACACGACTGAACTCGTTATTAGTGTGTATTAATTATGTAATAATAATTGTGATTAGTATTTATTACTGGTTATGAAACGTGTTTGAGAAGTTGCATTTAGTATCTTATCGCTGATAATAATCAGTTGTTTAGATACAGAGCGACCTTAGAATGCATAGGTGTTTTCTGTTTTTGAACATTTTATGCAAATTGTAGTGCTTATTACTTTAATGCTTTGCCCTCTTAAATTCACATCTTGAAACTAGTAAATCTTAACACAAATTTCTCACTCTAAATAAGAATTTGGAGATAAGTCTTTGAGTAGCTAACTACTGGTAATTAAAAACAATATTTTAAATGCTGTTGCTTGCATTTCTGGGTAGATAGTATAGGTAGTGGCTTTTTAGATAAATCTAGTTTTTTTCATCGGATCTCTGGCATTAGTAAATTACAAAGTACTTCAGTATGGAAGACAGGTCAACCTGCACAAGATGCCTATTTACTTTCCCTTGTTATTTATGACAAATTTATTATAGTTATTGCTCGTACATTTTGTTTTTGTCAAGAAAAAAAATGGTTAAGATGTCCCTGTTGCAGCCACGTGATAGTGATGAAAGCTTTCTTCAATACCAGTTTTGTTGGTATATACATTCCAATGCTTAATAAGCTTGTTTCTACTTTTTGTGCCGATTTATTTCACTTCATATTTTATAAATGAGTATTTTTGGTGATTATTACGGATGCTTCAGTTAGTTTGTGCTTTTATGTCTGTATACATTTCTCGCTTTATAAATCGGTCTTCCATTAGTATTATTTGTGTACGTAAATATGATTTAAGAGGTAGCTCATGTTTTAAAAAGTAATGTATCTGAATTTAGTATACAAATATCAAATGTGTGTGTTTCGTGGAAGGCACTGTTGATAAATTGCTTACAGTTCCAATAGGAGATTTCCAGAGGAGTCTAACATTGAAAGCGTATTTTAGTAACTTACCTTATGTTGCATTACTGATTTCTTTTTTTGAATGCAGTACTTTATCCAAAGAAATCGGGACCTAACTGGTAACTATCTGTAAACAGTCCCCTCTCACAAATGCCGTTTGAAACTGTTAATTGCTGAACTACATGGTGCAGTGTATCTACTTCTTTTGAAAAAACTAGTTATGCATAATTTGCCTGTGAGATAGAATTTAATAAAGTGTGTGTAGGTTGTGTGGCCTTAATGACTCTGTGGTGTTTTGATTTCACTTCCATGAATGAGTTGTGAAACCATAATGGAATTGAGCTTGTCTGTTGATTATTGTACAGGGAATCATCCTTAATCCTTACTTATTTGCTAAGACTTTAGCGAAAGCAGCACAAGTGTTTTAGATGCTAATGCTAGTCTATTTTATTATGTAAATACCTTAATGGGTCAGTATAGGTAGGTAGATAAAATGCAGAAGTGATGTACACATCAAGAGAAAGTTGCACATTTCTAAACTTGAAAATCTTAACTAAGCCCATGCCTAGCTACATTTTAAATAATGCAAATGTATAATAATGTTATTTATTGATAAATAAAGCTTGAATGTGGTGTGGTCAAATCTGCCCTCTCGTAACGCCATATGCTGTTGGTAAACCAAAGTACAAAAGCACCTGCAGTTAAAGACGTAATATGTACAGCGAGATACTGTTGTAATTTATCCTTAACTAATAAAGTGTTTTAAATGTTAATATTTTGTTTGTGGTTATCATTATTTACAAGTGCTCAAGTACCAGAGTGCATATTATTCAAATCACACGCATACTTTCAGCAAGAATAATCTTCGTTTAGGCCACTTACTGATTTCTAAATACCTAACTCAAGCTACTGTGATTAGAACAGAAAACAGTTAGTTTTTGCGTTCCATTTTCACTTGAAAGGCAGTCTTTTTTATGTAGTGTTTGGTATCAGTACAGTGCAGGCATTAGCCCAAGTAGTAACGCTAGTGGTTGTAACAGGACTGGAATCAGCTTGTCCATAGACTTCACTCAAACACTTTAGTGTCTCAAGAACAAACCCCTGAATTCCCTGAACAAAAATATTAGCATGTTTACAAGATAGAACAACCTGTTACTTGGCACCACCCCAAGACTTGTCAAGGCCAGTGTTCACTCAATTTATTTTTTATACCAGATTTTAAATGTCGTGCTACACTTGCGAATATTCTGTTTATGGTTAACAGTTTCTTAATAGTGACGACAATGTCTATATCTTTCTCAAAAGAAAGAATTAATAATAAAATACAAAATATAATAAAAATAGAATGAAATATTCACGGGTATCAGTACAGTCTTTATGTGACTTTAATAAGCAAAGATATATTTTTGCGATTGATGCAATTATGATTTATCAAATGGGATTGATGAACAAACTGTTAACACTCTGGTGTATTTACAGTGCATTTTCTGACTCTGACCTCTTAGCAGAATAAATGTGGATTTTGGGACGTTGTTACACTTTGAACTTCAGTATTGGTTCAAACTGATGGCAATAAATAACTTGTACATCAGACTGTTTCAGAAATTCAGACTGAATTTGATGTACAAGTGCTGCATTCCTTGCAAGTCCTTATAAAGTATTTACTAATTACTACATACACATGACATGTACCAGTATCCAAATTACAGTAAGGACTCATTTCAAATCTAACTTATAAAATTAGTAAATTATGAATGGTGAAGTAATTAATGCTAGTGCTATTGACTTTACAGTATAGCTTTACAGTGAAACAGTGATGCAGTCATGTAGCTTTACAGTGAAACAGAGGTAACTACAAGGATACGACTATCACACAATTTTTAGAAAGCTATTTTAATTGGCTGTAATTGCTAAATTAACAACACATCACTAGAGAGTTATGATACATTATAGCAGCTCAGGCACATTTATTTTAAGAATTAGGGTAAATTTATAGTTGTACTATTACTACTTAGAAAAATCACACATGGTGAGTATTTCAGACTGTAGCGTCATTATTACCAAGCTGTATAACAGAAAAGTTTACAAACCTTTCACATGTAGTACTAACAGTACTACAAAAAGTTCACGAAATTATTTAATATTCTAACTGGTACACTTTAAAAAGCCTAGTTATCCCTGAGTTTAAAGTTTCAACATTAACTTGATCCCAAGTTCTAATATAAAATCTAAAAAATTTAAATATAACAAAACTACATTCTATTGAACCCGTCAATCCAAGACAGTCATTTATAAAAAACTGTCATAAGTCACATGTAACTGCTAAGGTTTTTCTCCTACAGCAAGTCTTTTATTGATATCTTCCACCACTAAGGGTAACTCAGCTATGCTATCAATCACATAGTGTGAACCAGCCTTACGTAGAAGCTCTCGGGAAACTTCTGTCCGCCTCTTGATCTCTGTTTTTGGAATCTTGTCCTCCTCTTCCAAACTATTAATGTTCATGTAGTTGCTGTATCGAGCGACACCAACACCCCAACACCCGGCTTCTAGAGCTTCTCCTACTCCACTCACAGTGTCATCGACTTTAACCACAGCCTGCACAGGATGCACATCCAGTAGATCCATGTTTTTAAAGACCATGAATGGTTTGGGCCTGGCTCCATTCACCACCTCATCTCCAGCCACTGTACAATCAAAATGAAGCCCTTGTTCTGCAGCAGCTTCTTCCAGTATGTCAACCATTGATCTAACAAAACCTGTTGTGCTCCCTATCTTCAGTCCGTGCTTATCACGCAGTACTTTCACAGCCTCTGCAGCACCTGGAATGAGTGCAGTGTATTTGTGAAGACAGGACAGCTGCATGGGGACAAAATCTGCAAACATGCGATCCACATCACTCTGATCCGGAAATTTTCCATGGACCTTTTTCCAGCGTTCCCGTAGGTCAGGCATTTCAGTGATTTTTTTTATGTGCAAGTCTTTGCGCAGACCCATGGGTTCCCGAGCTTCCAGCATTGTTATGGGAACATTCTGCTTGGCAAATACTTCTACAAAAACCACAGCAGGTGCAATCACATACTTGTCTGCAGTTGTGCCACTCCAGTCCAAAATGCAAGCTTTTAACGGGCCATAATAGTTACGGAGGTAGCGATAATTTGCCATGTTAACTCTTTCCCTCTCTAAGATAGCTGAATAAAAATAAGCAAAATTATAGATTGACAATGGATGCATAAGCATTATTTTATATTTTACTTGTGCACACAACAAGCTGCTAGACCGCTTAATGATTAGGCCAACTTAACATAGATGCCCGACCAAAGTGTCGAGACCAATTCTCATAAATATGCCTCTAAGATGAGAAACTAAACTGGCAGAACTAGCTGTTTATGCATTCCTCCTGCAACAAAATAAGCAAAGCAAGCCGGTTTGTAGAACTGCGCTGAAGCGATTTTCTGGGTGGTAACCTAGCTGCAGCATTGGTTAACGTCGGGCTGTCGTAAACACACCCAGTGACCAAGTCCCCTCATCCTTAAAATTCACAAGATATCAGCAAAAAATATTCATTCTGTTTTCATATCGTTATTTAGTAAAATACCTTAAATCTTAACCTATAGCACGGAACAATCTACCCTAAAAAAAATATTGAAACATCACATCCTATTTTTGAGCAATGACTTACGAAAAAGAACCATTACCACAGCAACGTAATGTCGCAGCTAGTTCTTTGCTGTTACATGCATTTCGTCATTCAGAGCTAGATGGGTACTAGCAACTGTATCTCAGAAACGTATTTGCGCAAAAAACAGGTGCTGCACCTCATAGCTCAGAGGTGTTCAATTGTGATGTGGGGCACACATTTGAGAGTACACAAATGAACATAGCACTAAACTTGAAATTCGAGTTTTTGTATATCATACTGAATATTTGAGCAGTGCTGTACTTCAATTTTCGCTTTTGCAAACATATGCAACATGCTCATGGAATGTTTATGCTGTTGAAAATCATGTTCATTTGTGATGTCATCGGGAGATGGGCTCGCCTGTTGTGATTACGTTTGTAACCTATTATTTAATTATCAGAAACGGTTTGGCATTATTATAGGTCTCAAGACTTCCTTATAAAAAACATTCATAAACAATAATTTAGCTTACCTGTGACGTAATATATACATGTTTAGAAGTCACTAATTCATAATTTACCATTAATCATAACTGCTCTCCGAAACACTATATGTATAGCATGTACATGAAATTGCAAACTTTGCGTTACAATACTGCAAAAACAAAGTCTTTAAATTCACTAAATAAGCGTGTTAGTTTGTAATGCTTGACAACCTTATTAGTAGTAAAAGCATGCTCAGAAATCGTAAACTGAAATTTTTAAATACTTACAAGATAATTATTATCACATACACCAGCCAAAATGACCGGTTGCTTGCGCACTGCTAAACAGGTATAACCTTAAATACAGGTGTAACGCAGATTTGTTTACATGTTACCGGTACAGAGCTTAGTTTATATAGTAAACTGCAATTTAGCGCCATCTGTACGTAGAAAAGTCAAACAAACGACGAAAAATGCTATAAGACTTGTATTTAAACCGTTGCCGAAAAAAATACAAATTATTGTACAAAAAATATCAATTATGCGGCGCCCAATACATCAGTGTCATACAATACACAAAATGACAATTAATAGTCTAGTATTAGATATTTAAAATTCACAAAAGAGAACTTGGACATCATAGTGAAGTCATTCATCATCAAGTCACCAAGTGTCAGGGTTAGCAAAGAAATAGTATGTATACATTATGTATACAGCAAATTCATGTACACATTATATCAAGACAGACATACGTTGTGCACCAGCACATTCCTGGTTCTAAAAAATACGTAGAAAACTAACTAAGGAAAAAATAAGACTACTTTCATAAGAATGAGTTAAGCACAAAGAAAATATGTTTATCGACATGGCAAGTCAGTAGACATTACAGAACCAAACACTTGACGAATTTTTTTCTAATAGGCCTGCACGAGCGATACTTTCAGTGAAATTGAATACATAGTCCTATTCTTTCAAAAGCATATGCAAGACAGTCCATATAAATTAAAGTCACAAAAGTAAAAAAATGGACATTGATTTTAGAGCAATACCCTTTGCAATAGTCTGAAATTAAAGAGAGCCACTGTCTCAATGTTTGTGCTTCAGTCCAGTTTAAGCACAAAGTTACAGCTTTGTTAATTGTGCAATAAGTACAGCATACGCATATTACAACTTTATCGTGTCAACAACTTTAAAAAAAATATGGACTCAGTCACTGTTTCTTAATACCTTTTTAAATTGTAAAAAATACAAAAAAGACCCAGTAAGCCAATATACTCACTACTTCAGGATTGGCAATTAAACTTTTAACAAAGCCTTATGTCAGCAATAAAAATTTTGCACAAAAGTAAAGTCCAGTTAAACTTGTTAGTATTTTCGCAAACTCATAGCGGCTCACAACAAAATCAGTATGCTTATACAGTAGCTGATGATATATCTTGGTAGCATTCGGTATGCTCATTGCACATATACAATTTTTCTAGGCATGGTCACTTATCATCCACAGTTCACCATTGATGTAGTTTTTTTTATACATAGTCATTCTTCATCCCTAGTTCATTGTGCACATACATAGACATTTACCATCCACAGCTGTAGTTATTCACCAGTAAAACGATTTTGAGAAGAAATTTGCAGCAGCACTAAACCATCCATTTGATTCGTTCTCCGTCTCTCCATGTCTAGATATTGCTTTTTCTCTAACAGGACTGTCATCTTCGGGTAAATACGGAGGTAAATCACTATTCTCTTTCTCGGCAAGTTTCTGCATGTCGAATGATATGAGCACCTAACAAAATACAATTGCAAGTACATTATTAAAACCCTAAAACGCTTTTGTTACTATTACAATTACTAACACAAATCATTATGAACTAGTTTTTAATTGTACCAGTGTCCTACCAAAAGTGCCTAAAAACACATTAATTAAGTACTCTCTACTCTATTGATCCACCAGGCAAAGAGCTAATTGACTTGTTTTGTAAGTACAAGAAAATGGCAACATTGACACATATAGCAAATTATATGAACAATGTAAGTTCTACACCAAAATGGAATTTATTGTTGACAGGTTTCGAACAAACTGTTCATTGTCAAGGCATCTAAAACAAAGAAATTTACCAGAATTTAGAAACAACATCGAAATGCAATTCAGTAGTTAGACAGCCAAAAGACATATGATATAACATTATATATTGACAGTTCTGTCGCTACTAACATATTTGTTTGTTTCTTTCTGGAGTCTAGTACAGTTTCATACCAATCAAGATATGTAATCTGCGAGGTAAATTGTTAAATTATCTATATGATGTTATATCATATATCTTTTGGCTATTTAACTACTGAATTGCATTTCGATGTTGTTTCTAAATTCTGGTAAATTTCTTTGTTTTAGAAGCCATGACAATGAACAATTTGTTCGAAACTGGCTGGCAATAAATTCAATTTTGGTGTAGTTTCATCTATTTGCCAAATATGGATAATTCAATGTAATTTCTACATACCTCTTCACCATTTTCAGTCTTGATAACTTGCTCTGCAGTCATTATTTTTGTCCTACCAATAGCTCTTGCTAATGTCTAGAAAATGCCAAAAAAAACTGATATCATAACCCATACACTAGTATAAATTCATTTATTTGACTATTTAAAATATGTTAGTTATCATTAATATACTTACATCAGGCTTCACATCCGTTCTTGCTCTAATGATGCTGCGTTTTTTCGTGAAATCAAATGTGATGCTAATGACACCTTTCACTTTCAGTAGCTGTTGTTCACAAATCCTGCGATGATCCTAGACAAATAATATGCTTTCATGAGATAAGACAACATTTGTTCTAGTATAACAGTACAATGATCGAACAAAATCTCGTAACTACAAGATTTATACTGTTGGCGAACATTGAAAACAACAACAAATTAACTAATATTGCAAAAGCTTTCCTTTTCAATTGCTTAAATTGTTTTACCAACCAAATTTAAATAGAATGCATTACTAACATCACCGAGTTTACTATTTAAAATATCATATTTTATACCCATAGTTTACGTAAATCAAAGATCAATAGTAGGAATGACATTAATTTATTTATATTATTCACTGAATATTATATTATTATTTATATTAATATTATATTATATTAATATTTATATTATTTATTTTTGATGTTAACAGGTTTTATTGACCGAAGTTATTGGACTACTTTAACATTTAACAGGTCAAGATCAGTTTCTAACATTTATGCCTTACGTGGTTTATAAGTGAGAAAAAATGTCTAACACACATATATGTATATACATACTACATACATACATACATACTATAAATATATATATATATCGTGTGTGTGTATGTATGTATAGATCATCGCAAAGTATTTTTAATGTAAGCAACAGAATTCACTTTTAATGTTGCTGTTTCAAGAAAGTGCACGCTTTTTCTTTCTTCCCAGCTCACCCGACAGAAATCTTCATTTTGCTTGTAAATTTTGATGTCTCCTGGTATAGTCGTGTCGCTGTAATATCCTTTTTTCTTTCCGTATACATGAACATTGTCTGTTACACACTGCCTCCAATGCAAAATCCTTTTAGTCGGTAAAATTATCATTCAAATTCTTGCACCGAGCTTTTCTGTTCTGTTTAACATTCTCACTTTCTCCAGACACGGACATACTTTTGTATGATTTTAATCCCACTTGTTTTGTCATCCGCTGTATGGATTTTTAGCTAACACCTAGACTATGCGCAATTTGTTGTTCTGACTTATCACGAGTAACAGGCATGTGCCCTCTTCTATGTAGTCCCGAGTTGCTGGGGTGAATGCTGCTCTTGGTTGGCCACTTCCAGGTTACCTCTAATGTCTTCAATATCTCTTATCTTTTTTTATTATCCTGTTCACGTAAGTCTTGTTACAATTTTTGCCGGGGAGCTCTTTACAAATTCGCATGCCTCCCATTTTTTCCTGATAGCAAATATTTATGAGTACTTTATATTCTTTGGTAAACACCACATTGTAATTTGTGCAAACTGGTTGACTGTTGACTTCTCCAATCTTCATTGTTTTGCTGCCATTCTATTGAGTACTTTATACGTCAACATGACTGTTTTTCAATTGATGATTAGCTACTACTACTAAAACTATAAACTTCTAACTTTCACAGACAAAAGGCCATATATTATAATACTATACCGTTAAATTTCAACTTTGTAGGCCAAAAATTTCTAATGTTATTGCAGTCTAAACTTTGACATGTTTTTTCTGCATCACATGATATATATATATATATATAGGCTTTTATGCTCAACTTTCTGTTGGTTTAAACAATATTTTCTTTATTAGTCACACCATGTTATATTAGGACAAATTACAGAGCTTCCACACAAAAAATTGCACTAATATGGCTAACAGGGATTTAAAGATCCCTATATTAAATTCCTCTCACGAAATTTACTGTTCAGGAAGTGACAAAGCAACTTTCCTTTGCTTCTTCTCTGAGATCACTAGAACACAAACCGAGTGTTAAACGGTGACGTAGACTTATAAAAATGGTGTTATGATTCATACAAGAAAGTGATACATGGAGGCTGACAGGTATTTTGGTGATCACTTTATTCACGGACCAATTTTAGATGTGCGTGTGACACTATTCTAATGGAAAATTGCTCATTGTAGTTTCTTATGTGCACTTTGGCGACTACTAAAATTATGTTAATAAAACAGCAGGAACTTATATTAATTTTGATGTAGACTTAAAAAGAAACTGTACTTAACATTGGATTTAAACTTGTCTAGTGGGCGCTTATAATGATTTGACAGTTATACGTTCTTTCCAAAATTGCTTATAATAGATCGTGAAGCTGAGACATAACCACAACCTTGACGGAAACATGATTTCTGATCATTTGCCTGTGTGGCATGCTACCTTTCCGTGCAGTTTGGTACATTGCAAAGCAAAAGTCACTCAATAGTAGGGTCTGGAACCTATCTTATTAAAAAAAGCTAATCCTCAAGGCGAGACAGTGAAATGGCAGAGATGCATTAGCTACATAGGAAAATACATATATACATCTTCCTAGCAGTTTTCTTGGCAGTCACACATCTACTTTTAAGTAGACCTGATACTTTTTAACTTCCCATATAAGCATATCTATGACCACTTAGCAATTTCTTTGTACAAATAACTATTCGATTGCAATGGTTTCTAATGTGAGTCCAATTTATATACCACTCAAAAATAGACACTGGCCATCTGCAGTATTTAAATAGAGGTGTATCTTTTAAAATTTTTCCTTACCTGACAAGAAAGACCTTTTATCTGTAGAATAACTGTCTTAGAGCGTGCTGTACCCAAGAAGAACTGTTGACTTTTTCTTTGACGACTAGACCTCATTGGAGTGCTATATGATCTACAATGTTTAAAAATAGAACTATAAAACATTTTTACAAAAAAGATTATCATAACACAAATGTTACCATTTTATTTCAATTTTTTTGTTTATGCACGCAGTTAGATGTTGGCATTGTTAGTATTTAGCACTGTAATTAGCAAAAAAAATACAAATAAAAAGTTTTTTTTATAATTATTAAAGCTAGCATTGGCTTTGGTGATTGCTGATAGTATGTCAAGCTGGTTCATAATTCAATGTATAGAACATTTTGATTTGATGAAACGATTGTCTTTTGCTATAGTAAATCACTGATACGACTGATTAAATAAAATAGATTATTCGGTCCATACATACGTATTTTGTGTATCACGTAAGGGAACAGATGTGTCTTTACTCAGAATTTGATGTAAATCTTGGGCAAGCTTCAGGGTATACTCATCCAGTGCTTTGCTGCAATAATACAAAGTTCAACAAATACTTTAACACTAATGTTAACTAGAACATCTAATGTTCACTACACCACTACGTGCACATCATAAAGGGGAATATCACTGCAGAAGCACTCAATCTGTACAACACGTAGGTTACGATACTCAATAAAATAGATGCCAAACTGATAAAAAAAATTGCAGAATTAAATTGTTTGACAACACCAAGATTCAATCAAATTTTTTTTATTTAACATTTAATTTAATACAAAACATGCTTTACAAATTACAAAAACCAAGACATTTACAATAATATAAACAAATATTAGCATTAACTGGCAGTCAATGAAAGAATGAATGCAATTAGTTGCAATCAGTAAATATGCATTGATTACGCTCTGGCAATTTTGGTTGTTCAATAAATCATTCGAATATATGTTTCAAAGATAACCAACTATCTTCAACTTTTTCTAGCATCCCAAGGTTGGCGCCTGCATATTTCTCCATATACCTTATACATATATTTAATACAGCTCACTGCACGATTAAAATTCAGTGTTTGTAATTTGCTTCGAGTACACCACGTATAATATTTTACTATTAAAATGGTCTTATTTAAACATAGAAATTTTTTATATGGAAACTTTCCAAAAATTACAATAGACTTATCAATTTCTAGTGCATTACTTGTACGTTGCACCCACCATTGTTTGAAATGTTCCCATATGAGTTTTACTTTATTACAAGCCCACAGAATACGTAATATGGTTTCTGTTTCCAAATTGCAAAAATTACAAGTGTCAGAATCAACTTTATTGATTTGGAATAGAAAATCTCTTGTGGGTAGTATTTTGTGCAGAACACTAAACTGATAACTGCGTATTTTAGGATCTTTTGTACATTTGAAAGGAAGCGTTTTTCCATTTTATATTATAATTTATGAATTTTTCCTCCCATTTCGGTTCAGAAATTGGCAGAAGACTTTTTTGAGATAATAACTTTTTATACACAATCGATGTTTTAAAGTCACTTTAAGATACAAGTTTTTTGGTTTCGCAATTGTCAGTTTCCCCTCTGCACAGTTTAACACCCGCATTTCAAATATCATTTCGCCATCTATTTGGAATTGCACTGACAAGACTGTAATATTGAAGAAAATCAACTTCAATTGCAAATTTTCCAATGAACTGATCACGTGACATTATAGTTCCATTATCATTCATTAAATCATTAACGTATAGTACATTATTTTCAATACATGTTGTACAGAACGTATGGGTAACGTTAGGCTTTATATTATTATTATACCATAATGTCTGTTTTAAATAATCCGTTTGAGTTATCAGATTTCTTAATATTTCACACCAGCATATAATTACATCTTGCCAGAAGGGGTTTCCAAGCATTACTCTTTTCTACTAAAAAAGTTTTTTCCATTTTGTAAAATGGGACTCTACCCATTTTTGCTACCTCTTGCCAATTTCCATCTGTTGTCATTAGCTTGTGAGTCCACTTAGATTTCAAGGATTTGGCAAACGACTCCAAATCCATCATATTTGCACCACCTTCTGAAATTTCGGACATGAGTGTTTTTCGTTTAACTTTATCTCGTTTACCACCCTATACAAACTTATATATTAATTTCTCAATCGGTTTCAACTTTTCATAATTCAAGTGGGGAGGGATGACAACAAATGGATTATTTTTGACAATATTAATGATTTAAAAACAGTTATCCACCCAAAGATCGTAAATGATCGCCAGGACCAAACTTTTCTAAAGATTTCGAATGTCCACAAGTTTACCAAAATCAAAAATATTTTCCAAATTGTGCAGATCAAATTTTATTCCCAAAACTGTAAAGATATTATTCGCCAAAGGCAAAATGTAAATTTTTACAAATACGTGCTTGGGAACCCCTTAAGTTGCCTTTGTTTTATTAGAATTCATTTTTAACCCAGAAACTTTACCAAAATTATTTACTATACGATGGGCTGCAAATAGTGAAGCATATGAGCCAATGAGATTAATTGCGGTATCATATGCATATTGGCTTAAGACTATTTCGTTGTTATTTACAACAATACCCTTTAATTGGATTAGCTAAAAACTCCACGCAAAATATGAAAATGTAAGGTGAGATAAGGTCACCCTGTCTAGTTCCCCGATGCAATTTGAAGAAGCTACTGTACGACCCATTGTTAAGTACACAGCTTTCAATATTATTATAACAAATTCTGATCCATTTTTGAAAATTATCACCAAAATTTAAAAAATTTAAGACTTTGTGTATAAATTTCCACTCTAGCGTGTCAAACGCCTTTTCAAAATAAATTAATAACAAAATTCCGGAAATGTCTCTTTTTTCTGTGTAAAATTACTGTGTAAGTTGTACAATAGTCTTGTGTTTTCAGCCATGTATCGCCCTTTTAAAAAACATTTTTGAGTGTCACACTGATTAACACGCCAATAACGTTTTTTAAACGTTGGGCTAAGCAACTAGTGAGAATTTTGCAGTCCGTATTTAATAAAGAAATAGGTCTCCAATTTTTTAAGAACACACGGTCCTTATATGGTTTCGGAATACAAGTTATCACTCCTTGCCGTTGCATCGAAGATAGTTCTCCGAAAGTAAATGTTTCATTAAGAGATCTTAAAAGAAAAATAGATATGTCTTTCCAAAAGAAACTGTATCTTGAGTCTTCTGAACAGGTACACCGGCAATTAACAGAATATCTCGTCTGCTGTATTGACCTAAATTGTCTAGATATAATCAGGTTTCATTCAATTCTCTCTCAAAATGTAAAATGATGGCCTTTTGTTTCTGCATTTCACTCTCTAAGTTTCGCATTTTTTATTTGCCTCTGTCAGATTCTCAAGTGCTGTACTTAACTGCGCATTCATTCCGTCTTATTTATTAGACGTAAACTGTTGACTGGCTTTGAGCTCAAAGACTTCACTTTGTATGGAGAAAACACTTTGTTATAAACTAAGCACAGAGCAAACCGATTCAGTAAGAGCTGACAGTTGTTTTAAAACTTCATGTAGTATCTTACAACATCGAACACAGCCTTCGGTGCCTTGACTTGATTTTTCATAGTTTTCATCTACAGTAGTTTCTGAATGCTCGCTATTACTTACTTCAGGCCCGGAGTCCACACTCAAACTTTTATCCATCCTAGGTCTTTTTTGCACTTGCTGCTTCCAAGAATCCAAAGTTGACTGCATATTGCATATTATCACTATAAACTTTTCATTTGCAAAACATTCTAATCCTCAAGAACAACAATTTTTTCACATTTTTATGGGAAGAAACAAAATTCCACGTCAACCATATTACTCACGCATGCGCTCTTTTTTCGATTCAATCTAATTTTAAAACTTAACAACAAAAAAGTGCAAGTTTATGTTAGCATAATTTTGATGATTACACCACCAAAATTTATTTTATATAAAGTTAAGCTTTTAAATTATGTGCTAATTGTAATATTAAACATTGAAGATATGTAGTGTCCTAGCAATCAAACAAACACATTTTTAAAATAAATGTAAATAAGCTGTTCCAAGTATGTCATTAATATCAAAACACAAACAGAAAGCAAACTACAATGGAAAGGGCAAAATTGATGAATTTATTTTATTTAAATACAGTACCTCAGTGAGTAATAGAGATTTGTTTCACAAGTTAGCTCTACTACACAATTACTACTTACTTCTGTGATACAATCTCCAATGCAGAGAGTATGCCGTATACAGCTCTCAGTGTTGGTCTATAGTCTACATTTTCACAAAATGACCATAGCGCCTAAAAAGTTAAATAGGATTTTATTCAAAGTTTAGGCATTTAAGCTATTTAATTTTAATTATCCTTATCATTATTTATTTTATACATCTTCAGACAGCAACTCTGCATTTAAGTGACTGAATAAATGATTTGTCGAACGCTGACTAATAAACAAAGTAATTAAACTAACTAACCTGTCAACTAATTAACTAGCTAACCAAAACAACTATTCTACGGGGCGAGTTCTATACCAAATAACCGCAAAACTGAATTACGCACTCTACACTATTGGAAATTAAAATTCAACATAACTTACAACACCAATTAAACCTTTCTTCATTTTGCAGGTCCTTCATGTAATCTCAAAAGCAAAAATTTTCTGCTTGCTTCCATGAGCTATGATTACAGGAAACTTTCTAATAATAGAAGTATCATTTTTGCTTCCATTATCCCATGTGCTATTTTTTACAAAAAAGGCAGTGAATATAGAGAATCTAGGCCAATTATCCACATAAATATTAAAATCATCACAAACCTGCAAAGCTGGCTTTACAATATCAGGATTACTGTCATCAAGAACATAGACCAGAAAAGAAACACATGTTGAATCCTAAAATACAAAAGTAATAATGCATACAAACAAAGTCTACAAGCATTTCTACAAAATTTGTGAAACATACTAAGAAACTTAATAAAAAAACAATAGAGAGAAAACTGATTCATTGATAAGACAAGTAATTCTTGAATGCAAAACTGTTAACAAAATTGTGCATATGCCATATGGTATTTATCTCACACAAAATTGATTACCTGTAATGCTCTTGGATATCACCAAGCTGTTAAAACTTTATCAAATGAAGCAAAAAAACTTGTGCATAATGGCCTACTTACTTTAATTAAAGCTGGTCTTTTTGCTGGATCAGCTGCCAAGTCTCGGTAAGCATTAATGGTAGCCTGTGTAGCAGCATTCACTTTCCGTCCACTCATGGTGATAATTTGGCATAAAATCAAGTTGTGTCAGAATGATACCCGCTTGTGAATTCTCACCAATTTTTGTTTAGTAGAATAACAGCTTGGATTTTGCACCTGTCAAAACCCTCATAATTTATTTACTTAAGTTAAAACAAAAGCTGATCAAAATGCACTAGTAGTTAACATAATTACAGTAAATATATAACAGCTTAGGCCTTCTTCGTGACATACATAATGTGAAATCGTTTGTGACGTAGATGCATAATGCATGCAATAGACCAAGTCAATGCATGATGTAGCATACATATTTCTCAGCAAGATACATTAGCCCACTTCACTTTATTTAATAAAATTGTTTGTTTGATAGTTCTACTACCTAAAATTTGTCTTATTATTAGCGGTTGGAATTTAGAGTAATTTATCATTCGAATAATTGAGAACAATAATATTCAAATATCCGAATATTCAACTCATATACGACCCTAAGATGAATATACCTCCATCCTCATCACATGGAAATAGACAACAAACTATAAAGTGCAGTAGTTACTGTATCACTGAGTATATTAATTGTTGAACTGGAATGGTAAATTTACCTGCACACACACACACTGTTGCTCAGACTAAACTACATTGTTAATTACTGTGCTGTTATTGCACTACTTAGCTTCAAAATGAGCTGCACATGAGTGTAACATACAGCTTGTTGATTTTTAATAATTTATTTTTGCATTAGTGAACACTTTGCAGTGTCTGAATGAACTTTTTGAAATGTTTCTGTACCAAGCTTTAAGCTACTTGATGCCATAAAACGACAAGGGAGGCATCCCACTTCCTAGTAAATTAGTATTACCAGCGCAGTGAGCTAACAGTGGAATATGCATGACTCCTTCTCGATATGCCACACAGGAGTAAACATGGTGGACTGTTCTATCGGGACCATCATCTTGCCTTGGCTTAGTTAGTCCCAAGGGTTTTGTCCCCATAAGTTGGTGGGTGGCATTCAGCATGTGACCAATACACTATACTTAGGATAATCGATTATTCATACACATCGATACTCGTTATTATTTTGCGCTAAACAATTTTGACAAGTGGTAGATATTTGTTGTTGCATAAAGATGGAGGGACATGGAATGTGACTATTTGGCGATAAAGGCTACTATAACTGTTGACAATCAAATGAGAAACAATAGTTTACTTAGCAATAAAAATATCTCGCAAATTTACATACTTATCACCGAAGAGTACAGATTAGCTAATACTACTACTAGTAATAGCCACACTACACAGATTCATGCGTAGTATAATGAAAGCTGCACTGATGAAAACTATACTACATTACTACTGCAATACTACTATAACACTGTAATATTACTAGTAATACTACTGTAATAAGTAACTACACTACCTATAGTAATTAGTATAGTACTAGTAGTTAGTACTAACGTAACAATAAAGAAAATTTATAATTACGATTCTTCAAGTTTAGCAGTTGGTACATATGCACTAGTAGCCTATTCTATTTATATAACAATTTCAATTTAACACTAGCAGGATACTTTGCAATGATTCTTATTTTCAAAAAGAGCAAACTAATCTAAAAATTAACAAAACATACACCGGATATATCTTTAAAATACCCGCGACGTCAGAGATAAGTTCGTGCTTTTATTGGCTAACGCATTAGACCGGAAGTATTGGGAATGCTGGGATACGCGCGGTTGTGAATAAGTTTTTGACTTTCCGAGTTTCTACCGTTTAAGTTGACGTTTAAGGTAATTTAAACAATTATTGAACTTGATAAAATACTTTGACTGCCTTGACTTGTTTAGTGTCACATTCTAGTTATTAATTTTACCGTTTTGTAATGGAATATAAGTAAAGAATTAAATTATTGCAGATTTGAGCAATGTAACTTAAAAGTTGACACCTTTGGCTTCAGTATAAGTCATTTCTACAGCATGGGTTGTCCATATACATTCGCGTAACGTTAAACTGATGTCATTAACTCTGTGGTGTCCCCCACTTACCCTGACAGACTGACGTATGTTCAGCTGTTTGTTTAGCATATTATGGCATATTTTCATAAGACTCATCCAATTAGAATTATACAGTCTATATTACAAGCCTACCTATTTGAAATTGAGTAATGATGCGACAATTGGTTAATGTCCCTTAATTCAATAATTGTAACGCTTTTTGCATTCATTCTAATTCTGCACTGTTACAAGAAAGATGATATTACTGAATAAAAAACATTTTTATATAATGACTTAGAAGTGTTAATTTCAAACTACCTGGTGCATAACTCTTGTTGAACACATTTCTTTGGCCAATAAACACCCGTTCGATAAAACGCTGCATTTTATCATGTATAATCTTTATTTTATCTTGATACACCTACAGACGTAATACAAATGATAAAAATTTTAAAACATTTTGTGAATAGTGCGGCAAAAATTGTATCACTTCACAAAGCTGTAGACGGACCAATGTTTGAATTGAAAGAACTCAAAAGAGATGCATTACTCTAGTCTAGCTTCTAATGTTCAACCAGACTCTATCTTCTCTTGAACTATTTTTTCTTCATAAAGTTGTTTACTTGGATTAGCCATTTCTTCTTGTCTTTTCTCTAGATTTCCCTCATCAGTAGTACCTTTTTGAATGGTGGAGGCATTGGAAATAATAGGGAATTAGTTAATTTAGTTTAAAAATATATGCATTTTATGGTTTTTGTTTTGCTTATAGTCATCATTGCGTCAATGTCTTGTGTTTTTACTGTATAACATTAGTGGAGTCATTTCTGTGTTTAGTTCAGGTTTATGTAATGTTTTGCCACTTAATGCTTGCTGACCCGGGGCCTGCAATGACTTTCAATGGCCCTGATAATATCCATTATCACAATATGATAGGTATCTGCATTCTGTACTCGTAATGAGTAATACATACATCAGTACATGATAAGTTTGAGCTTTGAAGATACTGTGCATACGTGTACTGACCGATATTTTTTTAGCAACCTATTGTTTTCACGTCTTCCTCGCCCACCTTGGGTCACCATGCCCGGACACCTAGAGCTAGTTGGCTAGAATGGTCTACTAGGTGACGTATGCCTGTTTATCTTGACTAGGCTGTAGGACTTGACCGATTAGGAATTGGTAATCACATTTCCATAGCACGAAATCCACATTTTGCTGCCATGTTGTTGTCGTTGGTGCACATCTAGCTTTTTGAGATACATCTGGATGCCTAGCTCATGGCCTTTTGTATGTATACATATGCCGTATGTCACTATATGTTTCAAGAGTTTCAAGAGTTTATTCATTTCAATGAATAAAGTTTGTCTATGCTTATGTCATTACATTTTGTATGTACACATATGCACTATGTCATTATGTTTCCACTATATTTTTGTCTATATGCCACTTAATTTCAGATTGAGAATGTTGGAACGAATATAATAGAATGGAAAAAGATGGGCATAGTCTGTTAGCACCAACACCATCCTTTTAAGTGACCTATTATTTAGCTGTTTCTGGTGGATAATAACTGGTTATCAGTCACTCGAACATCAGTACTTCAGTTTAGATTTGACGTAGGGCTAGCATATAAGAATTTGTTGTAACATTGGTAGTTAACATAGCTATTTAAGATTTGAAAAAAATAGTCTGTACCAATTAACCAGAAAGCAGTAGGTGCCCACCTACCCACACCTTATCCCCGTGCCAAGCATCAATTTCTTATTTTATTCTGCGGCTAAGAAAAAACTGGCGATAGACACACGGATCGAGCCAACATCTGTGTGTGTTGGTATTAACAGCAACATACAATGCAAGTTATATTTTTATAATTGCCAAGAAATTGTAAAAAACCCATCCGTACCGACTGACCCAAAAATCAATTGGCTCCCAGCATTTCTTTGTGCCAGTTTAAACTTCTTAGATTACTTCATGGCTAAGAGAAGATGGTGACAGACTCACAGACACAGATCTAATCATTAATTCTGTATATATAGTTGCCCTATAAGGGCAGCTATAACAAAAGGGTTTTATATTAGACTTTTGACACTCTGGCAGTATACTAGCTGGTTAGTTATACTGGACGCACAGAAAAAAACGTGCTGAAGTTTAGACTTAAATATTATTAGATGTAAGTGACCTACAAATTTGGAATTTTTCACTGCTGTAACAATACATTAGCTTTCGGCTGCAAAAGTCACAAGTTTATAGGCTTAGTGGTTTTTAAGTTATAACCGAATAGCTTTTGTATGTTAAAAATTTAAATGCCTAAACAATGTCAGTTAATCACCAATTGTTAAAATTGCCACGTTGATGTAACATGCCAGCAAAACAATAACGAAATCTGACAAATCAACCCAGTTGCTTCACCGCAAAATGTAAAGCATTGATAAAAATTTGTTATTAAGAAAAAAATGAGACCTAAACCTCTGGATTACGGTATTTGGAATTTTCTTAAAGAAAAAGTGTACAACGGCTGCACTGTTTGATGCAGAGTAACTATTGTCAAACATTTTTTAGTGCTGCAGCCAAATACCCCTTAAAGAAGCGAAAAACTGTATCATTTGTTGGAAGAAATGCCTTTGTCTAGTTTGCTTTAAACATGGTACAATAGTGACATAATTTTTTTTCTATATTTGGTTTTTTGACCTGTCGATTAAAACTTCTGTTCCTTTGGAAATCAAAGGAAATGGGCTAGAATTTTTGGTGTTTATGCAAAAGCGTATGCTATCAGTGTGGCAATTTTCAAGAGATTTACTTATTTTGTTCTTATAGCATGATTGTACCACCTGCTATAAACCTTGGAAAAAGTATCAACATAGTTTCAAAAATAAAAACTAGCACTACCGAATTTGCATTTCGGATTTAGACCTCGTTAATATGCAAGAGTCTCAAATATTTCTCTGTCATTATGGTTTATAAACTTCTGCTGTAGAGTTCTTTAAGATTCTGTAATGTTCAACTAATGAATTGTATCTTTTGACTAGGATTGCTTTCTAACAAGAATTTATGATGCCTGGATTAGAAACGTGGTTGGAAGACACTATAGCACTTTTGAGAATGGTACTACATTATCTAGGTCTAAATCCTGTTTCCGCTAATGTAAGTAAAAGTTCATAAGAACTGTTATTAACCGAATTTTTCCCAGAAACAAAAATTATACATTAAAGGGAACTGTTCTTGCAAGGTTCGTGTTCTTTTTGATAAGTACTACAGAATGTTGTGGGTTCTACCAAGCAACTATTCACTGGCAATTTAGTTTAGTACGTAATATTATGGTCCATAGTATGCCGAATTGTCAAAGTAGTAGTAGAATTATGATTCTGATGTGATTACGGTGCTTTCCAGGTATTTGGTAATGAAAGACCAGCGTAGGTGTACATTTTTCCAATGCAATCTTTGCTGCTAATCAAACTGCTTCACAAAAATTACCATTATTTGCTGTTATGCTAATTCAACATTAATTAGATAATGTTAATTTATCGGGTTGTGATTAGTTTTAAATACCACCACAGCAGAGTACAGCGTAGATCTAGAATGTCATTTAAAGTTTAACAAAATTTAAAAAATCAGAAAGGCTAATACCTGTGACAGTATATACTCAGTATATATACACACTTTTATACGTAATTCTAAAAGTTTAAATGTCTATTAACGATAACAACAATATATGTACAAAATTACAACATTCTCAGCTTTTAATAACTACTATTTACCATTCCTCAGCTTCATGAATTATGTATCCTTACCCAGTTTTTCAATGGCTCAGCTCACAGATATTATCATTTGATCCAGTGTAGTCATTTACAAGCTGTCTGGATTCATAAGACTGCAACCAGTGCACTACAAAACACTTGCGTTTTTTTAACTCGCCTCTAGATGGCAGACAAAAAAATTACTCAGTCACCATGACAATGCCTCTTCTGGCAGTGTGATGTTAGAAGGTTCAGCAGGACAATGAACATAGCAGCTGCGTGTCACAAGCACCAAGGCAACCTGTTGTTCCAGCTAAGTTTTGGCTTGCTGCTGCATGAAATTTTACACGTTTTTTTTTACAAATATCGTTAACGCACAGAAAGTTTATGTCCTGCATTTGCATAAATAACATAATTCCGGTTGGATATTTCATTAGCTATTTGAAGATGTTGGCTGTTTTTGTTTAAGTAGGCAAATAATTTAACTACTTGAGAAAAATCCGCCGGTACCCCATAAAAACAATACTCATTGTAACAAAATTAACGAATTTTGTGTAAAAAGTGAAATGTCTCAATGGCCAGCAAGTTAATCAGCCACAAAAATGAAACTTGTAATTGCACTATTTACAGTCTCATGTTTTTTACAAAACCTGAATTTTATTATACTGAGCCATTTTGGAAGTAGTGAAAGAAAAATAAACTTGCCAGTGTGCTATTAATTTGTTTTAAATTGTCTGGTTTCATTTTAATTAAAAAATTGTTTTCTGCACTATTTGAGTAAACATGTACAGTGTAATAAGCTGTCATATCTACATACTTATGAATCATTTCTGCTGCGATAATTGGATTATGTAGAATTGCTGGTTCAATGTTGACTAATCCTTGATGTTCCTTATAAATCTTTGTGGGGATGTATCCTGGATTAATTACAAACAAGAATGGCTCGTCGGTAAGACGTCTGTGCCATTCTTTGATGAATGAATGTTTAGGTTTACATAGAATAACTGATGGGTTAATGTAGTCCACCATTATATCTGCTGCATCTCCCGAATTTACACCAACAGTACAGTCGTCACGTCTGAGTGAATCGAAATTTTTTAATGCAAAAATGTCAACGTCAATATACATGCCTCCATAGTTATAAATAACTTCAAGGGCTGTTTTATGAGTCACAAATTTAATGAACGATATGACTGTATCAAACTTGTCATTGATGTTAGGAATGTTGACAACATTTATTTCGATTGGTAGTTCCTGCAATACCTGTTTCCACCAGACGTCTGTTGGTCTCTCATTTGTGTGCAGGATTATCTTATTTGGCTTTAGCGTATTGAAAATGCTGAGCATAGCTACATACTGGTAGAAGTGTAAAGTGCAGTCCATCATCATAGGAAGGTTTATCCACACATAGTGAACAATATCGGGAACTTTAAAACTATGTGTATTACTTATTTCTAAAACCTCAAGTGGATTTTGGACTTGTGCCACTAACTTATCCTTACTGGTTTCTTTGCTGGTATTCAAGGGGGTTGCGCTGGAGATTTGTAATGGATGTCGTGTGTAAAATCTCTTGGTGTGTTTCTCATTTTTCAGTATTATGTCTGTTGGTTCGTCTTCATCGTTGCTGTCCTCTGTAGGCAGTTCGTTCAGATTTTCAACATCAACTTCGTTCGTGGTTTCATCATCAGCAATTCTTGGTATTAGTGAATCCTGATTTCTTGCCTCCTTTGGGTACTTTTCTGAATCTTGTTTGCTGTCAGTAGTAAATATGAAACCGGCCTTCTCTAAGTTTACCACGATTTCTGCTTTTGCCATTCTGTCGTAGTCACTCTCCCCATCATTTCCAATAAATAAGACATCTTCATAGTCGATGTCAGGTGCTCCTGTTAGTGATGCCTTTACCTTGTTTGGTTGGTGCTTTGCCACTTTTTTGCGACCTGTTGTCTTCACCACTTGTGCTCTACAATACAGAAAATCTGACCAAAAGTGTCTGTAGTGAGATGATATGTGAATTGCAGTTCTTATGCATGAAAGTGAATTAACCTTGCTTTTATAAACGAAAATACTTTTTATCTTTATTTGGTTTAGTATCTGTGGTACACAATATGCAGTTTGCAATGATTAAATTGAAATTTTCACCAAAACCTGGTATCTTATTGAATAAATACATGTACTTAAAATAACTCATAGTTTATCGGGGAACAATTAAGGGTGTTAGTTATTGTTTATATTCACCTGTAATATTGCTTAAAAGATTACAAACTTGTGTAAATCTTAACAATCTGTTAGTTTAACTTCCCTAAAATAATTGTTCTCTGCTAACATATAGCTGTAATGGTAGCTGGCAGTGAAGCATTCCATCCCAATCACCACAGTATAAACCATTATAATGCACATTTCATTGTATAATGCATGATAATAGAAACATTTGAAATCAAATTTAATTGAAAAAAAGAAAAATGTGATAAAACTGCAGCTCAACCTGGATTCGAACTAGGGAATTTGGGATTAATTACAATTTTACAAATGCAGTGCCTTGAGGTCTATGACCACTAAATGATTAAGTTAGGCTTTAATTCAATCTTAATAGCTCACCAGCCAATTCCGATTGCCATTGTTAAGCTCGAAGTCTTACACTAAAGCAATTACTAATTACTAAATAATTAGATTATATCAGAAGTGACTGTGTGGTCTAGTAGTTATGACACTGGACTTATAATACAAAAGCCTTTGGTTCAAATTCAGACTTTTCGCATTTCTCGTCTTTTTGTCAAATGTGGTTTTGAAATCAAAACTTTAATAAAATTTAATGTGAATTAATATTGAAATTACAAATAATTGATAAACCACATTGCTTAGATTTTTTTAGTTTGAAATCTCAATAACATCAGTATTTTGCTCATGTGCTCCAAAACTGTATTTTTTTTAGTATTTATGTAGCTGTGTACAGTGCAGAAAACAGTCAGTTAAAGAGTTGTGTTTTCAACTATGTTTGCATACAGACCTCAGTGGGCTTTCTTTCATCATTAAACTCTGGTCTTCATGTTTCGTTAATACCATTCCTGGCAATGTGCTAATCAGTTTGTTATTGAACTGATGTTTGCCCTCGGAGTGTTTGTCCATGTCGTCGTGATTTTTCTCTTTGATTGTATGATCTGTAACAGCAATTTGCATAAGCACAAAATAAGTTTAAACCTATTAGTGGAACTTGGGAAATCAAATTAATTCTGCTATTCAAATATAACATTTAAACTGTGTCACTTGCAGACTTGTGAAAACTTCTTACTTCGACAAATAATTCAACTACAGCAATTTGTGACACACTATATGTATATATATATATATATACGAAATAAAAAATTGACAACAGTTACTCCATTATATTATTTCAATTAAAACGATTTTAATCAGTAGGCTTACCTTGTATTTTTTGTCGATAAAAGACTAGATAAAGAACTGTTGTGGTATAAAATATTATGACATACAATGATACACGACAGCATATTATACGTATCAAAGAATGCCATGACCGATCCCTTTGAACACATAATTTCATGTTGCTCACTCTTATTTCTAGTCTAACCAATGCTTTTGAAAGCAGATTTGAGAATTTAATTACATTTTTTTGTGTTGGAAAATCTTCAATTAATTTTAAAACAAATTTCACTCTCTATTGTACAGATACGTGAACTTCTGTTATTAGTTGAATCCATGATAAATAAAATACTTCCTCCTTCAAACATCTTTTATTAAATTCCAGAAACCAGAATAGCTGGATATTCAAGGCAATTGTTCAATTATTTTCATAATTCACAATAGTGAGATTGGCGCATTGCACATTGTGATTTATCAGCACTTAACGTGTTTTACTTTTAATGGTGGGCAATTATAACACGTAAACCTGTCAGAGCTGTTGTCCTGTAATGTAAATGGTGTAGTGTGAACAGTGCTGTGTGTAATTTAGTTAAAGTTTTCCCATTAAGTGGTCATGTGTAGACCTGCACAGTGCACTGTACAACTTAATCGTATATGACAATGATACCTCTATTGCTTTTGTAATAAATCCTCACATAATGACCACACAAGATAATGTAACATCATTTTTTATGTAGTATTTAGCAATAATGTAATAAATTGGTCTAAACTGCCAATTGTTGTACCGTGTTTAGCTTAGCTAGAAAGTTAATATGTTATTAAATAGAAACTATTCATTATTTATAATTAGTCAGATAACTGACCATAAATAATACTGTGCAAATCTCAATATGATATAAATTGTGTTTTAGAAAAACTGATAAATTATAATTAAAGTGAATTAGAAATATCAGCAAATAAAAATGTTTGTACTTGTGGTTTGTATGAGATTACGTTTGGGAAATTAGTCAAATAAGGTTTTTTCTTGCATGATAAATATTATCAACACAGTTAGGACAACAATTTAATTATAATAGAAATCACCGATAATTCTGACGTTGTAAAATTTCATTGCATACTTATTTAGTAAGCTGTGTGGCACTGAAGCTGCTTATAACAAAGTATCTTCTTTAGTGTTGGCCGTAGCTGAAGTTTCTAAGTCCATAAACAATGGAAGCCAGTAATACGCAAATTTGAGCACTTACACCACTAGGCTGCTGAATCAAAGCATCACTAAAAAAATTTTTACAGACAATAAATACTCAAAATCGCTTGTGTGCCGTATTCATTTATCAGTCGACCAAGAGGTTGATTGTGTGTTCTAACTTATTGCAAAGCCAACAGGGCAATTTAACTTAATAATACCTTGCAGTTATTAAATTATAAAGTTCATTAGCTGGGCACACTCACAGTAGAAAATCTGCTTGCAGTTTTGTGGAGCTCTGTAGTTCAACTGAAAGTTTTTCCAACTTAAATTAGATGCGTGCTGGCACCATTGGCCCACCGAAAAATCTGGTCAGTTTTCTTTTTATTGCTGATGATCAATATTAAATTAAAAAGAGTGCAGTTGCAATTAAAAATAACTCGCCAAGTTTTTTTCACCCACAGTATATGTGCTAGTAACGGGCCCTAGAAACAGACTGATTTATTCAAGACATGTATTTACAATACAATAATTTACAGGTTTACGTTTTTGTGTAATATTAAAAGTTTTAAGTATTATGCAAAAGTACCTTGTAATGGTGACACACATACCAATGTTACAAATGACAATAAGCAGTTTAAGTACAAGCTAATGACAAGAACACATTAAAAAATATGCAACTAATAAACAAATAAATTACTACTAATACTACGTACTAATAAAAACAAAGTATATACTACATTAAACTGGCAAGTATACTATAATGCATCAGTAAAATTTTCATACAAATGTTCTGAAATATAATATCAGTTCAGTAAGAAAGAGCAGTTTAAAAATTTTCGTTTGTATAACAAATACCCAGAGAAAATTTTATGATTCTGGACTAAGACGCACATTTTTTGACATCTGTATTTTCTCTTCATTATTCAAAACCAAATAGTTTTCCTAAACTTATTGTTAAATAGTTTAGCGTTCCTGGTTTAGAGACTCTGAATAATTTCACATGCTGTCATTTCTCATTTGTCTGACAGTGCTTTCGTAATAATATTGTAGAGCAATGCTGTTTTGCTGCAATTTTGGGATAAGACTTTATAAAATTGCAGTTTAGCTTAATTTTCTTACATTGCTAACATGTCTTAGTCAGTATAAAAGTTACCTACAGCCAGTACATAAAACACTAATAGCATACTACAATACAGTGTGTACGAGTTCAGACTATTAAATCTAAATTCTCTGAATGTTAATTTTAGTACACTTTATAACTAACTACTTTCCTGCTTTAGTTATGGTAGGTATTGTTTCATGCAAAAGTTCAAAATCACAACTTAAATATAAACGTGCTCAAAATGTTTTCAAAAAAATTACTTAATGATAATATATAGTCTTAAAATACCCTTATGCATAAAGCGTAGTATAGCACCAAATGTGTTTATATTCATATTAGTACCACATTTCTATGCTTGCCATAATGAAGTCTTAGCCGTTTTCATTTTAAATATATTTTCCTGGTGATTCATGCGTATCAAAATGTTAGAGTGATTTACTAAGCCTAAGATTCATAATCACTCTATGCAAAGATATATATGAACCTCACTGGACGTTGGTCTAGGGATACAGATTCAAAGCTTTGTTATTATATATCAAAGTGTTGCTATAAATTTGCAGATCGGGTGGGTGCAGGTATTGATATATGTAAAATTTCTGAGATATATCGCTGAAACTATTATTCATTTTCAGTGCATCACATACACTTACACTTTTACCTATGCCTTCATCATAACCCTTCCATAAATGCAGCCACAAATGATACGTGTATGTTTGATTGAGGTTGAGGTAGTCTGTGTAAATTTTACCCAATGCATCATGCCACATGTTTTCGTCCATATGAACAAAATCGGAGTACAACTTGGTTAGCTCTGTTGGTACTTCACCTGAGTTGTATATCCATTCTTTTGGACGGTAATCTCTATAACCTTCATGCCAACGTCTTATGAATGTGGCATTTGGCTCGGCAAGAATTACCCCGGCATTTACTTTGTTCTTTGTGATTTTATCTCCGGTTTCTGCGCCAACTGTGCAGGTGTGTACACGCAGGGGGTCTAAAGATCGAAAAGTGACTACATCGAAGTCTAGATAGATACCACCCTGTTCTCGCAGTATTGAAAGCCGCGTGACATCAGCCGCATGTTGCACCATTGTGATTGGCTGGCCATATACTTCAGATGGACACTTGAGATATCTCACTTCCATTGGAATCAGCCTAAATAATTCATGCCACCAAAAACTGTCGAATTTTTTGCAGTTTGTGTGCAAGATGACCTTATCTGGTTTCTGATTTTCGTAAACGCTGATTGGTCCAATGATGCGGTACAAGCTCATTGCAGTGTGACATTCTTTGATGTGTTTTTGAAACCATATATAATGGATGACATTTGGAACTTTGTATCTAGTTCTGTATGTTGATGTAGAATTATTATAGCTTGAAGGAAATGAAGTTCGATAACCGTTGGATTTGTTTCTAAGTTTGTGCAGTAGTTGAACCATTTCTTTTTCTGTGCACTCTGAAATATAAACTCTGTTTAATAATCTATTATGTATAACAAAAATGTGTTGTTAAGTTCTTGAATTATGCTGTTCATTAGCATTTTTGATAATTGTATGAAGTTTTTGATCAGAAAAAAACAAAATTGCAGTTCAATGGTACAGTCATTAAGATCATTCCACTCGTTTGTGGCAAAACTGCAAAGCAATATGCAAGCATACTGAATTTAAGCCAAATAAAAGCAGAGAATTTCTAGTAAAAGCCATTATGTTTTATTACAATAAAATTGATACGGGCACATTGTTAAATGGCTTAATAACTGATGTATTACCTATGTGCCCTTGTTGCCAATATGGAAGGGTGGAGTAGTACCCTGTATTTATGGTCAACATGTACATCATGATGAATGTGATGGACAAGGCAGCACAACAGCAAAAAATAATTGCATAATTACTGAAAGCAAGTCTTGTGCCGCAGTTCAGTATGCATTTCTGTAACATATAAGCAACAATGGTTTATTAGTTGGGATATTTAGTCCATCTTGGTTACTTTTTTAAATTGCATTTATTCTCAGTGAGATCTCTATGAACTTGCAAATAGATGATAACTAACTGTTTTCTACTCTAAACAAGTTTTATAAAGTGTGTTTCCTGTGTTTTGTCCTTAACAAAGCTTACTGAGATGGTCAAAAGTCAAACATCAGTAACAAACACAAGCTGCTGTTGGATACATTTTGTTGATGTCATAGCATTTCAGTTTCTATGCTTCATTTCAAAGGATTCTTAAGGCATTTGAAAAAGTACGAATGAAAGTAGGAGTTAGAGGATATTAAAAAGTTAGTACTAATGTTCTAGTTTTTTATTTGCTATCCTGTCCATGTTTGGCAAACAATACAAACAATGCAATCCATCTACCATCTTCAGTACTTAAAATAATTAAATACCAGAGTTTAACAATACTACATTCAAACAGTTTATCCTCACTGGAAGCAGAATCATTTAAAGAATGTACAAAAAATACGAAAACCCACTAAAAGGTACACAACAAAATTCACAACAGTTCGATAATACTATGACATATTGCACAAAACGCTGCATAATTTGCAATTTTGACCTTGTGTAAACTGTTGTAGATAGGGCTGGTATTGTTTTTTTTTGGGTGTCTGGAGCAAAACCCATCGGTAGTATTATGAATTTTGAATGCTGTATTGTGAATTTAAAGAACTTACCGAAGTTAAGTTTGCATAAAAGTCTGTTAAATAATCTTACCCATCCATCCCTGTGTTTTGTATGACAACAAGTACAACGATGATAGCTCCGAATATCACAGCAAATTGGAACCTCCATCACAGGCTATCTGATCATCAGCTTCGTACTATCATAATCACAGTCATTTACTTGACATTTAGGTTTTCATGTTCTGCTGCTGTTGTAGAGAACATTCTGAATAGTTTCAGTGTGTCGTAAACTATGATATTCATATAGTCTTGGCTAAGCCAATATAGTAGAGTAAGCAACGGTTCTCACATATGTTTACTTGCTGTTGGACTTTGACCTTAAGACATTGGTATCAGTCTATCCATTTCTTACTTAGGTGGTTGACATGGTTAACAGTTATATATATATAAACACTGCATTAAAAACTGTTAATGCTCATTATTTAAGTGCTTTCAACAACAGACATGGTGTGATTACTTTTTACTACTTGTGTTTTGAAAAAAGAAACACTATTAGAAACTATGTATTACCAGCACACGTAATCGGATGCCATTGGATGTTGTCGGACTGATGTTGGCCAAAGCATTTTTATTCACAATGTAATTTTCCTGTGGTTGCATGCTCTGGATTGAGTTTTAATTATTTGCAAAATAAACAGTAATAAATAATTCTCTCTCTCTCTCTCTCTCTCTCTCTCTCTCTCTCTCTCTCTCTCTCTCTCTCTCTCTCTCTCTCTCTCTCTCTCTCTCTCTCTCTCTCTCTCTCTCTCTCTCTCTCTCTCTCTCTCTCTCTCTCTCTCTCTCTCTCTCTCTCTCTCTCTCTCTCTCTCTCTCTCTCTCTCTCTCTCTCTCTCTCTCTCTCTCTCTCTCTCTCTCTCTCTCTCTCTCTCTCTCTCTCTCTCTCTCTCTCTCTCTCTCTCTCTCTCTCTCTCTCTCTCTCTCTCTCTCTCTCTCTCTCTCTCTCTCTCTCTCTCTCTCTCTCTCTCTCTCTCTCTCTCTCTCTCTCTCTCTCTCTCTCTCTCTCTCTCTCTCTCTCTCTCTCAATCTCTCTCTTCTCTCTCTCTCTCTCTCTCTCTCTCTCTCTCTCTCTCTCTCTCTCTCTCTCTCTCTCTCTCTCTCTCTCTCTCTCTCTCTCTCTCTCTCTCTCTCTCTCTCATCTCTCATCTCTCACCTGAGGCAGGCCTGCTAAGCACAGACATGTGGTTGGAATAAGATATGACAATTATTAATCTGTACTCAATAATTAACTGACAAGCCTTTTGGGTTTTGTTCATCTCTGCCTGGTTGCCATGCTATAGTGATGTAAGCTAATGCAGTGCTGTGGATGCCATCTGGGGCTTTTGTTTCCATACACCTGCTGTTTCTCACCTGTTTATTTTATTTTATTCAGTTGTGCAAGTTATGGTGTTTGTGTTAATGATCAACTATTTTTGTAGATCCTGTTGCGACTTGCTAGTAGAATAGTTGACTAAACTTATTGTATTATATTTTTGGTTGAGTATTGTATTTTCATGTGCTGTTCTTTTATAGTTTCTGCACTGAAATTTTGTCTTCATGTATAATGATAAAAGCATGTGTATCAAATAATTATTGTTCCAAAATGAAACTACCATGTTTGTTTGTTATTTTAATGTTACAGCATGCACATATGCGATTAAATACTATGTCATAATTGTTGGCATATTATGAGTGGCCAGCTTGCTATGATTGGCACACTATAATTGTTTATATTATGTTGCTGTTCATTTGATGAATTACATAATATTGTTTAATGTGGTTTGATTTTTTTAATACTATTTTGTAGGAGTACTATGACTGGAGAACAGGCGCGGACGAGTTCTTACTGACTGGAAGGAACAGAAGTTTGATTCGCCTCATTGCAACAAATTTGCCATTAAATTCTAAAGCAAGGATTTACCTGCCAGTAAGTATTCAGATTTACACATATAGTGACATTTACATATATAGTGATTGGGGGAATGGCACCTGTTTTTATCGGGATTACATTTCAAGTCATTAGTCATTTTAGATTTCTAGTACGAATAACGGCACATTCGAAAGGACTCCAGCCAAGTCTGATTAGACAACAGGAGTCAAAATATAAATGGAAGGAAAAACAGAGTTGGGAAGTTTGGGAAAGAGAAGATAATTAGTGCAGAGAGAGAGGGGGGAGGGAGGAGAGAGAGAGAGTGGCCCTGCACGGATGCAATTTTACTAGTGTACTAAAGTCGGGTGTATAGAAATGCAATTTTAAATTGCCCGACTGATGGTGTGAAGTTGAAGAGGTTACATGTACTTGTGCATTATTATATCATAAAAAGACGTATCAGATGAGTTCAGATGAGTTTTGATGAATTGTTGTGTATTAATGAGTTGTACACTACCTATCTCGACATCAAGGCGAGAAAAAACATAACCTCAGAGAAACGATTCTTGTCTGAAAAAGTACACCTTCACTCTGATGAATTTTATTTGTTTTAGCTTATCTCTATGTCTGAGTATCAAGCACATCATGGTAGAAAGGTTTTGTGTAGAGCCGAAAGCTATGATTCTCTGTACTCAGCTGATTCTAGCTGTAGTACTGATTTAGCAAATGATCTTCAAGTTGCCACCCTAGCTGATGTCGGCTGGCTACAAGACGATAATGCAGCTGCTGCTGCTCCTAAACTTAGGTATGCTCACAAATGAAAAATGAGTGCAAGCTTCCCTTTTAAACAGTAGGTGCTTTAGCGCACTGGTAGCACCTTTCCATAGTAGTGCTCTCAGCTTTTTATATGCTAATGAGGTTGAGCGAGGCTTCTCTGTACGGTAAGTTTTGACTCTAAAAAAAGTTTATTTTAAAACTTGCATACATTTTTCTGTGCATTATTTTAAGCCAGGTGTTAATTGCTCCTGTCATATGATGTGAGCAGTTTGTAGACTGACAAACAGAACTACATACTAACATTTTAAAGTCTAATACTTCCTCTAACTAGTTTTAGTTCGACATTGATGTTTTTGTCAGTTACCCATGAATTTGCAAATATAACTAATTTGCTTGCCAAAGCTGCATAACTATTAACACGGTACTGAAATGCTTTGCTTTCTATTACTGAATGTGTAATGTACTTAATGGTTACAGGGTAGAATTTTTGAACAATCGGTTTAAACAAAAGCCAAAAAGCACCTCAAATCGACACGAAGATCCGGATTATCCACGTGCCAGCACTCCTATATTTGAGGTGAATAGTATTCATTGTTCGAAGTATGATTTTGCTATTGGATAAACAACATGTAGAAGTTCTGCTGACAGAACCAGTCTTCTTCATCTTCAGTATGTAGTGATATCAAAGTGTCTTAGCATACAGAAAGAAATCAGTGTTTAAAAATGTCATTGTAGTAAACTAAGTAATATTGTTAGACTTTGTAAACGTTTCTGAAAATAAAGAACAAATTTTTAGATTGTGTTTTAACTGCAGTGTTCTATAAATGTTTTTGAAATATCTCGCTTACGAAACATTACTGTATTGTTTCCATAATGGTTTTTGATGGTTTCCGAGTCGAAACTTATGGTTACTTGGTTGAAACAAAAAAAATATTTTTGAAAGTTTTTCTGATATAATTTGAAGGTATCTCATCAGTCATTTACCAGTCATCATTCGTTGGTAACAAGTCATCAGTCATCGTTTGCTGATCCAGCTGCTTTACAGAAGATTAGTGCTTTGGAGGATGAACTATCTGTCTTACGTCAGCAAATAGCATTTATAGTAACAATGCAGAAGCCTGCTGAAGGTTTGTTTGTATCACATTTATATCAAAGAATTATCCCTAAAAACAGAAGTATATTTCCAGACCGGGTGCTCTTTAATTTGGGTAAATATGTGTATTTGAAGCACTATTTTGCATGTTTTCAAATAAAAATAAACTCGCAAATACATAACAAAGAAAATCAGGTTGAATTTGCAAAAAATAGTTGGCAAGAAATTTTTAAGAAGCAAAACAGTTTAACATTGAAAACATAGGAAGTAACTTTTTCACTCTTTGATGATAATTCACAATAAATTAAAATTTCAATGCTAATGTACAATACTATGTCTGTGTTTGAATCTCTTCTGCATAAAAGTCTTTTCATCATAGTTATTGTATCAGGGTACTTTCAAAGAATGAAAATAGCCATTAATGTTACTTCGGAATCCATTCATACTATGGTTATTGATGTCAACAATCAAATTTATACATTCACATTAATCTAAGTGTTATTTGCAGCAATAATTACATCATTTGATAGAATTTGACTTGTTTACAGCAGAATCCCACCAGGTATCATTGCATTCATGGAATGATATGCGGCCGCCACTCCCGGTACAATCTACTATTCCGACATTGCCCACACCATCTTCAGTACCGTCTGTAGAGCTAACATTGTCAACACCACTACCACGTCCAATGCAGCCTGTAATTTTACCTTTACCACCATCACCACCACTGCCTCCTCCGCCGGCGCTTATGCTACATCCTGCTTGTATGTAACATTTTCATTAATTTTCTGATTTTGGACAATTTAGTTTATGACTTTTATATTGGGTTGAATTTTCATGTATATTGTAAGTGCTGATGCTGACTTGACTGCCATGTCAAACATTTCTGTTAACATACTTGTTAATTGTAAAGTTTACTATATCTGCCTCCTTCCTACTTATGGTAAGTGCTTATTTGTAACATGCATATCAATTTCATTTGTCTTCAGACTTTCAGTAAATTAAATATTATATATCTTTGTTTTGTTGTATTAGCACAATGGAAATAAATAAAACATCGCACAAATTATTGATTTTTCTTCGAATTTTGCAGGTGATTCATCGCAGATGTCATTGTCATCTATAGGAGCTGCACCAGATTCTTGCCCACCACCACCACCAGAAGTACCCAAACCACCAAGACCAGATGCTCCTCCGCCGCCGCCGCCTCCTCCACCACCACCCACTACCAGCACACCTGTGACGGATGTTGTACAGATTATTAAAATGGTAATCCAATTTGTGCAGTATAAATATGAATCCTCGACCAAAAAGTTTAGTAACAATGAGTCGTGTTAGCAGATGGCTGGACAACCACCAATAAATAGCTTCTGCTGTTTTTAGACTGTATATCTTGATATCTTGTTGAGGGTGGACGTTCAGTATCCTTGATCGTCCTAATACTGCCATAAGCTTTATAAGTAGGCCACACTGTTGAATACTGGATCATGAGTAGCAGATCCAATATGAAGAGGTAATGTTTTTGTGTGTTTTAGAGAAGAGAATTGGGAAATAACAATATTTTTCACCTTAAGTTTACTTGTTCTCACATTTTCCAGTTTGAGTACTTTTTCATGTAATGTCTCTTGTGCATGTATAGTGCCATGTAGTAACTGCATTTCTAAGTTTCACTACTATGTATGTTTTTGTATTGTTAGAGAAAAGAGAGAAATAGTTCAGTATCAGTACAGAATGTGACCATTCCTAGAGTGCCAGACTTGTCTGAAGTGCTGAAGGGAATAGGATCCGTTAAACTTAGGTCCATTAAAAGGTAACTTACAGAAATATAGAAATTTGCATCGGCATTAGCGTCATTGAATAACATTTTCGAAAGATTTCTACTTTAACACATTATTATGCATAGTAGTAAATGAAGATTACAAGAACTTAAAGTTAGGTATCTTAGGCTTAGTGTCAAAGTAGTAATTTGTACATGTCTGCATATCCGTCACAATTTGAGCTAAGATGTACACATCACAGATGCGCAGACCCACTTTCTGAATATGCAAAGAATGGTTTTGATGCCTTTTCAAGATCTGCAGAACGTGTACAATACCACGGTCTGGAACACTGCAGGAATCCGCCACTGAAATTGAGTGAATAAAGCCAAGACACTGAATAATCAAACTGCTACCTAGTGACTGCGGTAACTGAAGTCACAACTAGATTAGAAAAGACTCGAATAAGCTTAGTATTTCAGCTTTGAAGCTTGATCTACAACATAATTGTTTAGGAATGAGTTGTCTCAACTATGCTGCATCTGCATAGTACGGACCCGAATCTAATAATTTTTACTTAAATTGGTTTAGGTCAGCACAAAAAATTTGTATTGTCGGACCCCCCTTCCCTCACTCGTTTCAACAGATGAACCTCACATTATCATTACTTGCACATTATTCAAGGAACTAATATGCTCAGAGGAAAAACCAGTGGTACCTTTTTGTCTTTGGCACAATTTTGCTCACTCTTAGTACTTTTGTTAAGCAAAACGATATGTCCTTTACACTTGCTTTGCAAAATACTATTCACCCATTCTGCATAAAAATACTGAGCTTTGTTGCACTTGCATCACTTAGTTCACTCAAGAAATTTTATCCCATGAAAATCAAGAGCAGATGACTCGGGCTTTGAAATATTAGCTTTAAGACAATCTTGCAAGTTTTCTGTAGCCAGAATGCTGTCTTCAGTTACTATCAGGGTTTTCCGTTCTGTGCAATTTATTAAGCACTGACTGTGAGTGTTAAGCTGATTCTGACTATTTTTAGTTTAAGCTCCTTTACTGTTTCAGATCACCAGGAGGTACTCCCATTCGGGAAAAACCATTACCCTCCAAATCTCAGGATCCAGCTGCTATGATAGCTCTAGCTTTAAAACGCAAGTTTAGCAATACGCAAGTTTACAGTCCAGACAAGGAAAATAGACAAACTCCAACTCCAGAAAGTAGTCCAGCTGAGAAACGTAGTCCAGTGGTGAGTTTACCAATAGTTTGGTTACTTTTTTTAAAAAAAGAAAATAAGTAATATAATGAAGTTCTAAAAACTGTTATTGTTACAAAAGATGTTTGTTATTACACGAGTAACACACAACCATTTTGCCAACTAGACAGAAAAAATTCCAGTAATTTTAGCATTAATTGCAATTGCATCCTGCCGCGCAAGGTGACCCTGTCGATGCTAGATGCTAGCTTGCAGTATGCCAAACTGGATTACGAAGTAACAAAATGTGTTGTCAAGTGTTCAGATGAATTCTTATTTGAATGTCATTCTTTTACAGTTTGGCCAGCATTTACTAAGACAAACCAAACACAGGCGGCGATCTTCTTCAAAACAGAGCAGTCCTTTAGCTGTAATCGATTCCAATTCTGTACAGCTGAAATAACCGATTGATATTTTTCACTGTGATGCTAACATGTTTGACTGTCAACTTCATACGTCTGTCAAGATAACATTTGTTTGTTAAATATTAATTTTATATTAGCTTATGTAGTTTCTGAATTTATTCATTTGGTTGGACTATTCAACTTTGCTGTAAAAGTTGAGTAGAAAGAATATGAAAGCATTGTAAATTTAGAGAATTTGTTTCAAATAATTGAAGAGGATAATGTCTGATCACTTGAACATGATAATGAAATTTATTATAGTTGCTAAATCCATAATATCCATAGTATGTAATATTGATTAACTTGAGAACAGCATTTTGTATGAGAGAAAAATATATCCTGAAACTTCATGAAGAATCTAGTGTCAAGAGTAAGAATAAACTCATATTTATAGTAATGACCTTCTATTTCAGTTATTCCTATTTTTTAAAATAAATTCTTTTCCTGTTTTCAGCTGTTTAATTGACATACTAATTTCCTGAAACATATTGAACTAGTTAAATTGGTAAAAGAGGTGATTTATTAACAGTTAAACTCAATATTTCGATTATCTAATGGCAACCAATACTCAACAACTTCCTGTTTTCTAACTACAGATTTGAGCCCGGATTGTACTGTAGTCCCTTTGAAATGCATTATGAATGAGTATTGTTGTTCTATCAGGCCTATCTGTTACTTATAGTGTGGCTGCTCTAAATAAATTAGTTGAATTACATTAATTGTTCCAATTCTTGTCTCATTAAGACTTATTCAATTCGGTGTTATTGTGAGGACTGTCTGATTGCTTGAAAATGGAATCCAAATGGAAGCCATCACTTGATTCTACAAAACCACAGTTGATAGTGTCAAATCTTCACTACTCTAGAAGAATCTCTGCTGCTGACCAGTACATTTTTCAGCACTGCTTAAAATTTGTCAAAAAACAGGTGTCTGCTGGCATTTTCATTACATGCTAAGGATTCTGCTTAATATACTAAACGATGACAAGTTGTGTGGTCACATTGTCATAGAAATTATTAAACTGTACAAGTGTACACTGTAAAAATTCCATGCAGCAGTAGTTGTTTTTCTCATTTATCTACTTGTCGATATCAGTCTCCGGTGACATTACATTCACTTCCGAATCCTCTTTTGAGTCTGTATCTAATAATGGACTGCCAGGACGGTCACTCGGTGTTGTGACGGACTGTAACAAAAAAAAAACACAATTGACAACTGACTAATCATCAGAAAGACAATGTTATTTTCTTTACTTTTTGCATTTCCATTTCCACTAAATCAGTAAAATTGAAAAGCCCTGGCACTCTGCTATGACACAATATCACTGTCCTTATAACACACAGTTTTAATTGTAATATGCAATGTTTAACCATTCAAGTGGTTGTTTATACAAGTTTTGAGTTGACTCATACAGTTACTTTTAAAATTAAAAAAAGTTAAAAATATTGTTAAGATCAAACTTCAGAAAAAAATGACTCAGACTATCAAAGCATATAGAATGGCACCTGTCTCGGGACATAAACCTCCAGTGTTAAAGCCTCGTACATAACAAAAAATAAAGGAAATGCAAGGCCTGTTCTAATTTAGTCCAAATAAATGATCAAATTCTGCTGATTTGATGATAATATCATTCTGTTCTATTTGAAAAAATATTAAGTTAAAATTCAATTTTTTTAACTTTTGCCCAGTGCTAATGAAGATACCTGTAATAATTCCGTGTCTAAATTGCTACAAGACGGTGTAGGTACACCAAACGACGCAGTCATGTCTTGCTGATAAGTTTCACTTGTTATTTCTAGCAGAGGGCATTCTTCTGAATACTTCTGCTGTTGGAGCAGGGTCATTGACAATTCATCAGAGCCTCCTATGAAAACAGCCACATTATATACCATAGTATCTTACGATTTGAGAGTAAGTGCCGAGAGCATTAATGACATCTACTAGTCAAATATTTGTTGAAAATCAGGCATGCTGGATGATTAATCTCTCCTGCTTGCGGGATAAGACAGTTGATGGAATGAAAGTAAAATTGTTTATGCCCAGAAATGACTACACAACAAAAGCCTTGCGATTTGTAAATGCAACACAAAACAGTGAGGAAAAACAAAATTTATAAAGTGAACTTAGGCATCAAAGTGAAAGTGAAAAAACTGTTTTAACTTTGATTCCCAACTTCATGTCACAAAATTCTGCAACAACAGTATTAAGCTTGGGGCTTTGGGGTACAATTATGATCTAACATTATTAAGATAAAATCATTAAAGCAAAATCTAGAAGGATCATAGAAGCTATAAAAGGTTGCAGTTTAATAAGGAAAAAAATTGGGAATAACTTGAAACTTTCTGTTACTCGAAAACGTATCAGATACAAGGCTACAACTATTACCTCCAATGCAAATTTAAAATGAAGCAATTATTCTGAAATTAGTCACATGCTATAAGGTGCAAGAACTAACCAGTTATTGTTCGTTCACGTTTTACTTTTTCTTCACTGTCCGATTTATCAACGTTAATTACCGTATCAATATGTCCAACATCAGCATCCTAAACAAGTGCAAAGTAATTAAAATTTCGCAAACACATCCAGCTATTCAATGAAAATTCTTTGTTTTGATAAAAATACATAATAATATTGACTAGAAAAAACGAAAGATGTGCTAAACAAAAATGTTTAACTGATAGATATTGTCTCCTTTACAATATTTAATTAGATTACTCAATGTTAAAGATCACAAAAAAATCAAATAAAATGTTTTGGAAAATTCAGTAAGATTTCTGTAAGGGTTGGTTTGCAAAACTCGCATCTGCTTTTGACATGTGATGGGTTTTTTTTATATTTTACACATGTATTGATATACAAACTGTGGATAACTAATGTAGCTTAGATTTATGGTCTTTTTATCAAAAGTGTATATACAGTAATTTCTGCCAAACAGCTGAAATAACACGTGACTGCAGTATGTCTGTGTGCATTTGTTGAATTTTGTATATAATTTTGCTGACTACTTCAATAATGTGTAAGCAAAAACTCATTCATAATAAGGAATAAGTCATTGTAGAAATAATGGAAACTGGTGTTCAAAATGTCATCTTGGAAGGGATTGCAACTTCCCACTGTAACATATGGCATAAATAAAGTTATAATGAACCAGACATTGGACCTGACTGAGTACTAAATGTCCACAGGGACTTGACTAGACATCATTGTAACTTGATTCATGTTATTTGTTCAAAAACGAAAAGGTAGCTTTTTATTGCTACACCATTCTTTTAGAAAATGACAGTCTGGTCAACAGTTGTGGCAAGCTAATAGAAAGTTGCCTGGAGACAAAGATGTTCAGAGTTACACATTTTTTACATGAATATTTCTGCTTGTTTATAAAACAACACAACTGTATTACATAATTATTATTTGCAAATTCCACACGAACTTTCACCTATATTTATAAAAAAATAATTCTTTTATTAATTGCACTCTGCCACTACAGTTCTGCTTATAAATCACACAGAAGGCAATTATACTGTTTGCAGTTGATGGCTCGTTGCCAGCATTTTACAAGAGATTAAGTCTGTAGAGATTAATACTGTAATGTCATTAAGTACATTACACAATTCTGGATTTCAGAGGAGTACAAAGTCCTCACATTTCAATGTTTATTGTTTAATATGAAGGGTTGGGGTTAAGAAAGCAACGGAGCATAAAATAATATTTGTAGGTGATGCCATTACAATTATTTTGATATTAAACACATTATAACATACATACACTTTCATCCAAGTGAAGACGGTCTTTGAATCCTGGTAATCTCATATGAAACTGACAAGCAGCATTCTCATTTAAATGAATGAGCGGTTTAGAGCACGGCGGTTCACCGTGTTTACAAAGTTGGTAAAGAACCTGTGTGGGATCATCGCAGATATGTTCAGAACAAAATCTGGTCAATGGAACTGCCGTTTCATTGCAAGTTAAACTGTCCTCTTTGTGCTCACATTTGGGTAAGACTTGTGGCTTGTACGATGCACCTGCAAAAACAATAATACAGTATAATCCACTACTGTAATATTGTGTGTCTGTTGTAACGAGCCTTTACAAGTTGTTACGAGCAAATTTCAAAGTATCGTCAATTATTAGGCTCAAATAACCTATTTAAATCTTGCTTACAGCGAACTCTGATATTACGAGATTTTGTTTATTATGAAAGAATTGTACCACTCCATGATTGTACTTGGGCACCGTTCACCAAGGGTAAAAATGTCACAGTGCCCGTGAAGTTCAGTATTTGATCATGAAAAAAAAACAAATATAAGATACCCATGCACAACACATTCAGTTATCAGCACGTCATCACAATGAACCACAGTATTTTTAACTTGCGCGGCAGTTTTAAGCAAAAATTTATTGCATGAAATGCTGTCTTAGTCCTAGAAGCATTCAAATAACAGAATTTAAACATATTTACTCCTTGGGATAAAATAATTGCTAGTTGCTACCACTTTCCATTTTAGTACTTCAACTTCGGTAAGAGAAAAATGTGAACGTGTAAAAGATGTGATGAACGTTTTACAACTAAAATACCTTCCGAATGAGCTATCCTCCTCTCTTTTGATTTCTTATGAAGAACCGCTTCTCTGCCATGTCTCTTGTGATAGCGTTTTAGAGCATGAAGTTTATCGTAGAGTTTTTGCTCCTGCAGTGTAGATGGCACTACGTTATGTTCACTACCTGTGGCAAAAACAATACGATTTCGTAGCAATATCGACAAAGGATCATTATCTGGTCACAAGCAGGGATGTTCCAATCCGATAAATAATCGGCAATCGGCAAGCAAACTTGGATATAGGAACAGACCGGTGATCGGGACGATATACTTTAATATCAGCAATAGTAATGTAGCTACTGATATGCAGTTAAGTGACAGTAAATCGTAATTCAACTTAACTTAGGCAACAGTTAACCAAAATGCATAGAAAAATAGCAAATCAGTTAACTGTCAAAAGGCAATTTTTATTTGTTGTAACACATTGAGGTGTAAACCTGCATTTATAATTGCATGCTCACATGTAAAAGTAAAATTAACTGTTTGCAGACTCGTGATTTGATCTGTTATTTCAAAAGTAAACAAACTAGGTCCGTTAACGTGCAGTCCCAGCAGCCAAGCAAAACGACCTTGAGCACACATGTGAGTATCCATGCATAAGTTTATTGCTGTTAAATGCCCATAGGTTGGGAAACACTCTCGTAACTATTAATCATATTTCGAAAGGCCTACACTGACAAAACAGAAAAAGTATCTCAAAGTGCATGAATAATTACAATACCTCATTAAATTATAGCGCCACAAGCATTTCATTACAATCATGTAAGCTCTAAATCTGTCATTCTTACCTAAAATGCCCTTTTCATTCTTCAAGGCCTGCAGATACTTGCGTCGTTTCTCTTTTAGCAAATGTTGGAGACGCTTGAACTGATCAATGTAAAGGGACTGAAGGCGGATTAACTTATCCCGAGTGATCAAAGCAACTTCTTCAGCAGTGTAGACACCAGCGTGCCTGGAATCATTAATAAATAATTGAAGCTGGGCTGAGTGAATGGACACCATTCTAGCTGGCATAAAGATAATATTTTATGAAAAGAAAAAACTTAGTTTTGTGTGTCATAGATTAACTTTTTATTCAACAGAAAACAGCATGAGCATTTTTTGTGCAAAATGATTTATGGAATGCAAGCGGCACGTGTACTATTGCTATTGCTAAAGAGAAAAGTGTCAGTTAATTCACATCTTAACCTCAGATGGTGAAGTTTCATCACATAGGGCCAATACCAATCAGAATAATGCTCTTTATAATGGGAAATAAGGCCAATGAAATGGTTAATCTACCAAAAATGACAAGAGAACTAAATTTTCCATCTAGTCATCAACATGTCTGCAATTCAGTTATCATATTCAGTAACAGATAAACAACAAAATAACAGTTTGTTTGTTTCTCTACTTCGTGTCTGCCCGTTTATTTATCAGTTTACTTTTTTATCGTTTTTTATTAGGCTTTACTAATTGGATTTAGATTGCAAAGTTTATTTACAGAAATTTAACATTTTGAAATATCGAATTTCATATTCCCTGTTGTACCCAAATCCAGGAAATTTGGGTTAAGCTTGTATATATACTCACATATTTGTTAATATTTGCAAAAAAAACATACATTTGTGTAAGTTTGGCATAAAGAATGTGAATTATTAAGTAAGTTCATTATCTAATTTTGGTAAATGTTATTAAGATCCATTTTGTAAATTTTACAAAATAAAACAAACATCAGCTAGGTTGTGGCTACAAGACACAGTTTAACTAGTTCTGCGTTCAAATGCACAAGCAAGTCTGTGTAAGAGCAAGATATTTTGTAAATTGTGAAAATGAAGTGTACAGTTGTGCCATGCACTCGTTTAGGTGTTAAACTAAATAAGTAAACAAGCAAATATTTATACACACGGTTTTTTATGAAATACTAACTTACTTTAATGGATCTTCTTGTTCTGAATCTATACTCTCTGCATCGCTGTCTCCATCACCCCTATATGTTTGATCAATTAGTGGCAATTCCTGATCACTGTCACTGTCACTAGCATAGTCTACAAAATGCACAAAATTAAGTAGAAGGCAGTAGTTATGACAACACTGAATTGAAATAAGAAGCTAGCACCTTATCGTCGCTTGAATAAATGAAGTATGGTTGGGAGAGTGTGGAAAGCTCAGTGCAAGTGAACGAGTGTACTTGTCTGTCCGCATTATTCAGCTCTTCAGGTTATTATACGAGGTTAACGAAACCAAGCTATTTAAATAGACAGCAAAGAAGAATCTCAAACATTTTGTATTACATTTCTTAGGCAAACCAGTTGACCTTTCATTATATCACTTTACACAGAGACACGCTGTGAAATAGCCGACCACATTTCTGATAAAGACGCTGTTTTTTTGTTGTCTGTTCTAGTGACTTCTGCATTTTGCTTTTCTATTATTTAAGTTTTCCCTTTCTCTTTTCCCCATTGTTCTTTCATTTTTTCAATTATTCTTTTTCCTTTTTTCTCTGTTGCTTAGCATGCCCGAAGTGACTTCCAACAGATTACAAACAAAACCAGGATTTTTAATGCATTAAGTCAAATGGCAAAACTTTACTCTCTGTAATTTTGAGAAGACATTAAGATTTTTAACATAGCAACAAAGTAAGGAAAGCAAGCATCAAATGTATCCAAAATAACATAATAATTTTACCCTAAGCACATTGCCATTTCAGGTAGGCTTCTACAGTGGGCATCATTTATTAGACTCACAGTTGATAGATAAAATCAGCTGACTCAAAAACATCTGTTGTGGGACGCTAAAAACTGTCGGTAACTCAACTAACTCTGCATGATCGATTCAATATTTCTGACTTAAAGTATATACTTAAAGTAAGGCATTTGTGTGTGATCACAGAGCTTTTGCTACATTCATGTCCTCTTTACTTCACTTCTGTGCTCTATAATATAGGTAGAAGTAATATAGGTAAGTAGCAATCACTAGAAGTACCATTTTTGTAAGCAGGTTTGTTTATCACATGCTAATATGCTAACATAACATTTTGCTTTCATTCTATCACCCGCTCATCTGTTGTAAACTTATGGAAGCTAAACTTTTATTACGTGCCTAGCAGTTTCCTTTTGAAATGCCTGGGGCTCTTCATAAAATATCTGTTATGCCATTGTAACTGTTGTTGTTATGCCACAGATTTGTTGACAGCAATCTGTCAGTATGCTTTGAAAATTTACAAACATCATAAAGCAACTAAAAGCATAGAGTAATTTTGAAAAATAAAGCACAAGCAGCAGTACTTGTATGAAATAGCTCTCACAGCCTTTGCAGTACATAGTAGGCAGAAGAGTGATGATTCCTATTTGTTTACCAGTAATATTACACCCGTCGGCTAGTTGGATCAAAGCACTTCCACCCCAAAGCAAGTCTAGTAAGCGCTGCCTACTGCATTTAAAAAACATGCTTCGAAAATGTCCAGAGCCTAAATATCCTAGCAAAACATCTATTTGCTTCACACTCCAAAAAATTATCAAAGCAAATTGAAACCTTCTGTAATGTTTCGTTTAGCAATTTTTTAAACTTAATACTCTGTAACCAACAAATCTTAATAATATTTATACCCAAGATTTTGCTGGCAGATGATGCAAGTACTGAAGCTTGTTCAAGTTTTCTCAATGTGAAAGCAGCATCACCTCCTCCTTCTTCTGGCGTCTTTGTTTTAATCTGATATTGAGACAAATTTTCCAGGATTGTCTCTGGTGTTTCTGCAGGTTTACACTGTCTAACCGCTCGCTGGCGCATGAGGCTTGCTCGTCGTCCGTGCTCTAGACAGTAACTGCAAATGACAATTATCATCACATTTTAGTAATTTGAAGCACATTCTAGAGTCATTGCCAAGAAAAGCTGACCTGCAAACTTTCAATTTTACTAATAACAAAAATCCTGCCAATTTCATAAAACATTTACAAAGTTCTGACTTTAAAAATGAGACTTCACAGGCATAAGAGTTCTAGTGTACATTAAAGAAATTTTTTCTCATAAACTTTTAAAGAACCAATTTCAGTTAAAACTTATTATTCTATAATGTAACTGACATCATTGAAATTCAGTACCAGTGCATCCCTTATTGCCAAAGCCACTGCATGCAGTTCCAACAAGAAGGACAGTTTACTATTACATGTGTATAAAATCTAGCAAGCATACTGCAATTCACAGTCCTGTACAAGAATACAAGAAAAACAAAGATAGGTTCAAAGATAGTTTTTTCTTTTTCTTTGTATTTTCTCTAAAACTAGATCCGAAAACAAGATCAGATATTGTTAGAGAGAATGCACACATAAAGATATTTTTTGTCAGATTAGTTCTACAATTTCTCAAAATTTATAAAGACATGCAGAAAGCATTATTGACTCCTAATAACTTGACTTTTGATACAAGCTCAAATTTTTTTTACATCCAAATTTTGTTCTAAAAAATTTATACACACAATTCCCAATGATTATAAGCGTCAAACGTAGTCTCTACAACTATACTTTTTGACAATAATATAAGCTTTCGGTTGCATTTGGCAATTTTTGAGATTCCAACTTGTGGCCTTTCATTGTATGTCATTGTAAGTAATCGTCCATAAATTCAGCAGCATCCATCCTCTACAATGTATACAGCCAACATTTTGCAAAACAAACCTGCCTAGTTGCAATTGTTGAAATTTTGGATCTCTTTTGCAGGGAGGAAAACCAGAAATTAAAATGTTTTGCTAATATGGATATATTGCAAAATTAGCTGATTTTAGCTTGCCGGTAGACCTCATGTCAAACTGATTCGGACCCTAATGCTACAGAGCATTATAACACTGTAATTTTGCAGCCATTAAACTTTCCATCTGTTCTTCACTACTCAAGATGCGACTTCGCAAAGAGCTGTGACGTCACTGACAAGATGCCCCAAAGTCATCTGCACCAAAAAACATCCCAAAGCAACATAAGTGGTTTAGGTATAATTGATTAAACTCAGAATTTATGTGGTATTGTGTTGAACGCAACATGGCAACATAAGTTACCCAGACTGTGACTATCCAAGTCAGGGGACCTGATAAAGGGCAAACAACAGTAACTTCTTAAAGTCTGTTAGAAATGGTGTTTAATAATAACATTACAGTAATCTTTAAATTCACTTACCCATCACGTTTGTCAGATTTCGGTGCTGCATTCGGGCACCGCTTATTGTTTGTCGAAGACACATATGAACATTGTTTATAAGAAGAGTTTTTATCCTCTAGTATATGACGAATGCAGTATTCGGAACCATCAACTCGATTCTGCATGCATATTCTGTGACTATAGTTGCAGAAGAGTCCTTCGATCGGTACGTGAACTTTACCAAACCGCTGCATTGCAAACCAAGATATTAAATAAGAAAATCCTGAAAAATAAATCAATCAAGCCAGTGGTTAGACATAGTTACAGAGCAATAATGCGCAGAGCTTTCTTCGGCTAAGCTGGAAACTAAAATGAAAAAATTACTTCGTGAAATAGGTAGCAATATTCAGAAATTCGATATGCGCTTTGGCATTATATGAAAATTAAGAGCATAATTTCGGAATCATCAGGACAGGTAAATACGCACAGGGAACAAAACTTATGCACAGCTAATCAGACTTAAAACTGTATATATTAAATGTATATTAATAATCTTTCATAATAATTTTGGCTTCTTAAACTTTTAAAGCATCACTATCGTGAAGCCCGCAATCTCTCCTTAAAAAGGTTTAAATTCGGTGCACTACCACTCTTTCTGGCAAAGTGTTCCATTTGTTCACTACACGGTGTGAAAAAAGAACTTTTAGTTACAATTACTTCTTGCATAGTATATACAGTTTCTTAGAATGACCAGTGGACAGCAGAGGTGCAGCCTTAAATAATGTACCACAGCTAATGCGTTTGTCTCCATTTATGTACTTGAATACCTCATACAGGTCAGCTGTTTCTCTTCTCTGTCAGAATGAACAAATCACTACATGACATAATCGCAGGCACCTATCTTGAACTTTCTCTAATCTCTTGATGTCGAATTGTAACGATCGTGACCATACTACACTAAAATATTCTAATAATGGTCACACATAAGCTTTGTAGAGAGTTAACACCAGCATAGGATCCCGGTTAACAAAATATCTTTAATGCTCAGCTGTAATTAGTTGTTAAATTACATTTTTTGTTAAGAAAAGTTATGTAAAACACGGTGCTCAATAAGAAAACTCTTTTATCGTCCTAGATTATCATCTGATTCGTCTTGGTCATAGATTACGTCTGAGTCATAGATCAGCGTCACTGAAAAATAGACTTTGCATCCTATAAAGGTGCTCGCCTCCTATAAGGTCGAGATAGGTGGAGTATCGCAATTGCAATCGCAATAGATAATAACACCATTAAGTGCGTCGATATTTTCTTATCTATATTTCAATTGCGATTAGAATGTTCGCTTTTCTGTTATCTTTTTAGTCTTCTTATAGATGTAATGAGACCTTAAAGAAGATATTTTTATAGTAGTGATTTCTGTCGAGAATCGAGATTTATGACATAATAAAACATAAAACTAAATTTGTTTTAGAAAAAAAGTAACTTTATAATAATGATGGATAGTCCTTGACAAATACAAATGTATTTTTTACAACAATATCATCAATATTAATAGCTCCATCAATATCATCATAACATTAAACTAAGTATCTAATGCTTTAAAGAGAGAAACTGTATAGGGCACATAACTCGCTAACCTGTTTACTTAGTAGGAAACAATTATTTGTCCATGAGAGAGTGAAATGGATCACCTGTCTGTGACACCAGACTAAATAAAAAATGATGTACCTTAAGCAAATGTTGGAACCGCCTAAAAAGTGTGCTTATTTCACTTCAAAGAAGATTAATATTAGCACATATTAATTATACTAGCTCAGAATAAAATTCTTTTATTTTATCAGATGTATAATAAATTATTCAAGGTTTATTGACGTTTTTAATTATTACTATTACATAAACAAGGACAACGGAGGGTGCCAACGGACAACGACTCAATTCGTGACCTGTCTCTAGTGTCCTATTTGGGCAGCCCATGTACGACGCGTCCTACTTGGGCTAGCCCATGTACGCCAATTGTCCTACTTCGGCTAGTGGATTACTCCGCGCCCAATTGGAAGGTCGACCGGCGCCCATCTTGCTTGACTGCTCGTCACTGTCACTGAGTCGTCAGTATCTCCATTCGCCAGTGCTCAAACCATTATGGGTGCAAAACAACAAAAACTTTTCGTATTTTAATTTAAGAAATTGGGAGAAAACCTTTTATTTATAAAACAATAAAATTTGTTGAAGAGCTTCCTCTAAAATTTGAAACCTTAAATTTTTGGAAATATTTTTTTGCAATGCAGTTTGAAAGAGCAGAACTGCAGACGACACAAAGGCTTTCTGACGTCATTAGCGAGCATAGCAACTTTCTTAGCAACAGTTATGGGTTGAAGACAGAAAGCTGTGTTGGTAAATTTTCTATAACTTTTACTAAATTTTCAGCATATAATATTTACAGAACGAACTTTCGTAAATTATGGTTTTGTATTTCAGGTTTTTTACAACTTGGGAGCGAGCTGTAAAAAGCGAGCGCTGATCTAGCTGTTGAGGAAACAGTGCAGGGTGACACCCTGCTGTCACCAGAGGTGTAGCCTACCAGGTTACCAAGTCTTCTCTCTTTGGCAATCAAGACGGAATTGACTGGGGTTTTCCCGTGTTTTAATGTCATACGTGAATTTTATAACCAACAAAGCTAAACGATTTAAAGCCTGGTAGGTTTCAAAATTATATGTTCATAGTAAATTGTCTTTGAGCATACTATTTTTTATTTTCATTATTGACAATGATGACAATAGTAAATCTAGAATTTGTGGATGATACTAAACGTGCTTGGCTTGTTGACACAAACAGTTATTACAATTACAAAACTATATCATTTCACGGGGTGATAAATGGCAAATGCATTTTAACACAGAAGATGGGAAGTGCAAAGTTATGCATGTAGGTAAAAAAAGCCTTATGCTTACACACTGGATATTACTCACTTACTTGTAGTTACTGAAGAAGTTGACCTCGGTCCCATCGCAGACGAAAATTTAAATCTTTTATGTCTTACACTTTTACTTCCCGATCGATCTGGGTCAGTTCATTTTACCACTTTACCTTTCTTTTGTATGTTCTCACATTGGCTATGTCAGCCATGTTCGGAGTCTGCAATTTTTAAAAGATATAAGTAGCACTGAATATGTTCAAGAATGTTTTGTTAACATGGTTGAAGGTCTTCATGGTTTGTCCTATTAAAAGATTAATTTTAGTGCTAGCGTGATTGTTCAGTTGAAATTTTTAAAATTATACTCACTGAAAAATTTAAAATCACTGAAATTGATACTTTTTTTCTCTTTTAATAATTTAGTGTTAACTAGGATTATAGTTTTAAACTTTTTAAAATATTTTTTTGATATCTACTGATTTATAGTTTTCCTAATTCCGAATGCCCATCCTGAAAAATATGTAAATGCTGTTAATATTGATTTATTTAAAAGAGAACTAGATAAATACTCTGTATCTATATATAAGGCAACTTTCTTTCCGAGCTTTTAGGGCTCATTGAAGTTTGAGTTTGCTTGCACTATGTAGTTGAATAATCAGTTTTTTACTTGACTGACTATACTGGGTTTCGATGATCATTTTTCGCCATGCTCACCTTGGATGGTGAGTAACCCGTTTTGTTTGTGTTAACTATTAACTTTTTAAATTTAAGAAATTATTTTGCTTTTTAGAAAATGGCTCGAAGGAATAGCGACCACGATATGGAGCATGTTGATAGCTCCCAACTGGTCAGGTTTCATGGTGTACAGGATGCATACCAACCAAATGAAGATATATTTGTGGTTTATGAAATTGGTAATTGATATTGAGTTATGAAGGCTTCCTATGATTCATAATAAGTTGTTCATATATCCATATTATATCTAATGAGTTTTAACCTAACAGAGGCACATTCACTAATAATTAAAATCAAAAGCAGTTACTAAATGATTTGAAAGTGATTTATAGTCACAGACTCCCACAGGTTTAAAGCATTCTTACTTGACAGTAATTTGCAAATATTATGAGCCTAAGCAAATATATTATTTGTGGGCAGTGATAAATGAAGTTATGCTAATAAGGGCTATAAACAATAATCTTATTTTATGCTTATGATCTCACATTTGTAAATTTATTTGTTAAATGGATTATTTCAGAGTTGACATTCATCTTTTGATTTTTTTTGTTTTAGATTTCTAAAGTCAAACTAGTTAATTAAGTGCATTATTCAATTTAATATATGCTTGTACAAGTTGTTGGAAATGAGATGGAATAAAATCAGCATTGCTGTACAACATGTAGTTAACTTTTTAATATTTAACAAAAACTATTTGTGTTTTAAAATCTTTGGTTTTACAGGTGGTTTGGTAACACCTAGCTCGAGGGATTGGGTTGGTTTATATTCTTGTGGATGGAAAAATCTTCATGATTATGTCGCCTTTTTGTGGGCACCGAAAGAACCACGTGATCCTTTTTGCCCTGCCCTGCGGAGTCTTCTGTTCCAGGCTAAAAAGCTCAAGGTAAATTATGACATTATCATTATTTTGGTTATGGGGTTAACTGTAATTATTAAGTTTTTTATCTCAGAACACTCAACCTGTCAACTTTTGCGCATTGAGACACTGATGATCGTGATGTTTTGAGACTCCCTTAAATCACGTTTTGTTTCACACAGCCGTCTTAAATTTTACATATTCTCAGTTCAATGTACATAATGAAAAAGAACTTTGTAATCTTTTTATATTGCAATAGAGGTGAGCTTGTTTAAAACAACTATATAACGAAAGCGCATATTCCCATCAGTGATTATAATGTGGTCAAAGTTTGGATTTTTGCGTCAGTCTCATAGCGCTTTCATATCATTAAAATACCAGGTTGGTTACAAATTATATGATACTGCAAGACGTTTGAAACATTAGATGTGACTATAGCTTCGGTGGTACAATAAAATGCTGATTACGTAATTACTAATAGGCTTATCATTTTTGTTGAGCCTTTGGCTATCTTAACGAATTTCATACAATAATGTACACTAGACAGAATTCGTGACATTCTCAGTTGCAGGGGTTGCAATTGCTAATGATTAAAGGACAAGCTGCAAGCTTATACAACAAAACAAACCATATGCTTAAAGTGCAATCAATTAAGTTTTTTTCTAAAAAAAATTTTGAAAAGGTCTTACAAGTTTAATTGTTATAAATTTAGTGGTCAACATAGTGAAGCTGCCTTAATTGTAACTCATATACATGATATACATATATTTTATTGACTAAATTTCTCAGCACCTTACTAAACTTTTAGCAGCTGTGTACCCAGAATTTAACTCTTTGACAGTTCTACAAATTGAGAGCAGATTTTAGAACATGCCGACTTTCTGACTTTGTGATGTTGTCCATTTGATAAACTGCAAGGCTATTTTTTTGTTTGAGATAATTAACTACCGTAATTACAACAAAAAATTCGCTGATAGGTTTATGATGACCCTTCTCAGAAATTTCAATTCCTCTATGTCAGTAAGCAGCGACTTGTTCTTGGTGTCAGCAAATCCTTTGTCATTCAGTGCCATGTCCCAAAGCTTGATATTTTGGACTGTCTGACTCGATCTGTTAGCCTGGATGGAATTGACAGCCTGACCATCGTTGAACCTAAAAAAGGCAAATCGAAAAAAGGTGATTATTTTAATTATTAATTGAAATGGGTTTTTAAGAACTGGCACTCATGTCGTGCAGAACATTTTGTATATAAAATAATTTACAATAATTGTTTAGTTTTGTCCAATAATTGAAAGTAATCATAAATATATATTCTGGGCAAGTAAAAAGTTCTGCACATTTGGAGAGAAAAACTGGATTTATGAGCAGGACATAGCAGAAAATGCCTGACTGTAGTTCACCCTTTGATAAAAGTTCCATATTAAACTGTAGTGGCATTCAGCATTAATGTTTACTAACAAAGGCCCCGCAAAAGATTCTGCTCATAATCAGTAATATACGAGGATTCTGCATAGTTGTTACAAACTGTTCCTTTAGTCATGGTAATACACAAACAGATGCAAATTACATCAAGAGCCAGCAAGGATTATAGACAGATAATGAATGACTTCATAACAGTGGATTTGCACTCTATAGTTTTCCAAGCAAAAGTTTGCAGAAAAAACCTGAAACTATCCATTTCTTTTAGGCTCTGGTAGCAGTGTTTATAACAGAGACCTACCTCTGTATACATTTCCATAGAACTTTGTCCAAGACCCCCAAAAAAACAAGCAAATATTTCTTCTACGTGGTGTACAGGAAAAATGTTTAAAAAAATGTGTGTGCCTCCTATGAAAGCTGAATATCGCACCAGTCCCTCTCAAATTAAATAAATTTTGCAAAACATACCGGCAAAAAGCGTTCATTTTTGGAAATTGTTGCCCTGCTCCCATTTTTCATTGTGGCCAGGATTCGAAAAATAAACCACATTTGAGGTGATACTAAATCGAGGCCTTTCATTTTATGTAAGGGTCACCGAGAGTGGGGCAGTCAAGCGGTAACCTTGGAAACCATATTATATACATGCCACCAAAATTAACATATAGAGATCATCAAAATTAATACAGGGTTGACTGGAAAATACATCCGTACAAGCTGATCAATATTCCTTAATTTATTTTGGTGGGGCATTTGTAGAGCAAGTCAACATCGTTGTGTAATCCGGTTTCTCATCTTTTCAAATAGCCATAAATTTCTTTCTAACACCCCGCCAAGCGAGCCCCTACGTTTTTTATATATGATCTTTCTCTAGGAACGGCAGATGAAAATCTCCCAAAAATAGTCATTTTTTTATCCATTGCTGGAACTTCATGTAGAAAAAACGTTAGCGGAAAGAGGAGAAACTAGGTTACATGGTGATGTGGATCCCTTTTACGTATGCTTTTACCGAGATAAATGGTTACGAATTAATTGGGGGCAGAATATTTTTTCTGGACGACCCTGTACACATATTTTTTTGTGTTTTGAAGCTCTTATGAAAGCTGAAGTTCCTTTTTAGATGAAACATGTTGCTTTTGTGTTAATTAATCACATGTTGACCAAAATGTTGCTGTAGTTTGTAGGAGATACAGTGTATTTTCCTGACTCCTAAACTGAAACAGTCAGGCATAAATGGTAATTCTCTGACCAAAGACATTCACCCTACAAATTATAAGATTCGTGCTAGTGTGTTTGAGTCTTTCCTACTTTTCATAAGAAATAGGTTTGCATGAAACATACTACATTCTAGAACAGTCTAGATTAGAGCCTATAACAACATTACATGGCATAATGGAACATAGCACAATCTAGTATGTTTAGTAAATTTGTGTCGTGAATAGATTAGAAATTAGTTTTATTATATTAAACTAAAATTGTTTACTACCAGGTGTTTTTTAGAGTTAAACTTATGGTAAAGATGTGAGAATTTTATTTACAAGAGTATCTCCATTTTTACAGCTCTTTTGGAAAAACAAGAATCAACAGATCGTGTCTCCAGCTTGGAACTACTTTTTGCTGAAGCTTCACCAGAAGATGTTGATCCAGGTAGCAGTAAAACTTCAAAAAAACCATATGCAGCTGTGGTAGCCACACCCCGTAAAAATACAAAACATTCTAAACCTAAAAACACAAAGTCAATCAAACGGACTCGTGATTCTACTTCGTTGAAGGATGCAAGCTTTAAAAAAAGCAAAGTCGAGGGCAGCAGTTCAGAAGAGGATTCATGTCAATGGTTATTCGCTATAGATCCTACAGCTTTCTCCTTCAGGTATAGATGATGTTTTAATATGGTAATAACTCATCACTCGTAAAGTAATGTGGCAAATCATGTAGGACAATCTTTTTGTTGAATTTTAGCAGAAGAATAAGATTCAAATTGAGATTTATTTTTCTCCTTTAAGTGTGACAGTATATAATGGGTGTAATAATAATTTTGACAATATAGCAAACTAATAAATATTTGCTAGTGCTTAATGTTAAATGTACAGATTAATTATGTAAGAGTGATTAAGGTGTGGAGTAAGGATAGCAAATTACCACACAGTCAACTAGGTCAGCCACCCTTATTTACAAACTTTATACTTTAATAAACTTTTTATTCCTGTAATTACAAGTGCAAATATTTACTTAGTGATGCTGTGACCTTTGACCTTTTGTTATTGAAACTAAAACGTATTGCAGTTCTAATGTATGCAAAATACTTCTACTGCCAAGTATTGTAATATTTTGTATTCATTTTTGAAGCATGTTGTGCAGTCTTGGCCACTTAAATAGACTTAGTTTGGGATGGAAAAGTTTTGACCCAATTAACCGACTGAATCTATTAGCCGACAGATGTAGCATTACTAATAACTTTTCAGCTTAGTATGCACTGTAAAGGATGCGAGTGCTTTTAATTGTTAAGTTTTTATGCTTGTCTCCACTTTTCAAAATTAACTCTGTGATATCTATTAGCTGCTCTATGATATATATGCTTGTAAAGTCGCTAAGAATACTGGCAGATTACTGCCTGTCCATTGGTTGCATAACAGTTACACTTAACTGATTAAACGTTCTGTCGGCAGGAAGAGCTTCAAAAGGAAACCACTAGGCATGTGATTGTGTGTCTGTCATAACTGTCATATGCTTGTTGACAAAGAGGATGTAGAAACAGTAATGAAAACTTGTTTATTGCTCTTCTTTTTTACAGTAAGTCAAAAGAAAATTTAGATGGCAACAAAAACAATTCAACGGCTGAGGTGAAGAAACAAGAAAACAAGGAAAAGGAGTTAAGTTTAGTCAGTCAGAAAGAAGACAGCAAAAGTAAAGCATTGATTCCAGCCAATCAGCAATATTCTCTTGTGCCATATGTACCAGTGCTAAATACCATTACACATCAAAGTAAACAAGTTATACAACCAACATTTGCCATTAGTCAGCATCAGGTATAAATTTGAATATCAATTATTAAATCATAATTGCAGTCAATTACAATTTTACTAACTTCCATCTTTTCAGACATGTTGCATTATTTGTCAGAGACTAATATCAGCCAGCGAAAGTCAGGTTTGCTGCATTTGTAACTGAGAGGTTGAGCACTTCAATTCTTTCCTTTGTCTTCACATTGTAATCGATCTTCGGCATCTTTCTGTTCTTTATCTGCTTAATTTGTCAGTTTACAATTGTTCTATTTTGAAGTTAAGTGAAAGCTTATAGGAAGACAAGCTCAACTGCTTTAATAAAGCTTATGTCAAAGATCATTTAATGATTATAGAATGCAAAGCCAAAAAACACGAAATTAACTACAGCATATAGTTATCATAAGTACTGAATTTTGTGTAATGATTTGCTTTTTGCAGTGTGCCGGCAGAAACGGTTTGTCATATAATCGTTTATAAGAAATGGTCAAAGAATCAACAAATTAAAAATATGACAAATTAATTTCTCTTGCATTTTTCAAATGTTATTCCTTTTTAATATAATAGACTGTATGAATATTTTTTTAGAATACTCTTCATATGGAAGACAAACTTTTACAAAGTATGATGCAAGAAAACCTAAAAACTGTTCTGAGTAGTATTGCTGCAGAAACTAACAAGTCCACTACGGCAAACACATGTAAAAAATGCACAGTTTTGAAGAGACATCTTCTGCAAGCCAGACGGAAAATGAGACATACTCAGCAGCAAGCAGATACTGCACTAGATAATTTGAAATCTGTTGAAAGTAAACTTGCTTTTAAGGTATGGAAAATTTTTCTGATACTGTTAATATTTGTTATTTGTTTAGTACAGCCTTGTGGTAGGCCTAAATTATTAAAAGAAATAGAAGGTGCAACTCCAGATGGGGAGGATTTTGCTGAATGGTTTCGGTGCATGTTGAAGCAATCTGGGCCTAATTAGGAAATGGATGGGTGGCTGCTTCTTGCTATTTATCTCACTGGGGTGTGTACATCTTAACTTGGCTAAGACACCTGTGCCAGTTTAATGTTTGATCTTAGAGGATCATCCTTATTTTGAAATGTGTTTCACTCCTTTTTTCGACCATGAACGTATTATCAGTTGGCCCTTTCATTGAGCGATGAATACCAGTTTACTGTCTGTTATGTTGCGTAAACAATGCAGATTCATTGAGACAATCACGAAAAAGCTGATAATGTAACAAGAAAGCCATTGTAGTTAAGCCCATGTAGAAGCCATATTCATCGTATTAGTTTGTTATACTCTGCCAGTGGCTGAGTTCTTGTGTAAAGTTCCTTTGTTGCTATAACTAAACAAGTATAGTGTACCTGATATATATTGTTGAAAGTTCAAAGCATAAAATCACAACTTGCAAAATAAACTGCTTTGCATTTTTGTTATAATTTTGAGAATTTTGTGAAGACTTTTGACTAACAAAAATGAAATTGATGTATTGGAGAAATGACTATAGTATACAGGATGCTGCATTAGTGAACAGGTGGCAAGCTACATATTATAAGTTTAATACTCCATTCAGGATTCTCACACATATCTGCAGGCTACTGTGGTTTGAGTTTTTCAGATTTATTGGCATTATAAATCTTCTCTTATATTGGTTAGACTACTATTAGTCCTCGAATTCTTTCAGGATGTTATTATTGAAGAATTGAGCAATCAAGTTAAGAATCTATTGAAAGAAAATTGTGCTCTGAACGTTGCCAAAGACAAAATGACCACGAAATTGGAAGTTATACGCACAGAAAATGACCGCATGGCTGTTGAGAAATATAATCTGTGTACAGAGGTTGGTGTACAAATATAACTGTCATATTTAGCAGATTTCAAATATCTACTAAAAGTAAAATATGTTCTGTATGAAGAGTCATCACACCTGTACTTTATACTTTGTATTTGCTTCGAAACCACTTCATAAGTGATTGTAATTTGTAAAGCACCTCAATTATGTTTGGACTGCAAAAATTTATCAGAAGAAAAATCTTGGTGATATACCTCAGTTGATTTGCAACATAATATTTCTGTATATTTTCATTAGGGGCATTGTAAAAACCTTTCATGTTCCATTGTGATAAAATATCTTCATTGTTGGCTGTTGTTGTTGGTATTACTAAATATTTCTTTTTCATTATGCCCTTCATACGCATTTTCATGATTATAAATTATCATGAAATTTTCTTCATATTGTTTTCTACTGTTATCGTGGATAACTCAGCGCAAACCCAACCGTGGAGGCACACCTTGGAAATTGGTCCTTTTTGCATGCCTTTATTGCCTATGAGAATTTCTGAACTAAGTCTGAAGAAAAAGAAATCTTGTGTGAAACATAAAATCCTCACTGTGTCAAATATGAGAATCAAAGGACCTACAGCAACGTTGATGATCTTCTGTTTTGTTATATTTTTTTAGATTCACAATTTATTCTTGTGTTTCCTTCTGTTTTTTATTCTTTACCATATCGTAAATGGTTTGTTGAATAGAAAGAGGATCATATGTTTATTTGTGGACATTTAAACATTTTGCATTATGTTTCTTTGCCGTGCAACCAAACTTATGGTACTTATTCATACATGTATATGATATAATTGCTGAATTTATTTTATCCTGTTTCTCCCCCTGTCTACTCCCGAAGTTTACAAACCAGGACCACTAGCCATTTATGCTTTTAATGAGGACATACTGAAAAAGTTTTACAGGTGAATACGTCACGTCAAAGCTTGTTAGAGGTTAAGTTTAGTTAAATCAATGCCAAAGGTCATTGTAGGTCACAGTGGACACCAAGATAGACTACCTGCACTTATTAAGGGCATTTATTATGTTGCTCTTGGTGCTGGTCATGACCTTGGTGTAGATTAAGTCCTTTAAACAAAAAGATTATGGTGTTTTTGGTACATTAGAATGTGCACAAAGAGTTTCGATCTTTTTACGAATACTAACCGGCAAGCCATCATATTCATCAAACTATATGAAATGGACTGCAAAGAAAGCAGAACACATTATTAATTAGTACATTAATTACTTAACAAATTTTGATTTTTTTCAGTTAGAAAATCTAAAATCGGAACTTTACAAGTTAAACCATAAGAAACAACTGATTGCTGTTCTTCTTGAAGCTAACCGTGGAGAGCTGGAAACACTGAAGAAAAAACAGGTATGCGGTTTGTTCTTAATCAACAGAAGCTTTGGCATATGTTATGAAGATCAAGAGTTTTAGACAAATATCAGTTTTGCTGCATGAGAACAAGCAGACGGTACTGACTGTTTAGCCTCAACCACCCGTTACTTATATGAATTTGAAAGTTTCTTGCTATATGACTGCAGTTTTATTATGTAACAGATAATTAAAAACCTGAGGAGAGATTACAAAAGTAGGGAGTGGTATAATGGTGAATTTTGCCTAACAGGTAGCATAACTATTTTAAGAGATTGCATGTAGATTATTCCTTACATATTTTTTATACTGTTTAATTTTTACCAAAGGAAAATCAAGCATTTTTATCTCCTGCTAATTGAGCGGATTGTGACAGGGTCAGATTGTAGCTGTTATTAAAAATAGTCTTGTAAGATGTATTGTTGAGCTGGCAGAGAACTCAGTGGTGTCTTTGCCACAGTAACATTTATGCACAGCCTCCCTCATGGATAGAAATCACCAGAGGTAGCATAGCAGACGAAAGACCACCCAGAAGCAGTTTTTCCTGAGCACTGAGAAGTCATCTGATCTGGCTTATCACTGCTTAACTTTTGTGTCCATATAATGTACACAACAATACTACTCAATTCAGCGGTGAGCTAAAAGGGACAGTGCAGCCTGCCACGGGAGACACTTTTCAGAGAACATTTTGATGAAGTGGTCTAAAAAAGTTGATTCTATCGGAACTGTAAAATGGCAAAACACCTGACATTTTATCTTCTCTGAAAATACGAATTACAGCGCTATCTGTTGAGAGTTGCAAAAATGATATTTAGTTAATGTATTTGTAATGTTTATATAGTATTTCTTTGTTTTTTTAAATTTCTGTGCAGTACATGTCTTGTTGTCTTGAGTTAATGAAGTGCATTTGTAATCACACTCTTTCCTGCCTGCCTTAGCATTTGGAAAAGCCTCTGAATAGCTTTGAAGCATGCAGAAAAAATCTCCAGAACCATTTTTTTCAGCGGGGTTTTATCATTTGATCAATTTATTTTGAACAGGAATGCAAATTATGCAATTAAAAGCACTAAATTTACAAATCTAAAATTGCGAGTATTTTGCTATGTTGTATTTTTCATCAGGAGGGGGGCCAAACTCATTGCTGTCCCGGGTGCTGCAAGCTCTAGCTACACCACTGATTCATTCAGATATATTCTCTTCTTCTTTTGAACTGTAATATTGTATAATTCTTACATTGCTATTGTGAAACGCCACAAATGAACAAAGGCACACCTGCATTTTCATTAAACAGATCACAATTTGTTACCTATTGATTCTTTTGCATCTTGGTACTCTGCAAACTCAGCACTGCAAATAACCAAGGACTGCTAAAGTACAAATGTTGGCGATTATTTACTGCGGCATAATTACCGTATTTTCCCGAGTATAAGAGACCCTTGTGTATAAGAGACCCCTTCAATTTTTAGGCAAAAATTCTGGAAAAAAGTTTTTTCAGACGGACATTTTTAGAGGGTAGAGTACAACTTTTTTCAACTCAGTGCGGTACTGAAAACAAAATAAAACCAGTTAATGTGTTGTAGAAAAAGAGTACTGGTATATATTAAAGTGCGTACCTGCAAACCTGTAACAGGAAAAGAGAAAACGAGGAGATAATGCCTGTGTCACGATGCTTGTATTGCTTACAACCGCTTCATAGTCGAACGCGACACGCAAAACAGTTGTAGCGCACTTATTTCTTTAAAATCATTAGTGTCACAATTTATGCATCTTATTGAAAAGACTTACTCCCATGTATAAGAGACCCCCTATTTTTAAAGTGAAAATTCTGAGCAAAAAAGGGTCTCTTATACACGGGAAAATACGGTAATTAGTGAAAACAAAAGAAGTTTTTTTATTAGCAAAAGTTAGCTAATTACCTTTCACAAAACTCAGCTCACTATCACAAATGATTTATGTTTGTTGTTTATCCTCAGTGCAATAAAAAATAAGTAAAGCATAACAAGTTGTAATTTTTTATTTTCAGTAATAAATTATGTAAATCCACAGTAAACAAATATTATGAGTAAAACAATTGAAAACCAGATATTTAGTTTTTATGCTTTACCAATAAAAATTTAACACCATGTTGAAGTTTTTTTCTGTTTTTGCAGGGTTTATTAGAGAACCAGTTTGTTGCTCTTCAGAATTCATACAAACAATGTGCCAATGACAAAACTCAACTGGAGAATGTTGTCAATGTATGTTTGCTTTTATTAGTAGCTTGGCTTTGTATCAATATCTGTGAAATAGTTTGATTTTATTTCCCACCCATTAACTTATTTTTTGCACCGGCTTTAGCTCTTGCCAGTTTGTCAAATTTACTCTTTATTAATCAATTTATTTTAATTGTACTGCTAGCTGTTTTGATGTTTTTGAGTCAATAAAACCTTTTTATTGGAGAAATTTATTCCAGCAAACTTTTTGTATATAGTTGAAGTATAGTTGGGTTATGAATTTTGCGTAGCTGTGCTAAAAGATTGTAGGCCTTAACCAGACCGCTCAGGTACTCATAGTGGGATGTCCTTCAGCGTTTCATAAGTATTGTGTGTTAATGTTGTGTGTGCCAGTATTGTGTTAATTAAATCCAATACTAGTAATTTGTTCAGTGTCACATGAACTGTGCAAACTAGATCTGATGTTGTTAGATCTTTATTCTTACTAAATCAAGGAATCTTCAGGACTACATTTTGTATACCACATGTGCATGCCTTATAATGCGATTTAAACAAAATTAACGAAAATTATCTGTAAAAAAAAACGAAGTAAGATGAAAAGAATGAAAATGGTCAATTGTTTTGTGAGATGGAACAAAATGAATATGTGTCAGTTTTGAGTGAAATTAGAAAATGGTACCAGTGAATTGCATATGGTTGCTTATAAAAGCAACAATTCTCATGCCACATAATTAGCTTTATTTACCTGCAAATATTTACATTGAAACAGTTTAGGTGTGCTAGCACTATGGCATTGCTTAACCTGCAGCTTTAAACAAGTTTTTGGGTTTGATCTTACAACATTATCATCAAATTTGTTCTAATGAGGAACAACTCTATTAGCAAAGAAATGCAAAGATAAACGGAACAAACAGATTGTGCTAATGACCTCAAAGTTCTCTGAGTGATAGAAAAATGAATTTCGGTCAATATGCCAATAATCATTTATTATTTCATATATGTTAACTACCAAACTAATTGACGCCCTGTGTTATTCCAAAGCAGAAACGTTGACAGTACCTTGACCGTTATAGAGGTAATCTTTAATCAACTTGTTTACATCATCACATTTCTTCATGAACTTACAGTCTTGATATCTATTTACACTATCTACAATTTGAGCTGGTTTGCATTAGAAATTGTTTAGTCATGCAGAATCCATGTCTCCTGACACGGATGCAAGAACATGATTACCCAATGGTGTGTTGGTTACTCGATCATCACGTGATTTATTTAGTGGACCAACTAATCTCTGCAATCGGGTGCCACGAACGTTCATCCAAGATACCTCTTTCAGCAAGTCTTATTACTTGACTATCACCTTGCTTATTTCTGTTTACCTGCCTTTGTCTCTCTGAAATTGTGCAATCCTGCTGCATAAAAACATCACGCATCCAACTAGTAGCGGGTTCTTTCTGAAGCAATGCTTTAGCATTGGAAACATGGCACGGTGCTGTAACATCATTGAATTTGATTAACAAAGGCAATTTCTTCCTTTCTTAAATTTTCCACGTCTTGCAATAAGAACCAGTGTTGAGCCTTTATCGAGAAACTCCGATATTCTAGCAACTTTAGCTCTGTCACTGTCACAGCAGTCTTACTTACCAAGTGAACTCAATGGTTTGGGCACATTTTTAAAAATCAAGTTACACTTTACTAAAAAGATCTAACTGAAAAAACCTGATAACTGCAACAACAAGATGAGATAATATGAAATTTCTTTGTTGTCTTGCAGTGGTCACTTTCAGGAAAACAATTTTCTGGGAACATTCAACATCAAATGCTTATCTTGTAATTTTGATCATGTAGCTTTTTGATTTTGTCTTGACATATTATTATATATTTCACGTTGACATGACATTATATATTTCCACAAATAAATTTTTTGGCAATTTATCTGCTAACTAAAGTGGAATTGCCCATTACATTTTTTGAATTACAAAAACTTGGAACGCTTCACGGATTTGCGTGTCATCCTTGCGCCAGGTGGCCATGCTAATCTTCTCTGTATCGTTCCAATTTTAGTGTATGTACTGCTACAAAGCAAGTACAATCTGCCATCTGCCCTTCAGTCTTTTATACCCGGACGACTAATCGAGTCACTGCTTGTGGCGTCTTAGTTAAAACGCAATAAAAATGCTAATTTTGATCGTGTGATCTGCTTTGTTAACTATAATATTTTCGTGTCACTTGCCTTCTATGCGCTTTACATTAATTTGAAAATATCGATCCAGATTATTGTTCACAAAAATGTACATTAAATAAATATGCTTAACAATAAAGTTTGATTTGAAGGCTGCGCCACCTAGTGCACAAAATTAGTTTTTATCTCACTTATTCAAATATTCAATGAAATGTTGGGCTGTGCTGCCACCAAGGAACAACTATAGAAACTAGTAGTACATTTATTGTTAGAGTTTACTTAATAAATTGATTATTTTATTATTTTCTTTTAGTTGTAAATAGCTATTTTAATAATAAATAACTTATAACCAACAAGTTAATTTGTGGCACTTTTGTGTTTTTCTAGGAAAAAGAGGAACAAGTCTTACGTACACGAAACTTATATGAAGACAAGAAAAAAGCTTTAGCTTCACTACGTAAAAATGAACAAGCTTTGTCAAAAACACTCACCAAAGTCAAAAAGGTTAGTGCCTACTAATGCTTCATGTGTCAGCTAGGGTAGTTGTAGCTTTTTTGTATTTTTTTTTGCATAATGTGGATCATTTTACTGATTTATCATAACGCTAGTTAAAATAGTTGAAATTATGCCAGCCAAAATCCTGTGCAAATGATTGTGCCAGTGTCCAGAAATGCAACGTTTTCATCGAAATGAATTTAATTAACATGGCAGTTGTTAAAATGCAAATCATTTTAAGTTATGAAGCTATTTATTATAGTCTAACCTACTAACTTCAGGTTTATGAGTCCAGTGACAACCATAATACAACCTAATTTAACCTGTCCTGTCCTATCTAATATATGTCTTTTCACGTATATCTAAGGTATATCTCAGTAGGCAAATGATTTTAATGTGATTAATGACTTGAATTGTTAATTTGCTGTACAAAATTAAAGCATTAAAAACCAGTTAGAAATAATGAGTTTGTATTGTATACTAGTCATGTTATACTGCAGATTTGCATTTTTCTTACAGGAGAAGGCAGGCCTTGCCGTTCGTCTCAGGGAGGCAGAATTCACTCTGAAAATATACAAAGATGAACTCCAAGAGAAGTGCGAGAAACAGAACCCTGTTACCAAGGTAACCTGCTTGCATTTTAATATTGGCTGATGATAATTAGCATAATTAAAATGATTTCACATGTTAGATAAAATGACAGTTTTCAGACTGAATGACTTGCTGGTCTGTTGCTTGTTTTGCTCGCAGCTGATTGCATAAAAACCATTTTGAAATAAGGATGTGTCGAAGAACTATGCACCAGAGATATGGAATCTGCCGATTTGCAGCGACCCGGGTCTGCAAGGTTTTTCTGTGGACTTGCACTGCACCTAGATGATCCAGCGTGTTTCTTAACTATTGTTTGTAGTTCCAGTTGCAAAGCTGGGATGTTAAGTTTTCTGAATGCTTATTCGAGTTTTTCAAAATGCATAAGCCAAAACGCATAACTAGATACCCAGTAGCTGGCTTCTTGCTTAAACTGACAGGCTGTAATTGAGCAAAATCACGTCTCAATTTTAGAAATTATTGTTTTTTATGGTGGACCTCTGCATTAGTGCATACCCAATTATTGTACACAGTCTTGCAGATTTGCGGACCCTAAATAAGTGAGTCCGCGCATCTCTCCTACGCATCACTGTTCAACAAAATGTCCGTGCTTCTATGCTTCGCACCACAATTCAACGAAAAAACAAACGTGATCCTCTTTTCCTCCCCGTTGGACAAAGAATAATGATAACACTAGTTTCGACAAGTTCTAATATGAAGTTATATTAAGGTGACTACAACTGCTAATGTGAAAGCAAATGAAAACATAAATTTCATATTTAGGACCATCAAAGTATTATTGTGTTTGGTCACAATCAGTCATTAGGGATTAGGCCATCTGGAAATGGCCATTAGTAACTTGGTAATAAATTTTCCAAGTTATAGTAGGTCTCACTTTTGCTCACTATAACCAGACCCCATATTTCAATTTTTAAATGATTTTCAGTTTAATGAAACAAGAACTTTACAGAACTTTGCATGTGACAGCTGTTGAGTACTAAAATTGTACTTAATTTGCAATGAAGTAACCGACTCACAAACTTTGTTTATTTCACTAATATTTATGTTTATTACGCAATAGACAGTTTACTTTTGTAACAAATTCTCCTGCTGTGTATTGTAGGTTTTCACCTAAAAATAGCTGTATAACCACTTAGCTTTGAAAAATCAGATAGGTTTATTGTGATTATTCCAGAGCTGTATTTCACAAACAGATGATACCAGCATTACTCATCAAATGGTGCAAACTACGGCAGCATTACTGACAAACACTGAGACTCAAACAAAATGTATGATCAATGACAATTTCATGAAGCAACTTCAGCCTGATGACAAACATAACAAACAACAGCCAGCAGCAAACGATAAACAAAGTAAATACATTTAACTTATTTATATGTATATGTATTTTTTTGTATGTGCAGTTTTACACACTATGGGTCAGCATTTAGCTTTTAATGCAAGGCCTTGTGGTAGTAATGAATTTTTGCTTATTGTTATAAGTGATTGGAGATACTGAAACAAAGTGTTTTAGGCCACATTTGGATGCACATATGTCACACTCAGTCAGAGAAATAACTAGAGCAGTATGTCAGGTGAAGCTACTCAGAACATATATACCCGACTAAGGAGCATCTTCATGCTTGTTAATGGAATTGCATTTAAGCAGCTTTTTTGGCAACTAGCAATTTTTTAAACACTGACACGGACCAATTATTCCAGACTGTGGATTTTTCTGAGTGAGAGTCTTCCAGGGGTTACACTGAATGGCAAGGTGAATGATTTTTATGCAAGTCAATCTGAGTTAGACACATATCAGTCAGCTAAGATGCTTATTAAAATTTTGTAGGTGAACAAGATCTCACTCCTCCGGTGCGCGAGTTTTTCAATGCTCTCCGAATGTCAGGCGTAAAGAAACAAGACGTCTGGCCCAGAACTCAACCTAACCTCATGCTCGGTCGTCCCGTGACGTATTTGCCTTCTGTTAGTGAGATTGTGAAAAACCATGAAGATCCTGCTGTAGGGAAGCTTGCTGTTGATGAGAGAGATGAGAAAGCACATGACTCGCTGTATGCTTCCCCTCTACTAAAAATACTACCGAAACCAGAAGAAAATGAGACAAAGACAAATAAGTCAGAGGAAAGTGAAGATTCTACCACAAAAAGTGTGATATCAAAGCCTGCTGTCAGAAGAAAAATGGACAAACCAAGTAGTCTAAATTTCTACAGTCAAGATAATGGCACACAAGAATCTGTTGCAACAACAAGTGACCCAAATACTGCACCTCAACAATCAAGCAAATCAGTTAGAAAGGCTCCCGTCAAGGCAGATAAAGACTTGAAAAATGAATCAGTTGTTGTTCAGGTAAATATTCGTTGATGCATTAGAAGGTTATAGCATTATGATAGTGATATGAATGTTGAAGGGAGTAACTATATAGATGAACTTTGCATTAGTAAATCTCATTAAGAAAGAGACTAGGCTAACTGATTGACTGTTCACACGATGTCAGGACAGAGTTTTCAGTTCATGTCTAATCTGGGTGTGAACAACCTGATGTCAGTTAACATACCCGGCTGTAAAATGTTTACAAAAAATAGATGAAAACAAAGGCATAGCTACAGAGTCTTGTTGGTTCCAATCCAAAATCACTTCTTGCATTTCTCCTCCCAACAACCAGACTTGATTTCACAACTTATATATTTAATGTAGCACCATCTGTTTCAGTTGATAGTTTACTATGTGTGTGTGTGTGCGTGCGTGTGACAGTTACTGTTTGATAAAGAGTGAAATAGGTAGAATATTTGGTTACATTTGACGTTTTACTTTTATTTCGGGATTATCGGTGTACATATTACCGCGTAATATTTCGTGTTATCAAGCATTTATCATGATTAGTGGCAACACATCTAAATGTTTAAATGTTGTTCAATTTATAAAGTAAAAAAGATGCCAGTTAAGTCTTAAATGGTGGCAACACATTTGAATAGTCACTGGAGCATTCACCCTGTAGCTGTTTTTTTTAAGAACAAAACACGTTACAAGGTAAAAATTCTGATTGATGTGTCACCATCATTTTAGATTTAAAGGCATTTCAAAACTTAGTCTTTATTAATTAGCAGCCAAGCTCTGATTAGTAAGGGAACCACAAAAGTTACTCTTATTTTTCAGGTGCTCAACTGGTTTTTCGATTGATTTTCAACTTAGTTTATCTTCTTGTTCAGATGGGTGCAGCACTTAACAAAGATAACAACGAATTGGCCAATTCCTACACAAATCACATTGAAAATTCTACTCAAGCAGTAAAAATAGAGGCGAGCGAACCCAAAGCTAAATGTACGGAGTCCTGGATTGAAAACGAAATTAAACGCAATGGTATGCAAGACTATGGCACATTTACACCTGCAGTTGATAATAACATGGCACGTGTGCATCGTCGTACACATGTCCGCCTTAACAATCCGATGAAACTTTCACCAAAGTCCAGCAAACGTGCTTTCAGAGATGTCTGCAGAGCGTGTGGCCACATTTTTCCGAAAAATGCCAAAACTCATCTGAAAGACCTTCATATGGCAACTCACAGAAATGTTAACTAGGCACAGCTTGCTCAATTAACAATCACGTAAAACTTGCAATAGTTGGGTATGTGGAAACTTCACAGATTTTATCAGTTGTACTAGAACTTTAACAGTTGTTGCATCTCTACTTGGTGTGCTGATGATGAAAAAATTGTTTTTTATAAATGATTTGCGGTATGATCTTGGTTGTTTGCATTGATGGTATGCCTTGTTGCTTTTTCATTTTTACATTGTTTGTATCATAGAGTGGTGTCTATTTCACGTACTTGAAGGTGAAGTCTTCAATCCATAACTTGTTGCTCCAACTTGCTCATCCTTATATGTACTAATGCATTTACGTCCACTTTCATACATTTTGTACTTTTAAGCAAAAGTCTCAAGCAATTTTTAATATGTAAACGGAAGCTTAAATTAAAGTTCATATATTTTAATTATCACTTGTCTTCCATTTGTATTCTCATTTACAAAGCTGGTTGTTTATTGCTATCTTGATTTTTGTCAAAATGCGATTGTTATTGTATTAAAGTATGAAAAATAGAAAGTCAATACCACTGATACAACACTTTCAGAATATTTTTATGTCTCTTAAAAGTTGTATGGGAAAAATACTTATAACCTTGTAATGTTTGTTATCATAATTATTATTCTTGTGCCTTTCTAGTATTTTCCTTATTTTTTTTAATCTTTTATTTCTTTTTATTCTTTCTATTGCCTTTCTTTATTTCCGTCAATTGTCCTCTTTATCTTCTCTATTTTTATTGTATTCACACCTTCTATTAGTTATTGTCGCTATGGTGTAACTTATTCTCTTTCTTTTTTTGTTTATTTACCTATTTATTGCTTCTGTTCCTTTATTCTGTTAGTCGTTGATTTCCTTTCTTTCCTGCTTACTCCCGTAGCTATTATCGTTTGAAACATATTGCATACTAATTCTATTTATTTAGACCAGAAATTCAGTCTATTTTTATGTTACACTGTAAAGAAATCAAAGCATAATTAAACTGTATCCAATAAATCCACTTCGTTTTTCCTAGTTCCTCTGTCGGGTAAGAATGATTAACTAAATAATGTAGGTTATATCACATATAGTTTCTAGTCCAGTAATCAGCATGCTACCGGCCGCATCTGCTATGCTGCGCTATGTCTGTTAAACTTTCTTTGTTATACTTCTCCTGCATAGCACCTGCCCTTTTATGCCCGCCTGTCCCAAACTTTTATTTGGATCAGGGCAAACTTGACTAGGTAGCGTTTAGAGCAGATGTTAAACTGTTCTTTCATTGGTTCGCAGTTGATGGACTTTGTGTTTCTTTCAAAGTTTGACGCGCAAAGTTTTCAGCGGAACGCGTCCCCACTATTTCATGATTTTCTTTTTATTAGCAGCATATTTGGGCGTTAGTGCTAGGTGCTTAGGGCCCATGATTTTCTGTCATTAAACGTTTTTAATGAGTTTATTTAAATATAGTGATTTTCCGCATTATTAGATGTTTTAATGATATGTTGTTTTTTATTGTGACTATTTAAAGCTTGCTACTTAATAAGTTGTAGTGTGTTGAACTTGTACGTGAAACAAGTATAGACGACTAGACGTACGTTCTATTATAGCTTGGCCAAGTAAAGTAGTAACTTTTCGGTGAGCGCTTTAAACTTTATTATATGACTTTGTAATACCAAGTTTGATAAACGCATGCACAAAATGTTACCTAACATTATTAAATAGATCTGACTATCGGGACTCATCATATCACATTGGCAAATTCCACCAGGGAGCATTTGTAGGTGCATAGGTGTTCGATGCCTCCCACCTGACCGCAGCTATAAATACTTAGCGAGTTATCAGTGAATGTTATTTTCCCTTAGCAATATAAAGTTACAAGTGAGGATATAGCACACCCTCCGTTCGTACGTCCATTTGTATGTTGCGTCCAGAATGTGACCCCATTCCGCTGTTAGCCTTTTGGACGAACCAAACTGTTAATACGAAGCTCTCGTCTTTCACATATATGTCACCCATCAATAGATGAAGAGCACTATCAATGAAAAGTTACAGGACACTACTTGAAAAAACTTTTTGATTGATTTTAAGCCCGAATAGTTGACTTCCATATGTAAGTCACCCATCAATTAGGGAAAAACTCAGTCAATTTTGGGTTGCAAGATGAAAAGGTCAAGGTTAGATGCTTGAAAAAACTTTTGTGACCTAAGGCTACGTGTGACCTTCGATTACGATGGGATGGTCCGCAAAGCGGTGCCTTGGTATAAAAGGCCGATTAAAAGCAGCATTACTATGATAAAATCAATGTTAGTATTTTCCAAAATAAGTGACTTTAATTGAATCTGGTATGCTAACATCTAACGCTGTTATTCAGCAGTGACAACTGAAATATTTTAATAAGATACTAAACAGCAAAAATGAACTATTTAATTGTAATAGGAAAACTAGAGAAAATGAGAACTCTGCTTTTGTTAAAATAATATTATACAGCATTGAAGATAAAGTGCGTTAATGGGAAAAATAAAAAAGAGTTTATCTGTTGAATTTCTAACATTTGCAAATAGCCACAATATCTTTTTTTAATTATGACTCTGTTCATCTAAGTGGATATGTATTAATTTACCGCAAACAACACTTTGCTGTACAGTTCGGTTCGCACTGGTGATTTATTTATTTTATTTATTTATTTGATATATTTCTCACAAAAAGCAATGTACATAATATAATGATACGTAACAATAATAACAAAATGGCATACCAAAAAATCTATGTGGATATTTAGATGTACATATATATTACTACTACACTACTACTACTACTACTACTACTACTACTACTACTACTACTACTACTACTACTACTACTACTACTACTACTACTACTACTACTACTACTGTTACTACTGCTACTACTACTACTATTACTACTACTACTACTACTACTACTACTACTACTACTACTACTACTACTACTGTTACTACTACTACTATACTACTACTACTACTACTACTACTACTACTACTACTACTACTACTGCTGCTGCTGCTGCTGCTACTACTACTACTATTACTACTACTACTACAACTACTACTACTACTACTACTACTACTACTACTACTACTATAATAATAATAATAATAATATTTATGCATTTTATTTAAAATTATCTATTGTCCAGAAACTATGATTGATATAAGATTTGTAATCCTATGATAACAAAGAAGATCGGTAGGTCTGTTCAATTCTTTCAGCAGACTATGTGCAGTAACGCCACTTACTTGTAATCAGTTTCTTGTGTGTATGAGTTTCCCAAAATTAAACAGAACTCAGCTTGAGAAAAAACGAAATGTGTATTTTACAGTAAGTTATTTTAAATAGCAGTTTGCTACTCTCGTTAAAGTTACTTATTTAACTGTGTTGTTATGACGTAAGGTCTAAGTACATTTCATTGCGATTATAAATTTGCTAAACACCCTGTTTGTGAATACGCCTCTTTCAAACGTTTGTGATCTTAAATCGGTGGCACGTGGAACACGCTATGCACCTCCATTATAACTACGCACAGGTGAAGCGGATCAGGTAACAAAACCTCATCACAGGTAAATCTCCAAAATTTAACAGCCGTGATCTCAAACATTCGAGCTAAAATCGTCTATCGTTTTCTTCTTGTTAACATAAATTACGTATAACTAAATTTTTCTAACGTTTGGGCACAACTTTATTTTAATCTAGTTTTTTTATGTTGTTTAAATTTCACATACACCCCTCATACATAATGCAGATGTCCCTCGTAAACTGTGCCCTTTGTTCTGGCTCTCAGCCAATAGTAGTCGTGTGGTCTTTGTGTTGGTTGCTTTACGCCGGCTGGAGTGAAACTACTCTGGATGTACCGCTAACTTCTATTGTTGTGATGAAGTTGATGTGACCCTCGGGATAGCCACTGGTCACTACAGCTACAGTTGAGATTTTTTCTATTTAAATACAAACTGAGCTACATAGTGATTTCAACGATCTTATTTTTGCAGACGCTTTTGTTATTACAGTTCATGCGTTTTATCCAGTTTATTATTGTGAATCTTTAGCCGCACACTTTTGTCGCAAGAACTGGCTTCAGAAATTCGAGGAGCGTGTCCAGAATTAGTATCCATAGTGGGGTAGGTATTAATGTAAGTCTTTCAAAAATCGTAACAGAAATTGTATGACAACAAGGGAAAAGTTCCATTTGAAGAGCTCCAAGCACGCTAGTTTGCAGTGCATCACTTCGGCATTACCTCCTTTGACAAGCTTTGGTTTATTATTCGCTAAGTGCTAAATCAATTGAGGTTGTTTTGTTCATGTAAATACTTTTTTGTATGTAAAAGCAATAGCAAAGGTTTTGTATTCGCGCTACACACTCGCGGATATAATATTTTTAGGCAATACGTATGTACTGTTTTAGACCAACACAAAGAAATGTATTCATGATTCTTCACTGTCGTCATTGCCGTCATCACCATCGTCGTCAGCATCATTATAATTAACAGTATCTAGTTAATGAGTACAATGTTTTGATAAAATTAACTCTCGTAAGCGCTAGTTGTATTCTATTGTTGGTATAAAACATAGTAATCAATGCTGAAAATTAATGCAACAGTGAGCTGAATATATTCCTGGAGAAGTTAGGACGAATTTTCAGGAATTAATTTATTTTCCGTTTTCTATACTTATACTTGATTTTTGAAATGTAAGAAAGAAACTGAATGATTTTACACTTGCGAAACGCATGTTAGAGTTTAAAAATGTATTTATAAAATAGCATTTGTTGCCAAAAACTCAAGTAGAAATCAAAATTTGGTACACTTACACTTTTTATTGGCCTAGAAATTTCGATTATATGGGCATAGCTGTGACAGTATAGTCACTAGAGCCAGTTGTCATATTGAAGTCGCTGGATTTTAGAGGTCCTGACAGACCTATGTAAAAAAATTTGAAGAAATTGTAAAAAGTGATATTATACGCTGCAGTTTTTTTGCTATCATCGTCGGTTCATGAATTTCGTAACTGATTTATGCAGTTATCCGATGTGAATGATTTAAATGTAGAGTTGTTATCCCAACAGCGTTGTGTGCAGCTTTGGAATTCTCTTAGAAACGGATTCGAAAACATGCTCTCAAAATACAAGAAATCTTTAACTTAGACGCATGGGCCATGTTGGACTATGAAATTTATTACGAGTCTTTCAACATGTGAAACAAGTTTCGCCGTGCGGCCCAGCCCAGTGTTATGAATATATGCATCTGTGCCAAAAACAAGTAGTAGATGTCTGTTAATGTTATGGCACGAAAACTTGTATTTTTTGTAAACTATTGTGAGTTATTTTGTTTCATTTTATTTTTTTACTGTAGACTCTACCCCTGTTGTTACTCATCAGGCCTAAGTGACTTGGTATTAGACTTCATCAAGCTTGATTTCTGGAGACTGAAATATTATTGTGCTTTTATAGGCTTGTCTTCTCATAACTTTTCGCTGTAAGTTTTGTTTTCCTGGTGAACTTTGATGTTTGCTAAGTATTACTTAGTAACATATGAATGTTTGTCATTTTTGTATGTAGACTAACTTGCCAATAAAATTACTCATAGATTGGCTTGTCAATAAAAAAATTTTCAGTCAAAGCAGCATAAAGAATCTATGATCGTCACCATGACGTTTCCTGAAGAATGGTTCCAGTTTTGCTAAAGCTAGCTTCAGTTCAGTAATCAGTATTTTTTGGTACACGATACCAAAGTGCTGAAACAATTTATGCTAAGCCTTGCCCTTTAGTTGTGAAAACTGAAAAGCTTTGCGGTGCCGTGATAACACGTATTACAAATTGGCGTCTTTAAAAGCACAGTGATAGCATCTAGATTAGCCTATTAAAGGCAAAAAATGCGTGCTAAAAACACGAGTCTTTTATTTTGTGTGCGTGTACGTGCAAGAATCTACAATCCTTCATGCTTGACGATTGTCATAATCACCTTTATTTAAGTCCTAATCACATTGTCTACAAATTACTATATGTATGTAGTTTATTTGGTGTGTCCAAGCGCGATACCACAATTTTTAGTTTTGTATCAATCCTTGCCTATGATTAAATTAATTCCTTTGTTCTAACATGCATGCATGGAGTTCGTCCTTTGAAAAACCGAAAAAAACTTAATATCGTGCGAAATTCTTATATCCAGAAACAACTTTCAAATTGAATTGCATAAATTTAATTTGCAAACAACTAAATATGCCAAAATGACAATTAGTCACCATCGAACTCGCGCCCCTATCTCATAATGGCACCGTCCACCTGCAGCAGCTTCCTTGTGAGATGACGTCACTCCGTTTGTACAACTTAGTTGCTGTGTAAAACTTCAGCGATGATTGTAACAACAGCAAACGGCAGCAAAGTTTTGTTTGGTAGTGAAAAAGTGTAGGGAAGTGGCTTAAATCGGCCTAAGTGAAGTCCACGGCGACGTCGTCAGATTGAAAGTCAAGCTTGTCGGCAAAAGAAGCCACATAATGGTACTTAGCGAGTATATTAAGTGTTTAGTTTACTTGGTATCGTGTTGTTGTGTTGGGCAAGCAGCAGCCATGTTGCTGGAAAACTATTGATTAATGCCAAGAGTATAGGAGGAAGGTGCAGACTGCAAGGACTTTGCAGTGCATATAGTGCTGCAAAATCACAAGTTATAAAGACATGGCTTCAGGAAAGTTAATTACCGTGGCTGTTTGCAAGCAAAACATGTTTAAATACCACACAGTAAATTCTCTTAATGTATGATGCATTTACTGGTTTTCTAAATGTTTTATGTAGTTTGACAAGTTTGTTGGTTTTAACTTTCCAAGTTTTCGTATTTTAATTTTGTAAGCTACTAAAACTAGATAATTACAAATGTTTATGATGGTCTGTATTACGTGCGTAATTTGTAACCATTGATTTTCATCAGAGGTTTAGTTACCCGAAGTTTATTATTTGTTTGGCAGATATAGGTATGGTTTGTAGGTTTGGCATGGGAGAAAAGTGATTTATAACAAAACTGTCTATCCTTTGCAATTGCTGCTCACACAGAAATTGAAGTAACCCAAAAAGTTTACGGTAAACTAATGATGGTGCTGTCAATTCTTTTAAGTTTTCTACTCTTTATCAGGCTAGAAATGAAAAGGTCTGTGCTAGGCTGGCTTTTTAATTACTATTATATTTTTAATATATATATATATAGTTATTAAAAAGCCAACCTATATATATATACACACACACAAACACACACACACACACACACACACACACACACACACACACACACACACACACACATATATATATATATATATATATACTAACTGATCGAAAATACGATTTATAATAGCAGGAAAGTGTGCATAGCATCCTTAGACAATACATACTGTGTTGGCATCTTACAAAATTAGACCCAAGAGCACTTTTTAGGAATACCTCCCATGATTACAAAAATGACATAGATCATATAGTGGTCATGGCGCTGGACAGTACAATAGTTCCTTATTCAAATCCAGGCTCTATAGATTCAGACATTTTCACACTTTTCTCTTCTTTGTCAAGTTTCAAGTTTGGTTACATGAGTTTACTTCACCATAAGCCAATAATTGTAAAATCAAGATTACAAATAAAAATTACACATAGATAATTGCAAGCTTTAAATAAATCACAAAACATTAATCAATTTACTTGTTAATTAAAAATATTTTGCTCTTTTACTAGCAAAACTCGAATATGTTTGACTGAATTGTCACTATTAGGAAACATCCTGATCAGAATGGGCTCTGTGGTCCAGATGTCATGGATTTGGGCTTGTAAACCGAAGGTCCCTCGTTTATATCCAGACTTACTTTATCCAGACTTTTCACACTTTCTTCCTGCTTATTAGACCATTACGTGTAGTTTAATTTTCAATAATTGTTGGTTCCTTCACCCACTAACCGTAATCTTGAAAGTACTACAGGTGGTGAATTTTTATAAGACAAGCCGTATGATCACAAGGGGCTCTGTAGTCTAGTAATCGTGGTGTTGGAATTATACACTTTGGTCTGGACTCCTGTCCTCAAGAAAAATGTTGTTGAAATGGCTACTTTCTGACCACCCAACTAATTATTGCATAGTTCTTGTTCCCTTCCCGTTACTAACAGGCTCTCTGCGCTACCTTCTAACCAGTCGATTAGTCAACTTTTTCCTGTATAAACTACGGAAGCTATGTTATGACTACAGTTAGTAATTTATACTTATGTGTTTTTCACTGGTGGTTTTAGTTGCTGTGCTCCTGTATTTTTTGTGTATCATCTGAAGGTAAATTACTGTGGTAGTTTTGAAACGTCGTGTTTTCCCTCGTTGTTTAACTGTGGGATTTTTTTGATCAATGTCTGTTTTCTTGTCATTAAGAATTAAATTTGCATTGCTATGAGGGGAAGATGCTGAGATTGTTGACTGCTGAAATCGCATGACTTAGTATCGTCGATTCCACGAGTGATGGTCGTGCGAAAAATAACAACTTGTGAATTTAATTTGAAAGTAAACGCGAAAGGATAGCAGCAGAGAATGTGATATCCGCTATTTTAGTGACGAATCAGTCTAGCTCAAGCAGACGTCGAGCACTGATTGTTTGCTGTGAAGGCGTGTGATGCATGTGATTTTCCTCGGTTTGTCTAAAAAAGAATAAAGCACATATTTGCCATTTTAATTGTAATCTTGCGTTTGATATGTTAAAAATGAATCAAGCAAGTGTATGTAACCCCGATACACATAGACAGAGTGAGCTGTCTGTGACGTCATTCATCAGATTGTTAACTGGAATCAGCAATACCTTATCCAAAGAAATAAGGACCTAGATGCCTATATGGTAACTATATGCAAACGGTCCTCTTTCAAACTGTCAACTGATGAAGCGATGTTGGTTGATGGTAGAACACGACACCATGGCCGAACTAATCGTTGACATCAGCAGGACACATTTTGCTGCCTATTTCTGCAATGTTATCATACTGGAAAGTCGTTGTTTAGAACTTCCCAGTAGTACCCCCACCCCCCTACAAACATGTGGGACGTTGTAGGGTGAACATTTTTAAGTGGCGAACATTTCTTGTATGATGGTTAAGACTGCTGTAATATTTTAAAGTATAAATGATGTTGTGTCTCCTATTGACTATAATACCCACTTTGTGCAACTTGTAGTTTATAGCAGTTGTATATATGTCTAACTATAGGGTACGTATGTGTTAGGCCAGAAAGGTGTAAACCGTGTAATAGCTAACGGGCCATGTAGAATGACTTACACAATTGTTCATTTATATAGCCAGATTTTTGTAAATTAATTAAAAACAACTAAACAAAATGGATATTTTTCATTCTATAAAGCCATAGAAGTCCTGTGAATAGATTGTTTGCAAATTGAATGTGTGAAGCATTACACATGATAAAGATTTTATTTCTGTAAAATGGATAACTAACTATTATTTGCATAATCTAAATTATTTGTACTTTTAAGGCCACACACGTTAACAGCAAACAATGTGATTTTTTACATGCAACTATGTTCTAACCTGGGCGTACTGGTTAGTTCTCGGACAATATACCTGATGACTTATTATGAGTCAACACGTGTTAATCAATAATGAACCATGACATCATCTTCGTATTCAGTGATTCAGCCCTCCCCCTGCCTCCGCTATCGGTAGCATTAAGACCTTTTTGCAACACTGGGACATGAAACTCTTTAATGCCAACAGTTACACTGGCTTCCACTGTACTCTGCAGAGGCATAAATTTATGAGAATTTATACAATTCCGCGCAGTGAAATGATTGCGTCAGGAGTTTACTTTAACTTTGCCTTTTATTCAAAATCAATAAAGGACGCAGAACTAGTTGCTGCAGATATTAGCGGAGATTAATTGCAGTAGCATTGTGTGACATTTAAAACAAGATTTATAGAGTTCTGTGGATGAATCTACGACTGAAATTGTTTGAACTGTTAAGTGCACGATAGTGGGCAATTAACGGTGCCAGTTTTGTAATTGAGTGAAACTGTACTGTGCAATTTTAATAAATAGTCTGTCAATTTTTGAAGATCGGCCTTGCCTTCTTACATAATAGTTAATTTGTTGCCAAATGTAGGGTTTAACAGTTAGTATAAAGTGATTTTTTTTATCTTTGAGAATTATAACATTTTCGGAACTTAACAGAATCTGAATGTTAAGTATAAGTGTAACGCTTAAAACAAATTTATACCATTTTTTTGCACTTGTCGGAATGTGATACTGTTACAAAAACTTTGCCAGTATGCCTGTGGTCCTGTACTTTTTTTTGAAGTGGTACTTTAGTAAGTTAATAAACATCAGTTGCCGATAAACTAGTAAAATTTGTTATGGTGTTTGATTATCAATCAGTGAAAAATGACAGTTGTTAATGTTGAAGTAGCATAATCAAGTCGCATTTTCATTTTCTATGACTGAAATGTAGTCATGTTTATAAAGTGCTCTATATATTACCATTTGTGGAGTATTACGACCCATGTATTACTTACTGAAGCCAAGCTCTGTTTGCAAGCTGCCATTATATTTCTCTGTGTGCGCGTGTTGCTACCTAACTTTGCTTGCCGAGAGGAAAGTTGCTGCAGCTGCACAAATCAATATTCTCATATAAACTACCGTGATAACTTTCTTCTTGCGGACAATTATTGCAGAGATAGTTATAGCATTTGACGTTTCACGGATTCTGCTTTGACTGGCACGTGTTTGTTTGTACCTTTTATTTAAGGGGCGATAGCTTGTACAAAGCTTATGAATTACTACTACGAGATTTAAAGTTCTGTCCTATATGTAGAATGGAACGAATCATTCAGAAAGATGTTAGTGTACTTCCACTATCATAGAAATGCGATTTACTTTGCGTCGTTTCTCATTTTTTTTATACCTCACAAACATTTTTCTACTGGGTTGTACGCCAACGCCATTAGCTACAACATGTTGTATAGACTGATCAATTACTGCCATCTTGTGATAAAATAAAGTTTGTTCTGTAATTTAGATTCAACTTTTATGCGAAATTCTACGTTTCAAATTCGTATGAATTTTTTTTTTTGCTTAGGAAACAAAGAAAGGACCCAGATTACTACGTAGCAACACTAGTCAGTTGCAATCAGAATGTAGCACGACGAAATTATTTCACAGAAAGGATTTGAGAAAGCAACCAGAGTTACGAGGTGATCTTTTAGCTAACTGCTCGTTTGGTTTGCAGACTGGTGGTGAGTCTCATAATCTGAAAGTTTTTAATTTATTGTCGGAATTTCTAGTTTATTGACGAGGGAAAATTTCCAATTGTGAGAATGTTAATCTAATGCCTGCTAAACGCTGATTTATTACTAGTGGTAGTGTTGAAACAGCTTTTGCAATAGTTAAGCTATGTTTGCCCTTTGAGGTAATTAGATGCCTGACTGCTGCAGTGTGCAGACGATTCTGAAATTGACTAATATCTTTCGTGCCCCATTTAAAACAGACTGCATTAAAATAATGGATTTTCTTGAATCCATGTGGCAGGCTCGTCATCATAGTTTTTGCGTAACCTTATCTTAGAGGTGCTCCAATGAATTCTTGGAAGCTGGGATTCTTTAAATAAAGCAAGTGATTGCAAAATTATCAAAAACGTTTAGTTAAAAATCTACATCAACTTTTTTCTTAAATTCATGAATGAATACCTACTGCTTATAGAATTGATTTCGTTTCAAGGTTAACATAACACTGATTAAAAGCATTTCTTGAAGAGGACGAAAAGGGAATTATAAAGGATGTCACAAAAATCTTTCCACACAAAGTTATATTAGTTACCATTACACTTGCCAGTTTGATGCAAAAGGAAATTCTTGATAATTTAAAATGTACGCACCAGCTGTTAAAGTGTCACGGTTTCACTGTCCCAGTGTGTGCCAAAAACGTCACTGACTCACTGAAAATATATTATTATCTTATAGACAGGATAAAGTAATTTATACTTTTGCTTAGTTAGAAAAGTGTGCGTTACGAATGCGTTTTTTATTTTTCTCGAACTTTACTCAATATTATTTGAACTTGTTTAGACGACTTTGGTTGTTTTTCTTAAAAATTTTGTAGTAGGATTGACCAAATTTAGTGTAAAATGTTTAACGGCCCCACCTATGCAGCTATTGTTCTCTGAACCTTGCAAACTTCAACTTTCGTGTTGGTACATCTACTTCCAGAGCTTTACCGTTGCTATGGCAACGTGCAAAGTTTTATCATAATTGTTGGGATAATATTATCAATATTGTTGCTAATTGATGTAAAACCAGCGCATGTGCTTGACCCTGGGCTCTGCTGCAGATGATATTTATAAAGCTCGGGTCTTAAGGGAGTTTGTATAATTGATCTTTTTCAAGCAAATGTTCTATAGCTGTTAGGTATAGTATTTGACCTGTCATCGTCGTTTTTTGTGAACGAATAAGTAACAACTTGCGAAAATAAATAGTGCGCAAAGTAGATCATTTAGCGTTCGACGGTGTAGGAAAAAAGAAGAGCGATAAAACTATACTTTTACGCTATTAGTCATTAGTGTCTTCCCTGTCTTTTCGGCAATATGGCAATTAATCAGCCAATTTTTGTAAGCCTATTTTTGCGATATTATAAAAACATTACCTGAGTGTGAGTTAGAATATTGGGCTTCCACTTCAAACTGGGTGATGTAATTATTTAGCTTTGCATTACAATGCACCTTTCAGTTGTATATTGAGATAAAGCCCACGTAGTTTTTCATAGAAGTTGGGAGTTGTCAAAATTTAAAAAGGACCGTGAAAACGGTAAAAATTGCGTTTAGCATCGCCATAGAATTTGATTTCTTAACGTTTTTGTCTGTTGGCCCAATTTAAAATGTCCAGTTAGTTATTGACAGCATATAACGCCGCAATGCATGCAGTGGCTAGTTTTTCTTTATCTAACTGCGTCTTTACTTTTTATTGATTACTCCAAAATGCCTGGCTCATTGTAAACTCTCTGTGCAAATAATAATTTTAAGGACAGATGGTGTATCCAGGCTCCAGCACTTGTAGCTTAGTCAGTACTATGCCTTTGTGTTGCCAAACTGGCGCACTCTGAAATGCGCAGCGGCTGCTAGTTGTGTCAGGAGATTGACTTGAAAACCGTTTGTGATAACTTATGATATGATTAAGCTTTGATTTGTTTATCTTAAAGTGTCTTTTTGTGTGAAATTGTAATTTTGAAATAATTGCTAGCTATTTGCCATCGAACTTATAATCAGTAGTATTCACAACACAGGTACAGAGAATAAAGACTTTGATCTTTGTTATTTTTGTAGATGTTTTTGTAATTTTAATTTTTAACAAACGAAAGCTGAAAATGTGTTTAGAGTCTTAATGAGTTTAGAGACGCAGGTACTGCAAGTATTTCTAATAATAATGTAGCTATATAATACGTGGTAACATTTATCACATTAACATATTAACATGTATATTAACGTACTAACATTTAAAACATTAACTTATGTTTTAACACATTTTTTAACATTTGCTGATATAAAGACCCTGAAAGACTTCTTAATCCAAGCAAGCACATTCACACAGTCTTTTATTCACCATTGCGAAATAGGATAATCATTCTAGAGTGGTAACAGGAAACTAGCATGACGGTAAAAATTAACATAAATTTAAATTATCTTTCGCTAACAGAAGCGCCATCTGGTTTCCATCATAAATCCGTTATTTCCAGACAAGGAGAAAGAAAAGAGCAACATTGATACATGAAAGGGCACAAATTAATGACTCGAGTTTTCGTCTGATTTGCGTTTAAGATTTTTTTGGTCAGAATTCGTCATTTGCCTCTAGCAATAGCTCATTAAGATGTATTGTTACAGTATATTATCGTTTATGTTATATTGTAGAAAAATTTTAACTTCACGTGCTCGGGCAATTTGGCCATATAGCATACGTGTACACAAAATCTGAGCTACTGTATTATATGGACACGTACTATGGCCACACATACACACAGCTTTCATTTGCAAGACATTGCTCACCTTTCAAGTTTTTTTGTGATTTTGTCACCTGAAGAAGTCTACAAAAATTCCATATTCATCTGCGAGAGTGACCATGTTTACCCCTTGACTATGCCTGGTCCAGTACGTTTTAGTCATGTGTGATTGATCATTGTGCAGGGCGCTGTGATTAATGTCACTTTATATAAATTATATGCCTGGTCTGGTGTTGTTATTCGTGCTGTGACTAAGCAGTTTGCTGTAATTTTGACATTTTGGAACCTCGAACAATTCTAGTTTTTTTAATCATACTGTGGTTTGAGCTTCTCCCTAGGTGTCTACCTTACAAGTCTACCCTACGTAATATAATTTTCTAGTTATTCAATGCCATAAGTCGATACCTGAAACTGGATGCTTAACAAAACAATAACAACAAGTCAGCCAATGGGTTCTTCTAGATCCGCTCTCGGGTTTGGAAAAACTGTGTGGTTTCAACACGCTATCTAACTAGCTTGAAGGATAGTCGAATAAAACATCACTGATACCAACTTCCTATTGTAACGTTTCTAGTTTTTTCATCTCTACATCTAATCCAACTTAAGATTCTGAGTGGCAACGCATAATTCTATAGTTTTTGAAATAAGCATGCATAGTAGTATTCAGTTAAAACTTTTTAATAACGTATTTTAGAGTAAAACTTTTTAATAACGTATTTTAGAAAAGGAGGCGAAAAAATAGAGTTAATTTTCCTGAGTTGTCGTGTCAATAAATCTGTACTCTTTTCAAATGATATAAGTGTTGAATGGATTTCAAAATGAAGACCTTATCTCAAGGAAAATAAGCGTGTATCAGGAAAATATATATGGTACTTTCATATATATTTGACCATAGCTTCGCCAACGCATGAATTTGGAACAGTGATAAAAAGTTTGCAAATTTTCATTACATGTTCCTTATTTTTCTTACTTAACAGCGTGATTTTCTTTAACTGTGGTTACTTGAAGTCATGTACCCACACGTTTACTTGAACTGAAGCGACGATTTCTAAGTATGTAAAGGATACGAAACTCTAGACTGTTAAATGGTATTGATACATTTTCAGCGAATATATAGGACACTATATATAGATACAATAAGTGATTTAATTGTACCAAGTCAATTCTTTTTGTACATTTTGACGTTTTCTACATAGTACATGTATTCGTGTATTCTCCTTTTCTTGCTGTAAATACAATTTTATTCAGTTTGTAACTGCAGTTTTTGCATTTTCATCAGTCTCTGTGTTAGTTAGGTTTAAGAGATACCTAAACGGTTTTTGTACCTAAGCGATAAAAAAATTCAAACGCGTTTTATGTTATTCGAAATCTTTGACGAAATAAAATGCCAGAAGATTGTAATAAATCATTTGTTTCAACTGCTCGTCTGCTGCTTACGTTCAAATAACTGCAACCATTCATAATAATCTTTCTTGCGCATGGCTTCATTTTTTTAAACCCACTAAGCACTTGTGGTCCCTGTGTGAATCATGCGCGGCAGTGCTTTGTCATCTGTCCCATATAATATAGTTCGTGATATTGATTTTGGCATCTGTGACCTGGTTTTATGCAGAGAGACATGAAACTATACGCAGGTTGAAAGCCTGATTGCCAGTTAAGTTGGAGCCGCTGAATTGGGCCGGAAAACGGAACGTGGTGGGGAAGGTAGTGGCTGTAGATGAAGACTTGCGGGTGGAGGAAGGGTTCGAGCGGGGAGATATGGAGGAGGTGGCGTCTTGCTTATAGAGGTTGACGGGTTGTGGAGAAATATTAAACCTTAGCGAGGAGTTATTGGGAGGAAAGTTGATTCTGTTGGATGGATGATGTATTGGAGAAAAGTGGTGAGGAGAACACGGCGATTTCAAGGCAAAGTTTTCTAGGTCTAGCATGATAGCTATAGGTAGAGGCTTGCTGGGAGCGGATGGTTGTACGGCAAATGAAGGCTTTTATATTACTTTTGAGAAATGAAGAAAAGTGGCAGCTTCAATTAAGTAGAAATGTATAACAGTGGGGGAGGTGGCAGTTTCAAGTAGAGGTTTGTTAAAAGAAAAGTGGCCCTGGGTTGATATTTGAGCAACTGCTACAAGCTGCTGTCATCTAGTGCCAGTTTTTAATTGTCAGGTCCACTGACTGCACACATTTGCACACAGGAAGAGTACATTTTCTAACACCTATCGACTGTAATGGTATCTGTGTTATTTCTAGATTGATTTTGATTTGCAATAATTTGTCAGTAAAATTTGATTATTAGAATTCAGGCAGTTAGTAACTGTTTCTGTGCTTTGTCAGTTTATTTTATATGATACATAATAAGTTTAAAGTGCTTTAAGTGAACCATCCAAAGCTGTATGCACTGCCATGTCTGCCTGCATGACTGTTTGGTTGCCTACTTAGTTGTCCATTGTGTAGCATGTGTAGTATCTGCTGTAGATTCAGCTCCAGTTCATCATTAACTCACACCACTTTAGTAAATTTTACTGCGCGAATTTGTAAAGTATCATTGCATTTCTACATAACTGCATATTTTATACGAATATACAGATTGAAGTAAGTGCTTTCGAGCAAAGTTTTTACACCGTCAGTGTAGTCAGCTAGTGGTAATTATTATTAAACAACACCTGCTCTGAATATGAACTTAGAGTTGTACTTAGTAACAACTGTTAGCTCACCAAAACAATGTATTGAGATTAGTTATACATACCTCAGCCTTGTCAGTTGATGTATTTTAAGAACTAGTGTTGCTTTAATAATTGAATATTATAAAGATTTATTGGTTTAATACGAACAGACCTATTTCTTCCATATCTCTTAGAAAACCTAGATACTTGAAAATGGTGTAACATTGGAAGTTTATCAAAAAGTTGGGAACATGTGTTGGGTCAGTGTTGGAATTTGAGTGTAAAAACTGTTTGCTTTCTGGTTTGGAAAATTTGCTGCCTATTGTTTAAATAATAGCTAGACCAGAATTCTATGAATTCCGAAGACCTTAGCCTTTGTTGTTATATATTAAATACAACAGAAATATGTGAAAGCGAGGCATTGCAGTGAGTTTCTAAATTTTTTGCTTTCTGGTAGCTTCTTTGAGCTTTAACTAACCAAATTGCATCTGATGTTATAGAATATGACAAGTAAGGTGAAGGTTAAAATACAGTTACGTGACATCTACAGATTGTTGAGACACTACCCAGTGAAGCATACATGGTGTGCTGAATATCACTCCTTACAGACTGATATGAACTAGCAGTGCTATATACATAATCGGTTTTCTAAGGTTGAATTAATTCTGATTTTAGATGTAGACGCCAAGAAAGCCGATCGCAAGAACAGCAAGAGTGACTCTGACCGCAAGAGCAACAAACTTGATATGAAGCAAGATAAAGCCAGTAAGGTATGAAAAAATATCATTTACTAATTATGATGAGGCTATTTATAGGGGTATAGTGTTAAATCTATTGTATGGTGATTATTGGGGAAGATAGCCCTTTAAGTAGTATTGTATTAAATAAACACTTTATTTAAAATTTCTTCCAAAAAAATAAGTTTTTCGTCTTGTGAGATAATGGAAATAGTGAGAATATTTAAATCATTACTTGAAATGTATCAGACAGTGTATCAGACAGTATTTTTTATTTTAGAATGCAAACTCTGATGTTAAGCGGGACACAAGATCAAATGCAAAGCTAACAACAGGTACAAAAATTCTACATTTATAATGGAACTACCAAGTAATCAGTAATATCCTGTTGTCACTAATTTGTTGATAGCTACACGACATTGCTACACAGCGATATTTGTTGCTAGTTTAAGAGACAATGATGTCAACAGTGTTAAATTGTTTTTGTTGCTTAAGAATTAATATTACTTTCACTATCATAAATTGTACTTTTTTCATAAATTTATTTCCTCTTTTTGCAGATTCTGCACCTGAGATGTGGATATGTCCTACGGTCGGCTGTGATGGCTCTGGCCACATTACTGGCAAATATGCGAGACATAGATCGTAAGTTTATCGAGTGCATGCTTCCCTGGATATAACTTAGCTTCTTTAGATAGTAGTGAGTTTCCAAACAACTCGCTTTCATGTAGAGAAGCGACCAATATTAAAAAATTGCACCTATAACTTCTCTCATAATCAGATGTATACTTAATGCTTAATTGTTAAAGTTAATTTTATTAATAAAGAAGGCGAGGAAGCATTGCCTTGCTCATTCAAAAATACTGTTTGGACATTTGTATTTATTTTGTGCATTCTGTAGTTTATTGTGTATTTTAACATTCAGTAGCTTTTAAAGTAAACTTGTAGTATTTTTATTTTGAGCATAAGGCTTTGTGTTCCAGACATCAAACATTTTCAAAGTTTTTTCGGAGTATCTATTAACTAATTGACAGAATGAATAATTAATGGTAGCTTTCATTATAGTATGATCATATATGAAATGTAATAAAGTTAATGTGACAGTTGTAGAATCTGTCTATTGTAATGCAATAAATACACTCGTGTATGTCTTACGTATGTTTTCCTGTTTGTTATAATGTAGACATTGGCTATAATGTTCTTGCCTTTCCAGAGTTGTTGGATGTCCGAAGTCTAGCCGGAAGAGAAAAGTGGTACAATCCAGTGAGAGTGAACCATCAGTCAAATTGCAGTGCAAATCTGTAAAACAATCATCAGAAATTAACAAACAAAAGTTCTCTGACAATGACACGGTTAAAGTGGTCAGTGATAAAGACAATTTGGCAGAAACAAATAGTGTTGTAACTGTGGATACAGCTTCTGCGGAAACGAATGAAACTAAATCCACTGATGAAAGTAAGAGTTTGCAAGGCAGGAAAAAAGGTGAAAAAACAAAGCAGTCCAATGCATCAAATGACTTATCGTCATCATCAAAAAATACAAAGAGCAATTGTGAAGAGCAAGATGTTGCAGTACTTTCTTCTCCCAGTGCTAGAAGCAACACTCCTGTTGACGCAAATGTTTCTTCATCTCTTACAGCAGAAAAGGTTAGCGATTCCAAATCTAGTCACATAATGGAAGAATTACCAAGTTCTTCTAAATTCACAAGACAAAAAAGATCGGCAGAATCTGGCAAGATTTCTAAGCATGAACGGATGGTAAAGTGTGCCAAAAATGGCATAAAAACTATCAAGCCTTTCAAACATTCAGAAGAAACAGATGTAAAAGTCATTGCAGACAGTGCTTCAAGTGATCTCGGAGAAAGTAAAAATCTAGTCAAAAACATGGCTTCTGGAGAAAATGGAGAGACGGCCGATCAAAATTCTGTAGAGTTAAGTCAGTTATCTGAAACTGAGAAATCCACAACTGATAACTTGACAACTAAACATTGTTTATCTGAACAGACAATTACTTCGACTATAACACAAGAGCCCGTGGTCGAAGATAAAGAGATGCCAGGAAATGTGTCCGTAAAATCTAAAGAAATAAAACCCAGTGGAGGAATATTATTTGGATTATTACTAAAAACAGATTCTGCACCCGAAGAGAAGGACGTGGACATTGCTAAAAAGGTATCGCATGAAAACAAAGAAACTCTAGAGAAAAAAACACTGGACACAGATGAAATATCACTACAGGAAGCAGAAGCTTCATTAAAATCTCTGTGTGAAGTTGTGAACTTTTCGTCACAGCGTCTCTTGAAATCAGATAGGTTATCTGACAGATCATTATGCAAATCATTAGCTGATGAAGAAATTAAGGAAATGGCAAAGGAACCCAAAAGGACTAATTCTCAAAATTTTAAAGACATCCAGAATTTAGTACAGCCACAGGAAATGATGTCTGAAGATACGTTGTCTTGTAGTCCTGATGTTAGTCCTACAGGTGGCTCAACAGGAGAATTGGCTTGCTCTTTATTTGATACCACCTTAAACTTGGATCCTGCACAGCCCAAAGAAACTGCTTGCGTCAAATGTCAAGTAACACAGAATTGTAGTGACCCACTAGAACATCTTAAGAGTGCAACTACTGAAGCCATATCACAGAACGTTGACTTGCAGAAAGAAATTTGTAACGATGCTGCTTCTTCCACTAATGGTGCTGCTGAGCGAACACCAGTAAAACCCACAAGCAATTCATATTCCAGTGGTGCTGAATCTTCCCCATTACATTGTGAATCTTCTACAGCAGATGATCTCCAGTCATTGTTGAGAATTGAAGCACAATGTGCAAGCATTTGCTTGCCCACATCAGACACAGAAAATCCTGCAGAACCGACATCACCGCGGCCCAATAAAAATTCAACAGATTTAAAAACAACTGAAAGAACTGCTATAGGGCTTACTGATTCTGTCAGCAATATCCCTATTACAGACGCAGACACAAATAAAGAGAACAGTAAGAAATTGACCTCCAACTCTCTGCAACGCATGACGTCTTCACAATCGGAGATTATTCGCAGATTAGAGCAGCCCACTATTACGAGCCAGATGGTGTCACACCTGACGCGGATTGATTCTGGACCAAGAGTATCTGCACCATTTGTAAGTGTTGCTAGTGGTGTTCCAACATGCAGTATGTCTCCTGTTACTGAATTCAAAGGTAAACAACATTATTGTAAGCATTTGTATGTTGTTTAAACAATTAAATAATAACTTAAAAATAAAGGGGGTTGTTTTATGCATATATATATATATATATATATCCCAAAGTGCCTTTCAACCAAATAAATTCTAATTATTTTTCAACATCCATCGTTTCAAAAAGTAAATGTTGTTATTTCTTTTATATCTCTTAACAAGAATTAATTTTTAATGTACTGATAACATGCTAAAATACCACTTAAATATGTCTTCAAATATAAAGACTCGAAATAAACTTAAAACAGCAAAAGTGCAATTTAAACTAGTTTAGTCCGTAATACATAATTGTATGATGTGTTTTTGATAGGTACGAATATGGGCATAGAAAGCAAATGCCCTACACCTAACTGTGATGGTACTGGTCACATAACTGGACTGTACTCTCACCATCGCAGTTTGTCTGGATGTCCACGACGAGAAAAGTTGTCTTCATCATCAGAGCGTAAATGTGTGTAACTATTTTGTCGGTTTTATGATTTTATCATTGTATGTCACTTATAATCAAATGTTGCAGTTGAATGTGTATAGTTCACTCATTTCCTATTTTTATTACTGCAAATACATTTCATTCAATCACCAAATACAGAAATATTTATTGAGTGGCAAAAGGCAAAAGTTATCTGATAGCATGGCATCACTATTTTGCTTTGTTTTGACATGTGTTTATTAAATTATTTTTTAGTATTATCAATACACGAGCAAGTACTAAAATGTCCCACTCCTGGATGTACTGGAAAAGGCCATGTTAACAGCAACCGAAACTCACATCGAAGGTAACACATATTAATTTCGATTAAGGATTAATATTGTCACACCTTGCTGCAATTTTTTTTCTTTGCACCACAACAACTAAGAATCATTTTCTAACATTACCTTTATTATATTTTCAGTTTATCTGGATGTCCTATTGCCGCTGCCAGCCGCTCAAAATCTAACACTAGTTTGGAAAAAAGACTGAGTAAGTCGTAATTTGTGTGATCTAAGATCTATTTCTTTGAGCATGTGTGGCTATTATGAATGACATATCGTCAAATGGAGATATATCCATATTTGGAAAGGTTGAAGTTCTGTAATGCCATTTTTATTGGTCATATATTTTCAAATTGTTTTAAATAGAGTGGTCAGTGCCTGTGCATGTTACTGCCATCCTACATATTTGTGTGGTATTGCTAGTACGTTCAGACCAAAAATTATTTGCTTTGGTTTGCAACCATACAGTTAAAAATATATCTATACATAAACTGTCTTACAAAAGTCTTGATTAGAAATAACAGAGTTAAAATACTTTTCATTATTATTCATACTTTGTTACACCAGTCTATAAGTCTGAAGTTTGTGATTAATTATTTGAACTTGCCATTTGCTGAGAGCAAAGATCAGATTTAGAAAAAGACTAGAAACTTAACTGTGAATGATGACGTGTGATCATGGTGAAGTACATTTTTGATTTTCGATCAACTTCCTTCTAGGCAAACGACTTTCAAAGCTCACGAGAATAGTGAATAGAGTGATATACGAGAGCACTAGCAGTTTTTCTTTTTTTTTGTTTAAAATGAATATAACTGTTTCTTCGAATGCCAATTGTTCTTAGCACCTTACAGATTGAACCTGACGTTATGATCTTTCTATGCACAGTTTTGTGTTATTTCGTTTGTGCAAACCTCAGTTGTTGCATTTTTTAGTTCACATGGGCCACATAACTTTCTTAAATGCTTGGAAACAAAATTCTCTATACAAACAAACTGTACTCAGAGCACTCATGTTGAAATTTTTGTAAAATAAACTTTTGAATTTTGCCAAACAATGCATAAATTTTATATTTCAACCATAGCTCTCAAAATAATTTGCTAGCTTTTCTGATTAGATTTTAATGACATAATTGGTGGCCTTCACTGGGTGGTAAATAAAAGTCTATTTTGTAAAACGACATACATAGGATGAATAGATCAAACAAATTTGAAAAGTCAGAATGCAGCACGATCATAAACCAATAATTATGAGATATTGTGCATCATGCATCTTGTGCCTGCGAATTGTTTGCAGTACTGCAGGTCGGTGCTTGGCAACCAGAAGCTGCCTCGATAAAAATTCATTGACTTTAATTACTGTTGTATTTTTATTTGTGTGCTATCTACTGCATGAATGTTGTTGTTTATTTTGCATGTTTGTTTGTGTCTGTTCAGGGAATCTAGGTGTACCATTGACCAAATGGAATGATAAGTTGGAGAAGAGTATGGAAAGTAAAAAATTAGAACTGCATGAAAATAACAGGACAGAGGAATGGATCCGCAGTAACTTCCTACCTTGTATGTGACTGAGTTTAAGAAAATCACAATTTAGTCAGTTTTTGTGACTTGTTTATTTATATTTATATGACAATATATGTGGAGGGCAATATCATTGAATTTTAATTTTGTGACGCTTCTGTTAAGATTTTCAAGAAAAGAAATGATCAGTATTGCATTTCTTCAAAATACTGCATCTATCAGTTATATCACTCGCACATAGATCCAGCAGGAAAACTGTTTATAAATTAAATGCAGAATTTGAGGTTCTAAATTGCATATTTTGCAATTTTGTGATGGTTTACGCATTAACATGGTAAAATGTTTTAAGCCTTGTGGCACTATACTTTTACATTTTTTGTGGATAAATTTAAGCTTTAATGCAATGTTCTGGGAAGCACCACGCATGCTTGTTATTTTAGCAAACAATGTTCATGAATCACAGACTTGATAAGCCTGTCACTAAATTTTAATTTAAAAATTGAAAACTGTCTTTGTAATAACTAATATAACATATTAGTCGTCAACTTTTTTATTTTCTCTTTGTTGTTTGAAATGCTCAAATTAAAAGAACCTAAACTGTATTTTGTATTCCTTTCCTTTTTGTGTAGTTTGCAGCCTGTATGCAGACAAAACTACTTCTTCAGTATTTTTGTAATATTTTTTATAATATTTCTCTTGTTACTATTAGCTACCATGGCGATTTATTTGATTTATTGGTTTTTCTAATTGTTGGTATATTTTGATTTGTTTAGGCAATGATCGGATTTTACGGCCAATGTGCTATGTAAAACAGCTCGAATTGCAAGAATATGGATCATGGCCTACTCCGCGTACAAATCTTCCAAAGGAACTCGATAAGTATAGCTACAGATCAGGTGCAGTAGAGGATCAAGCTCATTTGGCACATAAACCTTCTCCACTTAAGAGCAAAGTGGAGCTTGATCGGCCAAATATTCTCAGTAAAGGATCGAAGTCTCCATACAAGTACCAATTTGGCGACAGCAACATGCCACTTGCGATGAATTTATCCACTAGGAGTAGTGGAGCCATTGATTTAAGTAAATCTGTACGTGGTTCCATGCCGGCATTGGATTACCGCACCCTTCCACCCTCTGCCATGATGCCATTTAGCCGTTGCACTTCCTTTACACTAGACAGTACCCGTATCTCATCAGCTGCAAAAGGTACTGCTACCTCGGATGCAATGCCATTGAACTTATCCAAGCGTGCTTCCGAAACAGATGTTACATCGACTTATCCGACTTCCACCTTATCTCCAAGCAGCTCACAAAATGAAGATGTGCAAAGTGAACCTGTAGATTTCTCAACAAAGCCACGAAATTCTAATGATGCCACTGTAAGTAATGATAGTAAAAGCTATCCTGAGAAGACCATGCTTTTAACAGCCGATAAACCTTTACCAGCCGACAGTAAACCACCTCTCAGTAGATCTGAGCAGGGCAAAATTTCCTTAGGATTGTTTGGAATGACTTCACAACCTGCTGTTGCTTCTGTGCCTGCTTTAAATGCATGGCTTGGCCCACCAGCCAGCACTTCTGCTGCAAACAAGTTAACCTGGCCTATATCAGTTACATCGCTTTCTCAAGGGTACTCAACTTCTTGGTTGGAGACTGCCGCTCGTGTTTCTGCAGGAGCATGGCCTCAAGTTCGCCCGCCTTCTCATTCTAGTGGGTCGCCACTGCTTTCCGTTGCAACGACCCTACAAGCAATATCCTTGGCAGCTGGTGTAGTGCAAGCTAGTCCAACTTTAAGCTTGAGCAGTACTGGTAGCTATGCTAGCACTAGTGGTGATAGTCTTGGATCTCCAAACCAAAACAGCACAAAGCTGCAAGTAGAAGCACATCAGTCTTCTGGCAAAGACACCACGTGAGTTCCACGTTGTATTTGCAAAAAGTCTACTTTTAGTATTGTAATGCAATGTAGATCATTGTAAGTCAGAGATACTTAATGTCTTAAAATGTTTATTGATTTTTCATCAAGTTTGATGATTTTTTAATGTGTTCTCAGGCTTAATATTATTAGTTCCTTTTTAGAAACTTCTATTAATTTATTGTTTTAAAGTGTCTCCTTTAGATCATTAGTCATGTTGTTGGTATTCCATTTAACACCCCATTCTAGTTTGGCGTATTTTAAGCAGCTATCTATGTGTTAGCTCTTTGAGTTAATTTGTTGTTAGCAGTTTTGCGCTGCTTTAACCGAGTATTAATTTTTTCATTGAACAGTATGGTTTATTGTGTTAGTTTGAGCATTACTTATTTTAACTAATTAATCTATTTTCAGTCAGTTTAATTCATATTTTGAGCCATTGCTACTTTGTTACTTCATAGTTGTAATATATTGCTACTTGCTTATGTTGATTATATTATTGTTACTCTTAGTCATTATTTTAGTTAATTGGCAATCTGTCAGTCATAATGTGAGTGATAAGTCTCAATCAATTTTCCAGCATAAGTCTAGAGAAAGATGTTGAAAAGAAGACAACTATTGACACGTTTGCAACTTTTAATCACGTAAAAACATCAGGTACATACATTCCATCTCCTGCAACAAGCATTTCAGCTTCTCCAGTAAAAATTGGGACCAGTATTGATATGTCTGCTACCATCACCACAACTGCTTGGAACCCAGAGGAACAGAAGACTAATGACGGCTTACAGAATCCATTACAGAACATTGGGAAGGGTTCAAGTGCTGATCCTTCCTTTGGTAGAAGGTCAGTAAAAAGTTTGGTCATGAGAAAATTGGGGAATGCTATAGCAGTAACTGAATCAGTAGTAATGTGTTCACCTTCTATAGAGGATTTGTGCAAGTGTTAAAAATTGGTATAACGCTCTTTATCACTACTCCAAATTGCTGACAGTTTGGTCGTAGTACTTTGTTGCTGCTTCTTGTATTTTTACCTTGGAAAATCCTATATGTAAAAAAGCTGTTTATAATTATAATAGAGTTTCTCCTTCCGACCTTTTACTTGTTGAATTCATTACCAGAAACTTGTTTCCATGTTAATTGCAACATCACACACTTTTTTAACATATAATTCCTAAGTCATCAGCAAACTAGTTAAAAGTATTATGTTTTCATGCACGTGCCTGTATTCATATTGTGACCTTTTTACTGCATCAATTTACCCCGAGTGACTGACTACTGGCCTTTGAGGCAATTTATATAATAAATATCAGGTAGACCTAAACCTCTGTTTGTTTTAGGTGAAATTTGTTTAAATAGACTTGCAAACTTTAGGTTTGTTTATGAAAATAGTGGAAGTTGTAAGATTTTTTGAGAGTATAATTGTGTTTTTAAATGTCTTCTTTTGATTTTTTCAGTATCCAAAGCTGTCCCATGCTGCCAGAGAAAGGACTGTTGATGCTGCAGCAGCAGGAAATAAAGTCAGTGAAGTTATATTTTTACGATACCAATCAAATCCAAATGGCATCAGTTTAGCTTACAAGACTATAATAGGAAAATCATTATTTGCTTGCTTGATCAAAACATAATTCTATCATTGCTACATACATATGTTTGAAGTTACATGCATTGATCACATTATTCAGACTTCTAGGCAATTTGAATGATATGTTTGGTGACACCTACACACCCGTCCTGCTATAACTTCGTAACAGACATTGCTCAGTATCTGTATGTACTTCTAAAACTGCTCGTTTTATTTTGGACCAACCTAGGTCTTTGCACAACTCATTTCATTTATATATTGTAAAAAACGAGTGATTAAAATATCATAAGGTCACACAAAACGATAGTCATTGATAATACAGTTGAAGTGTTTCGGTGATTTATGGGTCAAATGTCAGGGTCATTGTTTGAATCTTGCTTCTGATGTTGAACGTGTTATTCTTGTTGTTAATTTTTCATCAGTAAGTGCATAACTTTAGGTGTCCCACGCCTGGTTGTGATGGCTCAGGTCATGTGACTGGAAATTATGCTTCACATCGCAGTTTGTCAGGCTGCCCGAGAGCTAACAAGCCAAAGAAGATATTGAGTAAAGAAGATGGTCCTGAACCATTAAGGTAAACTGAACATGAAAACATACTTTTGCTTATGCAACAGGACAGTTAAATATATGCTTACTGTGCATATTTAATAATGTTATGCTGGTATTTGTATTGAGAAATCTGTTTGGTGTTGGGGCAGATTACAATTTTTTCAAATCATCAAAACGCTGTGTATCTATATGTCGAAATGTTTGTACAAAAGCTGTATGTGTATCATAGTGCTGCACTTAGAATTATTGTTCGTGAACGAATTTCATTCAGAGACGGTAACAAGCAGTGTATTGCATTTTAATATTTAGTTGAAAAATTACACGTGCCATGAAAAATGCAACTGTCAGCATAGCAACAAATTGAAGAATGCATAACTAAAAACTTACATGTCTGTGTGTGCTTTAGAATGCCTTTACTGATCAAACACAAGGTTATCTTTTCTGCAGTATTCTTGCTTTGTATATGCTGGTACTAACTGCCTTGATTAAATTGTTTGTTCAGTAACAACAACATTAAATCAAATTAATTTTTTATGTTAGAGCAATTGTTTTTCAAATATTATACCCAGCCATATTTCTGCATTTTAAAACTTGAACACTAGGTGGTGTGGTTTAATTGTGGTACTCTAATCAATAAGTGTGTTAGAGCTGTGTAATGGATGATGCATATCCGCTGATTTGTCATTTCCGCCAAGATTGAATTTCTGTGTTTCTGTATATCACTTATAGTTTACATTTAACTAAGAAGTGATGAAACAAATTATGTGCTGAATATTGTATTTTTTATTTCTTAATTAAAACAGGAAAAGCAGTGTTAATTAGCTATGTCAAAGATAGCATGGCATTGAAGCAGGTTTCTGACATTATTAAATCTAGTGCAAGCAATTGATTTTCCAAAAAAAATTGATATAGTTTTTTAAGTTTTGAGTGGTAACTCACATTGTTGGCATCATAAATTTATATGAGATAGCAAAATTCGTCATTAATATCTTTCATTTTTTGTTACTGTACAAGCACAGCAAAACACTGATACTTGAATCTATAAGTAAATACTGTAATTGTTAATTCGAATGTGGCTGATAGTCAGTATTCTAATACTTTTTCTCTTTGAATTCTTAACTATTTACTATTTAAGTTTTGGCATTTTATCTTGTGTGTATATTCTTTCAATATTTGACCTGCAAACATCTTATGTGCCGGTCAGTGTAATGCATTCGTTGACATTTTGCTGCGTCTAGTAACCATTATGCTAGCCATTCTGGTAAACATAACCGTTTATGTTCACATAAATTCACATTTAGGTAGTAAGCTTAAATTATTTTCACTTAATCACCTTGCTTATACCAGAGTAGGCAGGCCATCACTCTCGAATACTCATTTGTCAGTTAGTCATTTGTTCCATAAGTCACCCGTGGATTGAGTGTGAATGTCTCCCATATGTGTTCTTACTAACAACATTAATTTGTTTGTGTTTATGTTTTATTAACTGACAGCTTGATATGTTTTGTTTACTAAACATTTTGCATGTTTGTGTGCTGTAGATGCCCCGTACAAGGTTGTGATGGGACTGGTCACGTAACTGGGAAATACTTATCTCACAGGAGGTACATTTCTTATCATGTAAATAAATTGTAACATTGACATGGTAATATATACTGACTCAGCTAATGTACTATTTCAAAAAAAATTGTTTGGTATGTATCATGTTGCCGGTAACAGGAATTGTATGTGTTGCATTTTTGCAATATAACAGTGGTTTATTACAATTGATGAGTTAACAAACTAACATTTTTCAGTTAATTTATAAATTCAATATTAATTAATTACTGCCCAAAAGACAGATTTGTGTGCGTGACAAAATTTAAAACAGTTACATTTAGTTGAAGTTGAAGTGAAAGTGTATTTTGTACAACAAACATGTAACGTGAATTTTGTTATGTATAATAATAATGATTTGTGGGTAATTGACATTGGTGAGGACCAAACTCAAACTGAGACTGTATGTACACACAGTGAAATGCATTTTTGTTTGTTACAGTTTATATATGCTGTCTTTATGAACTAAGCTTAGACAGAGTTTGCAGACATGCAGACCCATTTAGTTCATTGTAATTACATATTTGACTGGAAAACTTGTAAAACTATTACAATGATACAGCTAGGTTATTATTTGACTGTGAACCTGTCAGCTGCCTCCTGTCTATTAATTTTCCTTTATTTCTTTTCCCTGCAGTGCATCTGGCTGCCCACTTGCTGCAAGAAACTCGATGAAACTCAAGAACGAATACTCCATAGATGGCAAGATGAAAGTGGAAGGATTGGTGTATGTTTATATCTCTATTTTTTATCTAAGAATGATTTAAATCTGCATTTTAAGTGAATAAAGTGAACAAACTCTGGTAAATTCTGCTTTTTCACTGACATGCACTGAGTAATGATCTAAAATGACTTACCAAGCAGAGGACTAACTGGTATTGGCACAGGTGCCATGAATTTATTATTAGAAAGTTCATTATAATTCTAGTGGACAAGCAAATATCAGCTTGCTATTTTCAACTCAGTAGGTATAATAACCACACTGTGTGAGCAAAAACTAAGACAGGCTTCGACATTTTGTGGGTATGAACTAGATTTACAGATGTTTTCAAAACCCACAGCTTTTGATTGCAATACATGTCATTCATTCACCCTCTGTAGTCGAAGTAGATTTTACATATTATGGCAAAAGGTGTATGAGAAAACTTTTTTTATTCGCTCACTTAATATAATAATTGTGTTTAGTTAATATCCGTTACAAATCGTATTCTAACTCTCATTTGACAGCTTTGCTCTGAATTCGTACACCAAGAATTAATATTCTGGTTTGAAAAACATTTACATTTTGCCGTGAAAACATTCATATTTTTCCTATTGTGCATTTATTTTGCTTACTTTAGATGTCCGACCCCGGGCTGTGATGGATCTGGGCATGCTAATGGAAGTTTTCTAACTCATCGAAGTCTGAGTGGCTGCCCTCGTGCTACACAAGCTATCAAGCGCTCAAAAATCACCAACGATGAAGTCAACTTCATCAAGCACAAACTGGAAAATGGACAAGGTATATGTTGACCACACTTTTTTGCAGGATAGTCAGTACAGCTAACTGCCTTCCTATATGTTCATTGTATAGGATTACCAGGATAAACTTTCAATATTTCTTTATGTATGAAAGCTTGGTACTTCTAATACTTCCTTATGTACAGGCTGACCCACTGACCTATATAAATATCTGCTTGTACCAGCTAATTATCATGAGCATGTAGCACTTTTGTATGTACAAGGTGGTCAGCAACTCCTGTTTAATGAGTGCAGGATTTCATAATCATTAATATTTCGGGCAAAAAGAATAGGAAAATATAAGCAGACCACGGTTCTTTAAAATACAAGCTTAACACTATTAATTCACTATTAATTAGGTCGCTCAGCTCTTTGTGCCTAAGAACATTATTCTGCTCTATTTAAGAGTTATTCAGCTAGTATTTACTCATGCTGAGTACATTAATTTCAATAATTCTACTCTTAGAAATTATTTTTTGTCTCAAACCATTTGTACCGTTATTAAGTTTTCGGGTGTTTGAAGTTATTTTTACACTGCAACTAAATAATAGTAAGTTTAGTAAGTAACATTGCTGGGCTATTTTTCTTTGTTTAAAGACCATCTTTAGAAAAATTTAAAAGATTATGCCTTTTCCAATTGTTTTGTGCTAAATGATGTTTCTTTTTAGCTTTAGAAGCAGATGAGGAATTACAACTTTTGGAAAATGATATTCAGGAATTAGTAAAGCAAAACAATGCAGTAGAAGCACAGATGATTAAACTCAGAGCTGAAATAAACATACTTGAACGAACTGCAAAGCAGGTACAGTCTCGTTGTCTAACACTGTGTGATAATATACTTTATGTGCTAATGTTACCTGGCATTTATCACATTTTGTAAACATTTACACTAATGAATCAAAATTAATTTGCACTTAAGGATGGGATTTTAATGAAGAATGTAGTGAAAGTAGCAACATGTGCAATTTGCATGTGCATGCAGAGTTTCTGGTTAGTAAAACTGTATTGGTTAAAGTATGTAAAAATTTTCTCGTGTATTTGAACGAAATTGTGAGAATGAGCAATTTGAACCCAGAGAATGTCTTTTTCCATTATAAAATGGGCATACAAAGATTAAACTAGTATTATTAATTAGACATATAATGGAGTAAAAGTGTAACAGTTGAAAGTTGACCATGGGTTGGTCAGTCAAGGTTAAAAAGAGGATCTCCACCAAGAGTATCACACTGGGAGGCCTAGTTTACGTAATTTGTAACAGTAACCAAACAATTCTAGTGTGATGAATAATGACTGACTTTGGTTAGGTTGTTCTAGATTATAAGGTAAGTTCCGTTTGTTGAAATCCGCTATGATTTCTGTGAAGATGAGAATTACCTCGTTGAATCTTTATTTAGTTGTCAGTAATAATTATTTTTTATTTGCAATTTTTCTTTTAGGCAGAAAAAGAAAACAATGTTTTACAAGCTGACAACGATGCTTTAACTCTGCAGTTGGACCAACTGAAAACTGGTCTGGTCAGTCATCTGGGCGATGTCTCAATACCAGGGATAACTGAAAAATTGTCACCAGACAATTTTGACACTTTCATGGCCCGGCTGAAGAACATGTGTATTGACAACTACGCAGCTGACAATGCTGATCTATACTACGCTGTCAAAAGAGCCTTACACAGCAAGCCACTTCTGTGATACAAATTGTACATTCCAAATAATTCTACACAAACCTAGTTTTATGAAATATCATTGTGACGTTAATAGATGTCTTAACGTGAGCTATGTTTTATTTAATGTGCATGCTTTATCGTGATGTGTAGATTAGTCAATACTGGACATTAGTATTTTTAACTAAGTTTTATAGGTGGTGCACCTCACATTTGATATTTCGAGTTTATTTTTTGTGTTTTTCTATAAATTAATATCAAGCTTCAACTTTAACAGGGTACCTCAAAAGGTGCAGCTGCTTTCCAATGCAGTATTTTAAGATTATTTGCAAAATTTTTTAGATGTTGACCTCTCAGAGCTTCTCTTATTGCAAATCATGGTAGTGGCAATTTTAATGTCAATTTTGTTAATTGTGGCCATTATTTTTATTTCATTTTTACTTGTCGAAACACATACAACATTTACAGGGTTGTTTAGGGGTTATATTGGAATATGCTTATGAAATGTTTGGTTTGCTATTTGTTTTATTCCTTCATGTTTTGCATATAGCTGTTTGCATGTTAAACTAAACTTAAGATGAAATGACAAGTTATTTTTTGCATAGACAACATGAAGTAAATTGATCTCACATCTTTTACTTATGATAATGAATGTATTCTTCTATAACAGGTACTTTTGCCTTTATACCATAAAAGACATCTTTCTGCCTGTACTTGCCAATTTCCCTTAAAGGGGTGTTTTATTTCTATAAAAGATTATTCAGGCATGACATCCCATGTATCTTATAATTTACTTGCTGCTTCCTGAATAAACAAGAACATTATAATCTGTTATTAAACATCTTAGATAATCAATCTTTGAATGAAGTTTATCAATATGAGTAGCCATTTTGTCGTTTCTGTTAAAATTTTACGTGTGTATTTTCCATTACAATTTTCAGTTATGTAAATGTTAAACATTGTTCTTTTTTATTTAACGAACACCATACATTTTCACTGATGCGTATTACACACATTGCTATGTATAAGTAATAAGATAATTAAGACCATCTTGGCCTAGAAGGCTGTCGATCAGTCTTTGAAATATGCTAGTTCAAGTTATTTATATGTTTTATCGTCTTTTTTAAACTAAATTATTTATTTATTTGTTTTTGTGCACTTGCACTGGTACTTAAGTTGTGATTGCAGTCATACTTAGTGATAAATGTCATAGAATAGATTAAGATATTTATTCAAGTAAGTACTATTAGGTAAAAATGTGATTTTATTAGCTTTGTGGCACGTATTTTGTTGAATAAGTTTAAATTGTGACATGTGCAACCAAAAGCATTTTTATACATTGAAGCTGCGCAAATCTTTTCAAATCTAAAAATCCATTTGTACACAAGTCTTATTTGTTTTACAAAATAGTTTGGGTTTATCAGCTAAAATGTACAGATATTTCAACATTTTCTTGGGTGTAAAGGATACAGGATATTACAAAAAATTGTGCTAATTTTTCTTCTTTATTGCATTGTGTGATGAGTAGAATAATTCGAAGTGCAGTAGTTATTTCCTTTATACAAACTTGTTTACATATATATGTATGTAAACATATATTCGTATTGTAGAATTGATATTTAAGTAATTTATGTGTTTAGCCAATAAACTATTTATTAATACATGAATTATAATCTAACAATGAACTCCACTTGATGAAAATCTATTTGTTAGAAGATGTATACATTATGTGAATATATTTTTGGACCCATATTCGTATTGTACAATTGAATGTTTAGGTGGTTTATGTGTTTATCCAATAAACTATTTATTACTACATGAATTATAATCTAACAATGAACTCCACTTGATGAAAGCTATTTGTTAGAACTTTATGTTAACTGCATGGTACCTCCAGATAGTTTATCAACTTCCTGTAACAATACTTTTGCTATTCAAAATGATGACTGTAGTTATGAAACTCGTGAGCAAATTATACTTCATGTCAAAAATGTATGTTAATTATAGCTCCCATATTGCTTTTTTGATCAAGGTGAACAAATTTCATATTTTAGAGCCCATACGAGCTGTAATTACATACAATAATAGTCGAAATGCTCTTAACATGAAAAAATTTAATAATGAGAAAACTCTACATTTTGCGTTTCACTGTTATGAATAGTGGGCAGTTCCACATATATGCTATCATCATACTCGGTATCACTTTTGTTGCAGGTGAAGTAATTTGTGTATTGTGAATTTGTGTAAATGATCGAAAATTTGTTTACTCTGTGGCTTTTCAACTTCAATGTAAGATTACACATGACCAGTAAAAATTATATGGTTTTTACCGAAGCAGATTTATTAATTGCTTTGTGTGTGGGCTGAAAAATGCTACACTTGCCCATTGATTTTTTAAATCGTTCACAAAATACAAAATAAATATATGTTTCAAAGGCTAAGTTTTACTGCACAAAACCAATACACTTACAAGCCTACGTTGCAGATAAAATTCCACAACTCAAATTAACAGGTTATAAAGTTATGCATACCTATTAATAATATACAAATAGGCTTTTATATATATAATTACGACTGATTATGATATAACAACAAAATCATTTCCAAACTAATTGTTTCATACAATGAAACATTTTATATTATTACATGTATGTGTAGACAAAATACTTTAATATTATATAACACATGGGCGTCAACCACAGGTAAGAATAATATCCTAAACAACAAGAGTTGCCAATATAATGAATTAGCACACATCACATTTTCCAATACAGACTAGATTGTGTACCACACTGCAATTTACGAGTCGACAGCAAGTAAAATCTAAGCCTCAAGATGTTTGCCTGTATTCCAATATTCAAATAAATTATCACGAGGCGATTTGAAATTTTAAATCCTCAGACAAAACCACCCAATGAAAGAACCCTTTCACTTTACGATCATACTTATTCAAACCAATCATATTTTTGCATTTTAGTGATATTTAAAATTGGAAGTATAAAAAATTACAAAAACAAAACTGCCAATGAAAGCATTATTGGCATTTAATTTAGATCAATTTAAGTAAAACTTCGTACGGCTAAAACTTATGAGAAACCATACTTTAAGGAACAAATCTTGGCCAGAATAGGTCAAAGTAATTTTAAGTTTTTTTTTCATTAAGGCAGACAATAATTTTCAAATAAGTTTTTAACTGTACTATCAATTTTTACCAAATTTTGTGTAAAACAGTCTAGTCTCCTAACTGAAAATGCAAAAATATAGCCTGTGTGATTTGTATAACTGACCATGACTGATATACGCTAAATGAACACCAGAATAATGCGAATAAAGATGGAGATCAAAGATGAAAGTCAACAAAAGGTTATAATGCAAGTCACAAAGGCAAATTTAAAAAGTGCCGTGTCACTTATTCACTTATTCTCATTAACTAACTGATGCTGTCCAAAATGGTCAAGATCAACAACTTAAAAACCTAACAACTTCGTTCGCAACCAAATACCAGGAAAATGTGGATGCACGTGGGTCATGATTGAGGTCAGTGCCTCAGCGATCACTGTTCCAAACACCGAAAAAAGAGAATTTTAGTGGCACAGTATAGCATCAAGTCAGAAGATTCATTTTGTTAACTAAGAAAGGCATAAAATGTTACGGCAGGTGAAGATAATTTGAGGTCAATGTCATCAATATGAAAAATTAACATTTTAGTTCCTGTGTCCAGAAGATATCATGGCAGTATGTCTAACAAGTATCACAAGCATGCAAAAGACACCAGAATATAAAATGACAAGATCATGTCCAAAAGGTATTGATATAAAATATTCAAGATAAGGTAACAAGTGAGGCTTAATGGCACAGAGAAAAAAGGCTTTTCATGTACAATTAACTATGTGCAAGAGGGGAAAATAGCTGCAAAACCTTATCGAAAAAAACCAGAGGCTTTCTTATGTTACCTATCAATAATGCAAAAATCTAAGGGATGTACTGAATAACAATAATGCAAAAGCAAAGCAACAAAGCTACAAATGTTTGGACTGGAGCCACAAACTGACTGTTACCAGACACACCACATGTAAGTAGTAAATAAGAAGTAAAAAAAAATAAATGTTTGCAAACCAGATAAAACTAAGACAAGTGACAAGGCTACAAGCAAATTTGCCTTAATATTCACCAAAAATGACTAAGAATGCAAAGTAAAGCCAGAAGCATGCTATTTCTTGTCGAAAGTATGATTGCCAAGTGAAAAACAGTTGCTTTAATTTACTTAGAATTACTTACTAAAATTTTACAGGTTTTGTTCTGTGAAAACTAAATTGTTTATAACTGACTAATGAATTGAAGCTGTTCACCAATCACCTATTTTAACTGATCATCACAAATTATCTGCTGACGCCCATTGCGAGCTGCAGCACATTAAACATAACGAATCTAACAAGCAAATCAACAACCGGGATTTTCACTTTTCAAGATCCGATGAATTTCCATGCAACATCTCATCTCTTTTCACAATTCAATTCAAATTCAGCTCCCTGTGATAGTTCAAAAATAACTTCAATGCATAAGGAATTGGCAACTGATTTATTTTCTGCACCATGTAGAAAGTATAAGTTCCAGCTTCCTCCTCGACTATCTCTTTTTCTTCTTCACTACAGGTTTTATCATCCATCCCCTCGTTTCCACCATCGGAGTCACTGTGATCCATCATTGTATGCTGCTTGATTTCACGCCAAATTCTATGCATTGTCGACGTATATGGAGGGCTCTCGGAGGTGCCACTCATTACACCAGGGTCCTCAGATGTGCTTTCCAGAGATTCGCTAGATGGTTTGCTATCTGACATATCATCACTTTCGAGTTTTGGTGTTTTGATATTCAATTCACTGCCTTCTTTTAACTGGGACTTATTTTTTGACTCTCCCCGTCTACTGTTGGATACTGGTTCAGCAGCTGGTTTGGACGATTTGTGACTATCTGTTGGATCAGTCTCTTCGGATTGACTGGTTGACCTGAGCTGCGAGTCATGTACTTTGGAATTACTGGCAACTGATGCAGGAACAGCTACACATTTATGATTTGTTGAAGTGCACTCACAGCATTCTTTTTCGACATTTGTTACACCAAGTTCATTTGTATCGGAACTCGATTTATCATCTACCTTAGACAATGAATAAACTACTGCAAAATCTCCTGTATCACTGCGTGCAATGTCATTTGAGTGATTGCTATTTAGATGCTTGACAACAGAAGTCACAGGAGTGACATCTTCTTTGCCAATGTCCATGTATTCTGCAGACTCAGATACATCTTCTGTCACACTCTCTGTTTTATCAGCATAAGCAATACCATCAATGTTTAATCTATTATCAATGTCATCCTTATTACTTGTATTTTTATCTGCTTTGCCATTATTTGCTGCTCCACTATTTGGTCCCTCCATGTCTATGTCCATACCTGTCTGATCACCGGATTCTTGGGCCACACACTCCAGGCCAGGCTCTTCCGTCACATGCTCTGGATCACTATGTGAATCAGTGGATGCCTGGCCTCTGTTTTCTGGCGTACGCGTAAGTGTCCCAAAGATGCTAGTGCCAAAAGAATGCTCCCAAACAATAATTTCCTGTCCTGCCCTGGCTCGCCCTCGACGTACTGTTGCAGCAGATTCATCTCCTTCACCTCTTGGCTCTTGAGCATCTACAAAATTTACCATGACATAAAAAAATTTTCTTTACTCACAATGGCTTAAAAATAGTTTTATATTTAACAGAAATCATTCCTTTGGAAACTATTAAGGTAAGATAATTATTCACAATTACAATTAAAGAAAGAAAAATAAACTAGGATAAAACAAAGGGCAACAAAGGGTATAAGACATACAGGGTACAACATCTCTTGAAATTACTATGTGAAATGCCAGTAAAGATTGCACTGGAAAAAGATCTAACATCTAAATAAGCTGCAAGACTGCAACTACTAAACTAAAAAATAATTTAACACAAATTTCATTTAAGCATAACCAGGTATAGCGTTAAGAATCACAAACAAAATTCCTTAGCAATAACAGCAGCCCACCAGAGAACAATATATTGCAGCTCAAATAAAGACCAAAGAAAGGACGGATAGCTCAAAACAGACATAAATACCATCACCAAATGTTCTACGGAAGTTCAACATCCATTAAGATAAATAAGTCTAAATTATATAAATTTTACATCTTAGTTACCTTCTCCATCGCTTTCCTCAAATATAGGCAAGACAACTTTTTTCATTCGTCGCCTTTTCTGCTTTTTCTTTCTTCTCTTTTTACGCTTCTGTAAATTTGGGTGCTCATGTACGATCAGTTTACGTATCATTCCACGGATTTGATACCTGCATGCATCTTGTAAACTTAGAGTCATCCTTTCGGCTGAAATGTGAATGTTAAAGAAATGAAATTACATAACTACTAAATTATTTGATGCAATCCATTACTTGATTATTTCTTTTTTTATGACAGCACACTTGCAATATTATTTTAACATTTTGAGCGAATCAATGTAATAAATATCTAAAATTTCTAACTGCTATATTTGCTCATAGTATAAGTCTAAATCCAAGTCTAAATACCAAAAAATGAATATAAAGTTTTAACAAACACAAAATTACAACATACATAAAAATAACCATCAACTGTCAGCACTACATTGGTCTCAACCGAACCTATCATATTAGTTCAGATATTCCATGTACATCTTACGTTGATTGGCAGTTTTGCTTTTTAAAAAGTATTCAGGAATCTCATCCCTTCGAGTGAAACAATAAAAAAATAAAATACCAGTAACGTATTAGCATGATGAAGTACACTGATATGAATGAAAGATTTCTCGACTGTTTAAATAAACCCAATTTGCCTAACAGCTAGACTTTTTAAACTTTAAACAGATTTCTTCTGAGCACATCAGAAGTGCTCAGTACATAACTACCTTGCAATTATTGTCATTTTTTGCTGTTATATTGTTTAATTTTTTTCAAGATTAATTTAAATCTTGCTTTCTTAACTTGAAATTAAAATTGCTTATATGTACATTATTAAACACCTCTGTTGAAAAGTGCTTTCAAACATAACTTACGCAGTTGCACTGTTTCGAATGCTTTGTCACGGGGAGGCACAGAAAGTGTAGCAAATGACACAGGTAACACACTCTTGGTTTCCCATGTTGTCTGACTTGTTCTCTTAATCTGTAGTAACTAAGAATTAAAAAATGTTAGTATACAGCTTTACTCATTTACACACACATTTGGACATACCACACATGCATTAAAAAGTTATAAAGTCTACAACAATTAGTGTAATGGCTAGTTAATTCAAGGAGGCACTGAAAAAATTGTGGACCAACTAGGATTTGAACATAGAATCTCTCAGCTCGTTTGGCAGGTTACCCTATCAATTGAGCTATTGGCCCATCAATACACTCAACAGTGGGAGTTGACTATAAAATTTCTGCACCTTTCTGAGGGGCATCCAGAGCACACATTAGGAAAGACATCACGCACACAGTAATTAGCTTGATGGCTAATGAACATGTGCGCAAATGCACAAATAATCATTAAAATAGCGTTCACCAGTTCTGCATTACTCAAAAGTGAAGTTTGACTATAGACTTGATCTTGCAATTTTGCAGATAAGAAAAGAATCAGACTTTTAATAATGTTTATTGTGATCATTTTCTTCCAATTCAGTTCTGCTTTACTAATATTAATAATAAATTTGTTATAAGGTACAACTTCACTAAAAGCTTATAAAAAAGAAAGAGTGAAAAATCAACGTGGGCTGTCTACAGTTCTGAATTCAGACAGGTTAACAATCTCAAAAGCTCCTTAGACTATGCAAATCAACCGCATTAGCCTATGCAGTAGCAGTTTGTTAACAAAAACTGTTTAAAGTTTGTTTAAAGTTTTACATTGACCTTACATATCACACTAGTCACCAGTATTAATTATAGTCTTGGTCAAACAGTACTGGTCAGTACTTATCAATTAATAATTTTGATATTAGGATTATATTTAAATAATTAATTAGATGTAACACAGTTGTCCACTGCAGCTTCTCCACTTAATACTGGTCCTCTATTCCCAGATTTAAGGCACTTTAGACTTCTGATCAAACGTGAAACACAACAAAATAAGTTCAACTTGCATTCCTTTACATAAGTACTGTGTTATGTATGGCAAATAATAATGGTATTGACCCAAGGAAATACAAAGCACAGAGAAAAAGCAAATCAAATACCTGGTCTTCAAGAGGCATTACCAAAATGCCTCCAACTTTAATTAAGTTTTTCATGTAGTTTTCATGTTCAGGAGGACATGCAGCACCACAGTACACTCTGTCATATTGATGACTATCTGTATAATACAACAGTAACTTGTAAATATAATCAAAGTAGCACATCCAAGAAGTGCAATAAGTAATTTCAGCATAAGATTTTAAAATAGAACTTAGATGAAATCATATTTTAAAAAATAATTGGAAATAAGCTTGTTACTGTTTGGAAAGTGCTTCAGTGGGGTTTTGCAAATGCTTTACTGTACACTGAATCTATGTAACTTGAGAAAAGAAAGAAAAAAGATCTACTCCAGAAGATTAGGAAAACAGACAAGAACACAAAGCCATTATAATTGTGACTTACGAGCATAATGAACATTTCAGTGCATCCGACAAAAAATGGTAATGAAGTAAATATAATAGACAATTATACTGTCCTTATTCTAACATTTCACATTAACCACTAAAATGAGCAAAACATGCGAACTCTACTCCAAGAGACTAAATTCGCAAAGAAGGAATGCATTGGTAGAGAAATTATTGGTAAACACCATTGGCGAGCCACACAAAAAGAGAAACCCCAGTCATAGCTATAGAAAAGTGCTTAAAACACTATATTTGCACTACTGGCCACAGTTACAATTGCAGCCATCTAAATAGAAACAGATAAATTAACAGGCAGTAGCCAATATTAACAAATGCTCACCTGGTTTAATTTGTAAACAGTTTCCAACCTGGAATAATGGTTCACAGAGATCATATTTATCGTAAGCCTGTCGTTTAGCTTTGAAGCATTGCAATATTTTCTTTGCATAATCTACTACATCAGCATGGATCTCAATGCCATGGTTTGCACCATATGGGCCTGAAATGCATGAAAATCAGTTATATAAATTTGTTAACTAAACAGATTAAATACGAGTACAATGACCACTCATTGTAATCCATCTATCACAACTTTGTGATGAAGAAAAGAAGACATTAACAGATGTCGATAAACTTTTTAGCAGCAACTCAGTGTCTTCAGAAAGTTGTCAGCACCACCTTGCATTCACTTACCTATAGTAATAAAGAGTTTCCATTGGTAAACAATATATAATCGACATTTGAAAGCAACCTCCCATTACCTATGACCCATACTGACTAGATGTGGTATCGGTGCAAAAAAATCCATTTCAGAATGGTTAGGAAAACAATTTTTAAGTTTTAGCAAATCTGAAACTGAACTCTAAAAAAATCAACCATTGCATCTGAAAAAGTTCAAAATTCAAACAAAACGTTCGATGTAAAAAAATTGCTTTTGAAACAAAATGCAAATTCAAAGCACATAACACTAAATTCTGTTCTAAAAACCAAACAGCTTTCAAAAAAAACTAGAATTATGAACACAAAAAATTGTATTGAAGCGACTATAATTATTCATCCCAGCCAATTATAAAGACACCATCTTTTGTAACATGCTTTCTAATGCTAGCTAAAGTATACCTAATGTTAGTCTGCAGTTAATCTTTTGATCAAAATTTCACAAAATTGATGCTAATTTGCTATATTTGAGAAATTTCATGTTATTGGAAATTTATGTAGCCTAAATTTTAAAAACAAAATAATGTTCTTATAATGCAGCTAGTAAGAGTCAAAGCACAATAAAACAGTACAGTACCTATAACAAGTCCAACCATAGTACTGAGGTATCCTGTACCACTACCTAGATTAAGAAATGATAGCCCTGGTTCCAGCTTTAAAGCTTCCATAACTTCTGAATAAATACAGGGTGCAGACAAATGTATGTTGCCATGTTTCCATGCTAAGTCTTTATAAGCATTATCTCTGAATTCATCCTGTTAAACAATAAAACAAACTTCAATGAATACTAAATACAATGATGCAGAGGAACAGAAATAAACTGGAAACCTATTTAAAAACTTTTAATTTTTGTGTTTCTATATTTATATCTATATTATATAACAGTACTCAACACTAATTTGAACTTGACTTACTTGATAATAATCGCCTCTGTCCACGGCTCGGAAAACATCTTCAACAACATCAGACTTGATATAGTCAGCATTTTTCAAGTTGTCAATGAGATCATCATTATCCTCTCCAGCACTCACAGCCCCACCCATTGCGGCACACAAGCACAAATCCCTGACTGAAATATAGCATAGTAATGTGAGAACTCATTGCTACAGCAACATTAGATTTTCTTATTAGTATTAGAAATTAGTATTAATTTTTCCAGCAAAAATGAAATATGCAAAAATCTTTACAAGAATAAATTAATCCTAGTTTCAAAGTTATCACATTCGTTGATACACACTGCAGTATTATAATATTGTAAATTTTGATATAAGAATTGCAAAGTTTCTACGTGTTACTGCTTGTAACCTTCTGGTGTTCAGTGCCTAGCCACCACTTTATAAATCCAGGAGCTGCGCACCTGTCACAACACCCCAACCAGTAACTTCAGCGCAACATCATTGAAATAAACCATCTAACATACATGAACACACCATACCCTATATTTTGATCTTAACATTAAACATCCAAAAACTTCGGAACATTTGCAACGGCAAAGTTTATGTTCAAATTTAACCACCAAATGTTGCCATCTTTCTTTTCAAATTATTACGCCACCGTTTCTACTGTATATTGCTGCCCAACTAGGTTTGCATGTAGCCAGTCATATTTTATTGAAAGATTCAACACTAACAAAAGCCAAAATTTTCCGGGATGTACAGATGCCATCTTATGGAACTCACTGCCAAAACAAGTAAAGTCAGGGTTTTATTATAACTTTGTTAAAATACTTATTATAACTTTGCTTACCATATAATTAAAATTAGTTACCACTACTTCTGTTTAATTATATTATTCAGCATGCTATTTGTTATTATTTTGTTCATATTGCGATTTTTCTGTTCAATACATTAGTGGTTCAAAGTTTTCTCCTTTTTGTTATACTATAGTTTCGTTTCGATTTATTATTTTGTTTGCTAGGTCAAATTCTTACATTATGTTTTGACTTTAATATTTGTTTGATCTTTTTCTTGTATGACTTTGATGTTTTATTTTGCATCTTTATTCAAAGATTTATTTTTTGTCAATATTTTTGCTTGTTTTTTTTACAACATAGATTGTAAATTCGCTGTAAAATAAAATTTTTTGCACCTAGTTATTATAATTGTTCATAAGGCAGCTACCCTGATGATCATATGTGGTGCTTTCACTGCCTTTCCTCCATTACATAACTTTATATAAAGATGTGATACCTCTAGAAACAGCTAATCTAGAACAAAGATGGCAATATCATTGATCTGGTAAATGCATAAGATTTTTAATGGTGATACTATACTGTGGTCAACTGATTTCTTTTTAGATCTTTCCATTGGCTTTGGGGACATTCTGATAAACTTCTTTGTCCTAGTGTTTGAACTAATGTATGGAACATTTCTTTGTTGATCATCGTGTGATTAGTTCATAGAATCGTCTCACAAACAATGTAAAAGCTTCAAAGAACATAAGACATAGACTTATATCAAAGTTATATAGACATAGTTCAAAGATTCATAAGTAAATTTAAAAGTTCAATGAAAGAAGCGGGCTCAATGCCAACTATAAATTAGCGTCACTAAACCATTCACTGATGGTTTTATATAGATTTCTATTATAAATTTACAGTAATTGTTATTTTTAGAGAAAAATAAACTATTCAATTCAACCAGTAACTCATTACACGACACGTTTCAAATGGTAACAAAAACTAAGATTAGGCTAGCATAAGCTTTCTTTATTATGTAAGAAGCACCTTTTGTAAAATTCCGAGACGTAACCGAACAAAGAAAATGATCAGCTGATAATGTCCTCGTCTTGACCCCAAATGAAAATCAAAACAAAACCATTTCAAAACAAAAACATCTGTTTGTGTTAGCTGATTTGTAACAATAGTGTTCATGTGTCTAAAACGACTCGTACGAATAGTTCAAAATAAGCCTGCAATAAAGTTATCAATGAAACATACAACATTATACCTCAAAAATGCGTCCCTTATTAATACCTAAATATTTGCAACAATTTTCCAGCACACTAGTGACGTCGTCTTGCTACAGCAAAACATTGCTGTGCATTGTGGGAAATATGAAATAATCACGTGATTATACCAGCTGACAAGCAGCTGACTGAGTTTGTTGCAGCAGAACTGGTTACATACTGCCGGGCGAATAAGCAAAATGAAAACATGACTTGTCCCTGCACCGGAAAACCAGAGCTTTCATTTTCGCTTCAACGCTTCCCCTCTTTATTCCTCATTTGCCTCTTTTTTGCTCCTTCCCTTAATTTTTTTGCATTACCGCTAATCACCTTATATCCTCTTAACCCCTTTATTTTTCACGAAATACCGATACTGTTTCTTCGTCAATCTTTTTCTTTCGTTTATTCTTTTCTGTTGAGTTTTTACTTTTCTTTCTCCTTTTTCCATTTTTCATAGTTCTTTCTTTCTTTAGTGCTTTATTTATTCACTTACTTATTTATCCATTTATCTTTTTATTTTTCTGCATTTCCTTCTTCTTTTCTCTTATTTTATTTTTCTTCCTTTTTCTCTGTTTTCCTTTCTGTCTTTCCTCCCTCCTATATCGGAACTAGAAATTTATATTACCTCCCTTTTCAACTCATCATCATCCCTGGAGTCACACGTCGTTTGACATGACCCTCCTGATCACTTTACTCCACACTGCCCTGTCACCCGCAATCTCCCATGTCTCTGTACTTTTGATATCTAATGGTGTGCTGATAAGATCCTTTTAGATGAAAATGGTGTAAGTCAGCAGCTGTCCTTCCCTTGTGGCTTCTTTTCTTTCTGCAGTGCTTCTTTGAAAGCTAACTTTGATGACCTGTCATCTGGTAGTCGCATAACATGTCCTATCCATTTTAATCTTCCTCTTTTGATTTTGATTGTCCATCATTTTGAGTTATAGAGAAACACAGTTTCCCCAAGTGCATCAAAAATTCCTAATTTTGTATCCAGACTGATCCTCTTACTTTCAAAAATGTTTGTTCATATTCATGAAACTAGTGCTCAGATTTTTCTTCTTGATATATCTTCATCTGTTGCTAGAAGCCTGCCAAAGTATTTCTTCCATGCAGCATCTCCATTCCATTTTATGTGATACTCTTCTGTTTTATCTTTATTTAGTATGAGATCCACTTCTTTTAATTTTTTTCTATTTTGATTTTGATATCATCTATTTCACCTTTGGTTCTAGCTATCCATGCAATATCATCAGCATTGTGCAAGTCTATGGTAGTAGGGAATTTCGTTTTATTAGCATAATTGTGTTCTAATCATGTTCCCGATAGTAGCTTTCCTGGATCCAGATTTGTATAATTGTGGTCACAAAGTTTTTTCTGGGTGTACTGTTCCTGTCCATTAAGGGAAGTACTGTTCCTGTAGCAAGGTAAGTGAAGAGAACAGGACTTAGGCATTCTCCATGAGGTATGCCCTTGTTTGTGGAAAATGAATCACTCAGTCAGCTTTCACATCTAACACTAATTAGAAGATCTTCCAATAATATTGATATTGTATGAATTTCGTCAGGATTAAATAGTTCTTGTAAGTAGTGTACCAGTGTCTTTCTTCGAACTGAGTCAAATGTTTTGCACATGTCCACGAATAATATATATATATATATATATATATATATTGAATAATCTGCTGAAGAGATGGCCTTTTCTGCAAGTATCTTGCTAGTCTTAACAAATTCTGTTGTATTTTTACCAGGCTGGTGAACTGCTTGACTTTTAGGAATAGATTGATGCAGTCCGTTATAGATCCTGTTCAGCATACATATCGCTAGAATTTTTCTTATTATGGCTAACATCATCAGCAGTCTTAGATTTACTACTGGTCCTCTCTTTTTTCCAGGTTTTGGCAGAAGTATAAGAATGCATTTTTGAAGATCTCTTGGAAATATTCCTGTTTCAGCAATATTATTTAAAATCGTTGCTATTGATTTATAAAGTGCATCTGTTCCGCATTTAAGTAATTCTGCATTGATTTCATCAATCTCTGTGCTCTTGTTGTTCTTTAGTGACCTAGTTGCAGATTTAACTTCATCCGTTGTAAAAGGTGTGTTCATGCGATGAGGTTCATCTTTGTTAATTTTTCATGTATTTTTATCATTGAATACATTTTGAAAAAATTCTGCAATGACCTGCGCCTCTTGATATGGGTCAGTAGTCAATTCAAATAATTCAACTCATTTGAATGGAAAGATGGGTTAAGAACCGGCCGAAATGAAATGAGATAAGGTGGGTTAAGCTAAATTGAGAAATGAGTTAATTTGAGGGCTGAGTCCAAGAGGAAGGAGGGAAAACAGAAACAGCACTGTAGAGAGTGTAAGAAAAAGGAAAGACTGAAAAAGAGAACAGACGAAAGGAAAATACAGAGACAGAAAAAACAAAAGTGAAAAGAAAAAGGAAGGGGAAAAAGTGTAGATCAAGTGATATATGCCCACACACATGCATGCAACACACACGCACGCGCGGACACATGCACGCACGCAGGCACACACACGCACACGCGCACGCACGCACGCACGCACGCACGCACGCACGCACGCACGCACACACACACACACAGACCCTGTTTTGCGAAACTGTTACAGTTAATATTGATTGTAATAGTAATGGTACAAGACTGTCATAACGATATCAATCGTTCGTTAAAAAAGAATGTGGTTTTGAAATGTATGGTCATATACTTTATTGTGAAATGTTTTAGGAACAATTGCATTTTTTATATTTTTATGTTGTTAACAGAGTATATGCAGTCATAAATATATAGCGCACAGCAGAAGAAAATGAGAGCAGAAGAGAAAAAAATACAAAAAAAATACCGAGTTACATAACTCACATTCAAGAAATAACTGCATGAGTTAGCATGGGCGTACGAGGCGGGGTCACGGAGGCAGTTGCCTTCCCAGGGCAAATGAATTGTACATTTTCAGGCCAAAACCTGATTATTTTTAGGGCAAATAATTTTCTTTTAAATTTTCAAAATTTAAGATTTCAATATTCAAAAACTGTTTACGTACTCCATTGGGTCTACCTCTTTTCACTGGCTAAATATAAAGTCTTTCTTACTCGACAAATTGTTGGTAATTTTTAATTATTGTAAAGTTATAATAGTACCTGCTATCAATTTTGGATCGCTAAACCTCAAAAGTCTTTTTACACTTGTTAAGTACGTGCTCTTCAAAGTTGGCAAATCTATTGACATGTTTGCAGAAAGAAAACATTGGCATCACCATTATTTCTTTTGAAGTTTTGAAACGTTAGAAAAAGTATTGTGAAAGTATGTGCATGTTTTTTCAGTGAAAATGCAAACTTTTGGCTCGTTTTTTGTTAGACTCGTGATTTTTAGCAAAGGTTGTTATAATTTGGACTTTTTACATTTATATACTATTGTTATCGCAATTGCTGTGAGTGGTCAGGAAATGATTGCCCCCTCACCAGTGCAGAAGAAATAAATAGATAAAAACTGCTAAAACTATTATAAAGAGCATTTAATTTTAAGTGGAAAACACTTATTTTAATATCCGTTATTCGCAGCACAAACTGCCAGAACTGAGCAGGGGTACAATTCACGTTGGTTTCTCAGTAGGAATAGTGCGTTTCTCATTTCTTTTTATCCATTCGTTAATTTTTCATTTCTGACAATAATTAGTGAAAAAAGTTTAAAAAACACATTAAAGAAAATATCATAATGCTTAACATATTAAAAATACGTTTACATCTACTTGTGATTACTGTTATGTATAGCGAGGCGGTCATTTTTTGACACTGTGTATGTCATATTGATACATATACGTATAAAATACAAATCAGCATAAACATGTAGATCTGTAAATATTTTTCTTTTTAATCCCTTTTGTCAGTCTACATCCTACATAATTATGTAGTCCATTGTTTGCACTTATTTTGAATTACTCAGAACATGGCAACTTAAAAAATTTTCAGGGCAAATTACTTATCTCCCAGTTGATAAATTCCCCCCTCCCCCATGTGAGTCAGGACCACGAAACTACGTTCTCAACGCTTTCAACTCAGTGTTTCTTGAAAATGACCTCAGTAAAAGAACAATAGCGCAAGAAGAGTTGCTGTCAAAGTAATAGTTCTTTTACTGTGAAAAACATCACGAATTGCCAACTTAAGAAAGGGATCGACGGTAAGTACAGAAAAATACACTGATTTACGCATTTATTAGTTGTCGTACTGGGAGCCTCAGTGAAGCAGTTCTGGTTCGATGTTGTTCTTGCTAAGGCGGAGTAAATCACCATAAGTGAAATGGCTTGTCCCCCAAAAGTTGATGATTCGGCGAAGAAAAGGTATCTACGATAATTTGTTTTACTATGGAAGATACTGGTCTGCCCATCCGCCACGTTTCTATATTTTTTGAGTACTATTACATTTTGCCTTTTCTTTTTTTTCGTATTTGCTTGTTTGTTTGTCATTGCATATTTATTTCTATTATTTATTTTGTTTATATATTTTGGTTGGATAGTTGATCGGTCGGTTAGTTGGCTGGTTCTTTAAGTTAGTTATAGTTAATTATTATTTAGGAAATTTAAACTCGAAGCATCTCTAATAAGAGAATTATCCCTGATAATACGATAGATTCCAGTCTCTTGCCTGCAATCGCGCATCTCTACGTAAGTCACGTATAGGTCTACCAATGAATAGCTTAGACAGAGTACACAGACAGTAATTAACACGTACAATGCCTGTACCGTCGCATAACGTCTTTTATGCCTTGTGATCGTGATCTAAAGTTAATTTGGTGGTATGCAGCATTTTTGCAATTTGATCGCAGAGTGTCATATTATCTCATATATTCCTTATATGCCGAATTAAATAATAATTAATTTGCCTAAAAATTAATGTCATAAGGCATGTTAATTGCCTAAAATGTTGTACACAAAAAATGCTATACACACCACTACTATACACAGGTCGCTTAAAACTGAAGTGCAGTGATTACAGAAAAGTCAAAATTTGTCTTTATGTTGTTCGTGCAGTAATTGTGAGCTTTCACTTTAGCATAATTCTTGAACAATGCCGATCAAGAGAAAGCAAAGGACTGAAAGGGAAAAGTTTATGGAAAAGACTATAGGTTTCAATTAGATCAACGAATAAACCATGCAACGTAACACAACCTACAGCTTGAAAGTGAACGTTAACCAACCTATAGCTTGAAAGACGAAAATAATTGTGTAGGCCTGTCTTGGTCACGTGACATATCCGGGGGTGTGACAGTTCCAAAGAAGAGTCGCATGCGCAGTAAGCTTTGTGATAATGCCCATGGCGTTTGGCGAAACCTAGGTGAGTTTCTTTTCTGTTTTTCACTGTTTTTGATAACGAATAACAACAGTAAAGATTTGCCGTAGCAATAAAATAAAAGAGCATTCTTTTTTTCAAACTTTCACAGTATTGTTCATTCTAAAAAGCAGTTATTGCACTTTTATCATGTGTTTCTGTGAAGGCTGTTTGTTTCGTTCGCTACCATTTTCTGCATGTTTCTACTGCTAATCGGCTTCGTTTCAAACAAACGTATCTTTTAACATGAAATTGTAACATTGAATAATGTTAGAACGGTGCACTTCGTTGTTAAGTTTTTTCTCTATGATTTTAATTTTACGCCTTTCCTTGTTTTGTTGTTTTTACTTCTGTAGTTGCGGCCGTTCGATTGTGCGAAAAATTTTTGATGGCGTCTGAGATGAAAACGAGGCTGTGTTTTATGGATTTAGCAGCGGCGGACGGTGTTTCCCCGCTTGCATTCTCTCCGTACAATAGTTACTGTATTCTTCTTTGCACTAAGAAAACTACGTTAACCGAAAAACTGAGAAGTGCTCTCTTAATCATTTTTAATTTTAACTATACATTAAAAACTTCTGCCATCTGTATGCCAGTGCTGTTTTACTTGCTTGAACAGTTGCTAAAATTAGTCTCGCTGAATGTGTGAAAGTGTTCCGCCTGAATTAGGGAGTCAGCACGTCTCCTCGATCTGTTGATTGCTTAATAATGTTTGTCAGTACTACTGTCGTTTGCTTACTTTCTGTTTGCTTACTGTATTAGCAGCAACCAGCTGTATTAGTTTAAAACAGCTATGTTTTAAATTAATGCAGTCTTGCAAAATTTTATAATTGTTTCACCATCAACACTTTATTGATTGTACTTTAACATTTACATTTTGCTATCTATTGACTAAGTGAAGTTCCTATAAGTCTTCAAAAGAGCTTTGGTAATATTTTGCTAATGCTGTTGCCTTCATAAAGTTTTGTTGATAATAATATGCCATTTTCGTTTCTACAGGTTGTTGTGTAATGAAATTTATTTTCTTTGCAGGTAAACTAACTATACACTACAGTTTGTACAATGTACATAGTGAACATATTTTTTATACATACTTTTTGAAAATTATCAATGTTTCATTATAGTAATGTATATATTTATTTGTAACTTGAGAGAATGTGGGGTGAAGACATTGCTTATGTATTAAATTATCAGTGGGAGTGAGAGATTATGGAGGGAGAGAGAGTCATAATTTTATTAATAAATAATCTAATTTAGATAATCTAATAACCTAATCTAGTTTTAACGTGAATTATAGTCGTAAAAATGTTTTTTAATCATTTTTCAAACAATATTGACTTTTCTACAATGCAAAGCTTCGTTGATTTCTGCTTGTGCCCGTGCATTATTAGCCAGGGACTGCGTGCAACTGATGCAAGGAGGCTTAATAAAATTAATGTACACTTTCTCATTAGTAGAATTATAAATATCGATATTGCATTTTTGGTTCTATTCAAACTGCCTAGTTGGCGTCAACTTTCGCAAGAACAAATTCTAGGCCTGAGAGTTTAGCACAAAACGAGGCTAGATGCATTAGCTGTCAGTCTGCCACAAATTAAACGTTGAGCTGTACTGCTTAGACGTTTGTGTAGATTCTTTTAACTGGGAGTGTGATCGCGACCTGGCACAGCCAGTTACTTTACGTCTCTATCGATCAATGATAATATGTAGTCACGTGACGCAACTGCCGCTATGTCAGCTAAATAATTTCTTGCATTGGCGTGTTATTTGCTCGCAGCCACTAATGACGCTGAATTAAAAATTTGCATGCTGAAACCAATTAAAATCTTGAGATTTGAAAATTTAGAGTGTGTCTTAAATGACATTTAGGGTAATTTTTGCAATTAACTCCTTTCAAGTAGTTGAATCAATAAATTCATCTCTTTAATCTAGCATTAACTTACGATCGTTTTTATATTAATTTTTATTATCTCTCATTGATATCTTTCATTTGATTCTTGAGCAGTGCTTAACCTGAACGATTCGGTAAATTCAGTAAGTTTAGAAGGTACGAAAACGAAAAAAGCGATAAATACGTTGCAGTCAGCAGAAATTTAACATTTTTCATCAGTAATGTGGTGTATGTTAATAAACTAGCGTCATGCTAGTATTTAAAATTCTAGCGTTTTAGAAGTAAACACCTAAAATATATAACATCTATTTTTCGTTGAAAATGGATTATGAAGAGTTACAGGCTGGAAGTTGTAGCTTGTATGATATTACCCCTGCCTGTGTGTCGTTCATCATCTCACCGTTTATCCTCGAATGAGTTATTCCAGTTTACATTATATTTTAGCAGGTCCTGCTGCTAAGCGCTGAAGCCTAGATCCTAGCTATTAGTCTCCATCGTTCCACCGATACCCTAATAAAAAAGAGACTTCTAAGAAAAATACTTAGGTGTCCAGAACTAGCTAAAGAAATTTTGTCAGAGGAGAGATAACCTGTGGAAAAAAGAAATTGATCTCTCTCTATCTCTGCCTGATTATTTTCTCTTTCCCAAACTTCCCAACTCTTTTTCTTCCTTCCATTTATATTTTGACTCCTGTTGTCTAATCAGACTTGGCTGGAGTCCCTTCGAATGTGCCGTTATTCGTACTAGAAATCTAAAATGACTAATGACTTGAAATGTAATCCCGATTAAAACAGGTGACCTTCCCCCAATCACTATATACATACAGCTTGCTTGCTTTCAGTGCGTGTTTTCCCGCTGGTAATTTCGGTGGTTAGAAAACCGCGAAGATGGCCTAGAATTGTCATCCACTGACATTTCCAAAATGTCACGACTATAACCCTTGGTCTGAAATTGGTACGAGTGTAATAATAAATAAAATACTGGGTACAACCGTCCGGAACAAGGACAATACGTTTTACCACATGCAGAAATACAATTTCAAACGCAAATTGGATGAATTGCAAGTTTTTCCCTCTCCTCACTCGTCTTGTGGTTTGAACAGATGCGTTGCTTTAATAGAATATTGAGTTGAATAGCTAGTGGGCGTTGTTGAACAAGCTAGCTTAAAAGCTAGTAAGTTTTCATAGCGCTAAATCATGCACGAGATAAGATGTCGGTGACTTATTCTCTTGGCGAATAGCTGTGTCTGTTCGCTAACGTTATGCAGTAACATTGTTTATATATATATTATGTGAAACGTGTAAACTAATTATTATATGTAATAAATTACAAGTCAGTGTTCAATGCCCGGATTTGGGGAAATCTCAGTTTTTTTTCTAAATCTGACCATGCTTATTCTTGCAGCCATGACATTAAGACACATTAAAACTTAATTGCTTTCAGAGAACTGTAATAATAAACTGAAGTGACAGTAAGAAACTCATAGTTTCAATATGGGGCCAAATGTCTTCTGAGTTAGATCTGTGTGTCTTTGACATTTCTACTAGCCTGTTAAGCAGTCTATTTCTATCTTCTTATCAAGTAATTCCTATAGTAAATTTTAGTATGTCCTTAATTGTGTTTGTTTTATCAGGTTGAGCTAGACAGCTGTTGCTCTTTCGAACTTTGGGACTTTTGTCACAGTCTCCAGCTGCCATTTAGTTAGGCTATGATAATTGTTCGTTTTAGCTAAATATTTTGTCGGCTTGTCGAAAGATGATGCCATTTCTTAGATTTGCCTGATTTTGGAATAAGGTGATTCTCAAGATGCGGTAAACAGGTAGAAACATCAATACCTGCACAACTAATGGTGGTCGTAATAGGAGGATCAAGGTCAGCTCACTGCAAAGAATTTGAGTTTGGGTGTCACCTACTGACAACTCAACATAGGTGAAAAAAATCCAAAAAGAGAGTCCAGAGAGTGGTAGGCTTAGTGGGAGAATCCAGGTGAGCTTAATGTAAGGACCATACTGACAGCTTAACATTGATAGATTTGACCTTTCCAGAAGGGAGGATCCAGGATTCGTACAATTGCAACTAAAGCGTTATAGAATCAGGTTTTATCATGCAAATGTCAGGTGTAGATGCTAGGTGTTGGGTGAGAATTGTTGGGTACTGACATGCAATGGCATTGAGGTTAAAGGTCACATGTGGACACAGTGTTGAAATATAGAGGTTATAAGTTTAAACAGCATATCAACTTATGAGACAATTGTGCGAAACTATCAACTTGTTCTCGGTAACAGAAGCAATTAAAGGAATGGCTGATGCATCTGATCATGAAGATCAACACATCACACTCACATTAATTAGACACTGTTTGTTTTTATGCTACATAATTAGTCAGATTAAGAGATCAAAACGTCTAAACAATTAACAACATGTGGACATGACATAGATAATCACACTTTAAAATCTCATCTCAGGTTTAAGTGCAAGGTATCTTTTCTAATTCTCTTTTGACGCTTTCGACTTGGGTATTCTTTCAGTTATATAACATGGATGCAATATAGTAGTGCTCATGCTAACTGAATTTTTAATCACACATTTGGACAATAAAACACTATGGTAAAGATCGTATCATTTAAGGCTAATTTTGATTCATTAGTCTGAATTTTTTTGTAGAAGCAGTTTTCCAATAGTAACTGGCTGTGGTGTTTGTTCTGTAGAATTATGCCCACGATCTAAATCATGTAGTCTCTTACAAATAAACCTTATAGGTATCAACCCAATGCCTGAAAGTATCACTTCTATCAAGTACTGTCTTGCCATATTTGCAAAAAAGAACATTCTTTTCCATTCCTATTTGGTTGGCTGAAACATACAGTTATAGACCATCAGCTGTAGCGGATAGCCCTATAGGCTGAATAGGCTGAAGCCTAAGGCCCGGGATCAAGTTTACACAATTTAAGTTTACACAAGGTAGACAAAAACTCACAAAATTAAACAAACTTACAAACAACGAGAGCTCCACAAAAACACGTCAGCTCAGCAGTGTAGCAACATTTAAAAGGCCCGTTCCAAGCTCAAGCCTAAGGCCCATAAAATCATAATCCGCCGCTGACCATCAGCTAAGTATTTGGATTTTTTTCTCTACTGAATGGTGCAATCAGAATATTGCATTGAAATGTTGCTCTGTTATGACTGTCAACTGCTATATGTCTTGTTACTAAAACTGAAATGTTCCAACATCATAGTTACAAACTTCTGAAATTCAGGTATGTTGAAATGCAGCTATGGTTGTCCTAAGAATGCTGATCACTGAGACCACCAGGTGTGCATAATCTCATTACTAATGCTCTCAGAATGATCAAGACAACATACATCTTTATCAGCTTGTGACATATGACAAAAGTAGCTTTATTATCATGAAGAGTACAAAATTGAAGGATTGAAGACGAAACTTACCATGTTAACTCAAAATACCATAATTCCATTTACTTGATGAGTATCTGCCACTTGTGTATATTATTCTCACTTTATGCTTCAAAGCTCATGGACTGCAGGCTCTCATATGCTTTAAAACACAACATCTTATGTTTGACTTTGAACTTTGTTGCCCTGATCAGGGGGAAACAGACAGACAGACCTGACCAACAGACAGTTCCAAGTTTCAAATGTTTCGTGTTGATGCAGTTGCAGTTCAGATTGTTGGTACCAAAATCTTTGAAAGCACTGCTGCTCATAGAATTGGGCTCATTGAATTAATAATAAGAAATCAATAATGGAACATGCTTTGGTTTCATTATTCTGGCAGGCTCTTACTTTTTCTGTTCATCTATGGAGCTTTTATTGCTAAGATGCACAACCCTTTCACGGTATCTTAGCAAGATATCTAATCAATAACAAATAAACAGGTTCCACGTCATATCTTATACAGAAATGTATTGCATGGTGCCATCAAAGTCTTACGGTGTGAAACTACATATAAAATCAACAAATCAGAGGAAGGTTTGCAATATCTGAGAAAGCCTTGAAAATATCTGTGTTGTGATGACAGCTTAATGACAGTAGAGTCGATAATAATGATGTTGTGCACTGCTTATATAATTTAGTTGCATAAACTCAAATGTAAACCTAAATTCAAATTAATTTTATTGGTTACAACTGATGATGATGGTAGCAGTGATGATGACATAGATGTTGATAGTGTTAATAGTCATGCAGTGTAGGTGTTGGTGATGATTACGATAGTGATGATCGTGATGTTATTGTTGATAATGATAATGGTAATGGTGATAATGATGTTGGTGATGATGATATTGATGATGATGGTGAAGATCATGGTGATGGTGGTGATAATTATGTTTGACTTTTCTTTTGCATTTTGTGATTATAGACTAGTAACGGAAAGAACTGTAATGCTGGTGAAAATGGATAAAACTATTGAAAACTCCACTCCCGATCAAGGAGCGCCTCCTGCGAAGAAGCCTCGCTTAGCGGATACCTCGGGGCACATCTCCCTGACTCAAGTTACAACTAAGGCTGATACTGGACTGATTGGAGGACATTCCAAGCCAAAGGCTAAACCAGAGAGTAGTACAATGTGTCTACAACCTGGTGTAGTCAGAGGTAGATTTATCTTTTTAAAGGGCAAAATTCTTGAGCATTAGTTTGGGTCTTAAGAAAAAACACCTGGTTATTCAGTCACACGTTTGCTGTGCAACTGTGTCTGTCAGAATCTTCTTGACATACCTCTGTTTCGTATTATTATTTGTGCCTTTTTGTTTCTTTAGTAACTCGCACATTTACAGGATTAAGGTCACTAAGCCGACTAGGTGCACTCCTTGGGTAGGTGAATTTATGTTTATGAGCTGCACCCTCAGTTCGAAGGTCATGTTGAGGGTGGAACTTTTTTATTTTTTGTTACTCTTATCTCCTCCTACAGTTTTTGAGTTAAGGTCACGAGAGGAGGTTGAGCTCTTGTGCATGGCTGAGTAGGGGCCAAGTGCGTGTAGGATAATTTTCCATTAAGGGACAAAAATTGCAATTGGGGTCGAGGACACCAATGCTTAGTGGTGTCGAACAATAGTAGTTTCTAACTTATAAGATATCAAACGAAAGCTCAGTGAGATAAATTGAATGGTATGAGTTATGCATGCATTGGTAGATTTCTGACCCCACTTGGGGACAAATATTGTTATTGTGGGTTAACAACACCAGTGCTCCATTGTAGAGAAACTGTGGCTTGTGGTGTATCAAGTGAAAGGTCCTGATGAGGCAAATAAATGGTATAAGTTACGGTCAGATGGATTGTCCTCTGACATTACCGGGGGCAAACCGAAATTTGGCGTCAGAAAGGTAAATACTTCCAGTGTCGAGCAATAGTCGTGGCACGTCACACCCATATTGGTTGACCCCAAGGTCACAGTCAAAAGGTGGCAAGTTTCCATTTCTTTGAAACTATTAATGCAAGTACAACAGTACTACGTACATATTGTTAACTATTTTGAAAAACATTTTTCATTTGTAAGCACAAAACAAAAGCTGTCACTTTAAGTTGTTTCTGTAACAGTTTTTGACAGGATCAAAAACATACACTAATTTCAGCTTTCTAACTCCAACTGAGTTGAAATAACTCCAGAAATATTTACCCAATTGAGTTAAAGTTTGGTACGGTGATTAGACAGGATTTCCTTAAAAAATTGCCACAAATTGGTTTTATTTAATTAATTACATCTATTTGATTAATAAATTTTAAATTCATGTAATTCGAATAGTGTTTGTCTATTTGAGTTTAAATTTGCTCTGATGATTAGTTGAGCTGTCCTTAGTTCAAAGTAAGAAATTTGTAGCAATTCACAAATCCGTTAATTAATCAGAGCTGTTTAATTAATTATTTTTAAATTGATTTAAATTATACGTTCCTTTGATTTAATTGAATCAATGTTTACTGGTATGTTTAGCTAGGAAGTCTTTGGTTCAAAACAAAAAATTTTTAGTTTTTAGCAATTCATTATTCTATTAGTTAATTAGAATTGTTTAATTAATTGATTTTAAATTTTTTTAAATTACATTTTTGCATGATCCAGTTGAGTTAAAATTTGAGCATGATGAGCCAGGATGTAGATGGTGTAAATCCACTGGCTTGGTATTTTGTGCAAATTGTCTGTTGCCACCTAAGAAGGGGGAAGCATTGTAGACAGTAGGGTTTTATATTAAACTACTGTACATCTAGTCAGTCTCCCTAAGGTATATATTTGATCACATAATAGTAATAAGATTGTTACTGATAATCTTATTTTTAACATATACTTAAACTGTTAGGTCACAGTCACACATTATTATATACAATTATTGCCCAAGGACAGCCACATTCATCTGTGATCACACATCGCATTTCACACAAATAAATACTTAGTAAAACATTACAGCATTCAAATTTTGGAGAGTACCTGATAAATGTGGTTGATAATCGCTTTTTGTGCTTATTGTTCGTTACTGGGGCAAAATAGCTGTATGGTAGGAATGTGGTATTTGGCCTTATCTAAGCCAATTAGAAAAACAAATGAGTGAACTAAATGAATGTATATATGATCAAATGACTGATTGAAGATATGAATGAAATCAATGAATATTAGCAGTGCAGTATCAGTTTCAAAAACGAGTTAGTGAATGAATGATTGAGTGAGTTAATGGAGAGAACAAATGGCTGAGTAAATGAATAAAACAAGCTTAAAAATAATGTTGAATCAAAAGTTAACCACGCAGACAGCTAGGGCAATGTACTCTTTATATTATAATTTTACATATAGTTTGTCCATTTTTGTCCATGGAAGATTTTATTATTTTGAAGGAACCGGTGCTATTAACTTGACTATATCAAATGGAGAGATATACACTCAGAGTTGCACTTCACGTCCAATTGTGACGCATGCTGCTGTGACACAAGCTGTCCTTGCTACTGCTGCAACCTCTACGGGAACTTTGGCCACCGCTTCTGGAATTACTTTTCGTCCGGCAGTGCGACCATTGTCAGCAGGGATACGGACAGGAGGAATTCGACCCGCTGGAATACCCGTCTCTCAGTTTTTAGTTAGAGCAGACCAACTGAATGCTCCTACATTGCTCCCTTTAAAAGGTTGGCCATATTGTTGTAAATGGTTTTCAGTAGCTTGTTTTTTAATGTGGGCTGTCATGCTATTAACGAAGTACTTATGAGAGGATATAATCCGTGCTGATTGTGGTTAAATAAATGATATTTGTAATCAGTCTCGTGATCTTTGTGTCGATATGTTTATTTACTGTGCACGCTGTTACTGTGCTTGAAAAGACAGAAGTTATTTCTAATTTCAAACATTATAATTACTAATTTCAGTGATATCATCAGTTGGTACTAGACTGCCACATACAACAACAGGCACAATTACAGTACCAGTCAACAACATGCTAGCTCTGCAGCCTGGTCCTCGAGGATCAATTGCTTTAGCTCCTATTATGCACCCATTGTCTCCGGGCATGATACCTACACCACCAGCTGCCCACCAGGGTGGTGCCAGCAAACCTGTGCATATAACTGCTAGTCAGCCGATGGCAGCACACATGCAACGGCCTACAAGCCTTGCCATGGCGTAAGTTTTTCATTATTAACCTACTTGTTTCTGTTTGCTTCTACTGTTAGAGAACAAAATTTATGTGTGCATATTGCATATTGGTAATTACACTCTTGCATATAATATTAACAAAACAAACACGATGACCATCATGCATATGTTTGTCTGATAATTTTCCGAGTTTTCAAAGTATTACCACTTTTTATTTGAGTTATTTTATTTACAGATTGTTTTAATTACAGTGTGTTGTATAATGAAATCTTTAACATTTTTAGGGGTGGTTTGCAACGGAGACCTACATTGTTACCAGTAATCACTTCAACTTGCACTCCCATTGCAGCTGTTCCAGCATCAGGGTTGTTGTCAACCAGACCTTTTGTGGTGAGGGTTTTCAATAGTCTAATATTGTAATAAGCTGTAATACACATTTATTGTAATAAATAAATTTTTAACTTAAGCAATTTGTTTAAAATAGAGACAACATCTAAACATGAAAGTGGGGGCCATTTTGTGGTGAATAGGAATATAGGAAGTCTTCAAAAAAAAAACTTGCTAGCTTGTAAGACTGTTAAGCAAGCTAGCAAGTTTTTTTTCTTTTCTTTTTTCTCATCATCTCCTAAGTAATTGTTGCTCTTTCCCATACTTACTTTTTCTCATAAATTTTTCTATATTACACTTTTTTGATACTTATTTTTTCTTTCCATACTCTCACTTTTCTTTTAACTTTACTCACTAACCTGGTCAAATTCCCCTGTTAATAAGACCCCATTTGAAACTACTACATATAGTAATCCTAATTACTGAATAATTGTATTGTTTTGTTTAGATTTTGGTATCCAACTTATTATTTTTTTGTTTTCAGTTCTTTTTGGATAATTTGTATCATTTATACTGTTTTTATTATTATTATTTTTTTCTTATTTGTTTTTGTTTTTGTTATCTGCAGCATCACCGTTAATTTTTAATAGACTAATCTACTTATAAGAAAGGGCAGGAGACTAGATGACCCTATGGTCCTTCCCTGCCCTGCTCCATCATTATAATTACTTAATATTTAAAAAACTTTTAATGTTAAACTAATTGGAGAATATAAATGTTCTATGTCTATGTTTATGTCTGTGTCTACTGAATTAGCAGAGGTAAATAAATAAATTTTTGCAATCTCCAAATGGCCTAGAAAATCCTGAAGTCAGACCATTTGTGTCAGAAAGGACCATATGTATACTACACATTTTTTTAACGTACTTGGCTTTTTATAGTTGGGTGCCTAGTGCCTGTCAGTGTAGTGTTGTATTTTGTTTATTATGTTTTGTAAGAGTGTATTCTTATTATCTTATTGTACCCACTTTCAAGTTAGTTTTGCACGGAAAGCTCCTATTTGATGATTATTCATCCTTGTGGTATGGCACAAAGTTGGACGTTGCTAGACAATTAGTTTAGAATTTAAGTAGATTGCAAATTATATCTAATTTATCATAATGCCTACAGTGCATTGCTGACATAAAAATCTCTTCCGTTTTAGTTAGTCTGGGTCTCTGTGATGGATGAGATGCAGAAATGCGTCTTTCAATAATAATATTAATACTTCTTTTACTTCCTAGCACCCAAAAAATATGAGAAATGCCTCTGTTCAATCTGTCTAGATTTCGCTCTTGCTGAGTGAGTAAAATGAGTTCTCAAGGTGTTAGTAAATGGACCTTGGCTGCTAAAATAAGAGAATCGCCATGTTGTTTCTATTTTTCCTTCTCTGATACGTTGCTTAATCTTCCCGAACCTAATTGTAAGCCTTGTGTATTTGCAGCATGCACAAGTAAAACAAAAAACAGACTTGCAATCTGGACCACCACCGTTGCAACCTATTCAGGATTCAAGCAAGATTACCACTTTTGAAACTAAGGCATCTATACAGGTTAAGTGCTCTAAGTTTTTTACACTGGTTACATAATGCTGTTTAACTGAAAGTCAGTATTCACAATTAAGCAATAATGGATTAGTGAGGTTGGTGAGTGGTTATAAGAACATTCGACCTCACTTAGAACGTCATGGTATGTCTAGGTAGGAGTTGTTTTCCACAGATTTGCTAATTGTAATTGCTTTATGTAATGTTTTGCCATTAATGTTTCTTCTAATATTTTAAGAAATTATAAATCCTTTACACTTTGTTGCATGCTTAGGTACCAGCTATATCATCTCTAACCCGTGATTCCGCAAGTGGCATAACCATTATTTCCATGTCTCCAAGCAGTGTTACCACAGAGTCTAAAGACACAGCAAAAAACATTACCACTGTGCAAGCAGTCTCAAAAAATGCTGGGAACACCATAACTGCTCCGAAAAAATCATTACCACCTGGAACAGAAACTGCAAATAGCACTCTGCCTGATGTGCAAATGACAGTTGTTAAAGCTGATGCTGTTCCTACAACTGATAAAGCTGTGCTATTAGATAAAACTGCAGAACTTGACTGTACCTCCAAAAAGGAGGGAAAGGCAGATGACGATGAAAAAGAAAAATGTTCTAGCAAGGAATCGGAGGATGCTCCGAAGAATCTAGACGAGAATAGTTTGAATGATTTTGATCCAATGAGCATAATGGATTGGAAAGACGGAGTAGGATCTTTACCTGGTAGCAATTTAAAGGTATTGGTACTTTAACAATTTATAGATTGTGTAGCTAGCATGAAAGAGAAATTCTTGATCATCAGGTATTGTTTTTTGCCTTTCTAAGACCCGCTGATTGGGATTTACCTAGCAAGGAACAGTTGTACTAGAAATGTTTTTCAATGTGTGCAGTGTGCAGTGTATATGCTTTGTTTAAAGCAGCAAACGTCTAGCAAAGCTTCACATGGTAGGTGAACTAACCAGTTTGTAGCTAGTGATCAGTATAACAACTGCAGTGCAACCTCACAACTATTTCTTAGAGGAAGAGGAAGAAAAGGAAACATGGAGGAGCAGAGAAATAAAAATAGATAAAAGAGAGGCAGAAGATGAGGAGAGGAAAGAGAGCAAACAGAGGAAACATTGCAGGAATTCTTAGCGATCAAACTTAAAAGCAGGGTTTAACAATTATTGTATGTCCAAATTTTTTACCATGGAGGTTATCTTTGTTAACTGGTGTTGCACATACCCACACTGATAAACAGCAGTTTATATCAATGACAATGACTGTTTTTTGTTGTATGTTGTCACAGCATGTTGCTTTTTTTGCTAACGATTATTAGTGAACAGGTAAATCAATAAATAACAAGGTATACCTAAACATTTTTAAACGTGCTTATTATTTATACTTTAGTTTCGCCTCAATGAATTTGGACTGATGGAAGTTATTACTGAGGATGAAGCTAATGAAAATGAAAACAGCAGCGGGGAAATGAAATGCACTGCTAGTAAGTTTTGGATTCAGTTTAGAGCAAAGTTCAACTAGTTTTCTCAATGTAACTTTAGCACACGATTTGTCGCATAAAATGCAAGCAGTACCTCCGTTCAGCTTTGGCCGTGCTACACATACACACAGTACTAGGATCCAGTAAAATCTTTTTTCCCGACAAGTTTTTGTGTGGCTAATATTTAGTTGACCTTGCATCGTTATCATTAGAAATTTTTTAGATTGATGAAACAGTCCTTATTGATTTGAAAAATTGAGTCACATCTGTATTATCTTTATTAACGAGCGTGAGATTCTCGCGTGTTACTGCTAGAGTTATCTGTACTAGTTTAATGTTAACTAATTACAACACTGCATCAATTATTTTTGTGTTCCGAAGCTTCACAAATATTTCTATTTCCTATTTTTCTACGAATAAACAAATGTAACAGTCTTGATGCACTTGCTTTTATAGTGGTTTGTATACATCTTATTGTATTAAAAAACAAGTTCTTGGTATTTTGCAAATGATTTCAATTGTGTATTGATTTAAACTGACAAATAATTTACTAATTTGAACTCTCCGTTTCTGATCATAATTGTTTGAATTTTAGCTAAATTTAATTTTCTTATTTCGCTTTGTTTAGGCAGTGATAGGAGAACTTCGACTGTGACTGTGTCCAACAGTGATTTAGACTTGGCATCGCGTGGGATCTGCTGTTGTGAAAACTGCGGCATGTATGGAATGATCAGCGAGTTTTGCAAATCTGGCAAATTTTGCAGCCAAGCTTGTATCACTGCTTTTGAAATGTTAGTTGCATCTATTTCTGCTAATATAGTTTCAGACATTGTAAGCCTGTCCACTTGTCATAAGGAGTACTGTATTTATTGCCCTTAACAAAACTTATAATGTGTAATGTGAAAATTCTTGCTACTTTGATGTGTAAACTTTTACTGTGTTTAAAATGCAATAAATATAGTATTATATTGCTGTCATTATATTGTACGGTTCAGGTAGTTGAATTTTTTAAATAATTTTGACTTTTTTTGTGAAAATGGCATAGGAAACCCCGACCAGCGGATGTTGCTTCAGATGATAGTGTAAAGAAGAAGAAACGGAAGATGACTGAAGATGGTGACATGAATACTGTTAGTGTTGCTATTAATCATTCTGTCTTAGAGAATAGAATTTATTATGGTTTTCCCAAATTTTAGTGTTAACTACAATAAACTCTTTTTATAGTAATAATTTTAACTATGGAGTTTTCTTCATATGTTAGCTGCAACAGGCTTTTTGTATGTATCGCCAATTTTGCTAAAAATGTAAATGATGAGCAAGATAATATACTAAATTACTGTTTTAATAAATGATTTGTAACTCTTATAGAAACTCTACTAGCAAGTAGCAAGTGACCTGTATGCAGTGTCACATTATTCTATAGGCTAGTATAGACTGCACCCTAAGACTCTTCAAGCCAAACTTGATGGGCCCTGCTAAAAGATTTTTAAATATAATTTTTTTGGAAACAGTATAATATTTTAATATTTTACGTGGCTGAATAATTCATTTACCTTGAAATAAAATTTCAACTTTAGAAAAAGGAGGCTCGGGAGTCTGCAAACCCAATTTAAAAAAATGGCACGTTATCTCAAATATAATTTGAAACCCGTTATCCGACATAAGAGGTTCTAGCTGTTTGCAATAAGTTTATTTTAAAGCTTTGTAAATATATCACGAGTAAAAAATATTCAAGGTGGATGCATGCCACTTGGAGGGAAGCTGATTTCATTAGCGTAAGGGTCGCAAAAGGTTATAGTCTGGCTTGGCTTGTACGCCAGTTGTTTTTCTGTTAAATTGTTAAATGAAAAGTATAAACAATAGATGATTTTCAGACGTAAAGCAATATAATTTTTTGGTTAAAGAGAACAGGCGATAGCAAACAACGAAATTTGTTAGCATTAAAATGCGAAAAAAACTAGTCTAAAAGGAAACTTTTAGAGTAGTTCTCTGTTAAAATAAATTTTTGAAATGGTGATTTTTAAGGTATTTTAGATTTTTAAGTTTATTGGCTATTCTAACTTCTGTTTTATTGCTTACCCTAATTTCGTGTTCTTTTTTTAGATAAATTTCAAGGTAAAAAATCGACAAGATTTGAAGATGACAATCCGCATGCCAAAATCCGAATCTCCAGATTTGGATACTGCTGGTCTGGATGGTATCAGCAATGGGTTGCAAAATTTGGGAAAACGAGTAAAGGGCTTTTCCTGGAAAAAATATCTGGAAGATGAGAAGGGTAAAGCTGCACCTTCAAAACTTTTCAACGAGGTGACTGAATTAATTCTATGCTCGAGTAATGCAGACATTTGTATATCTTTTCACAGTTACTAGTTATGTTCCAATTCGTAGATTCTGCTTTACAATAGACTCAGCTATTTTCAAGTGACCATAAACACTATAAGGGACTAGTTTTTTTAACTATCTTGTGGATCGATTGTGTACTGTGTAGTTCTTTAAATTCAATAATACAAATGAGAACTTAATTTGATTTATACTTGCACTAAAGAAGAACTTCTATCTGCTTTAGTAGTCTTTAACCAGTACCCTATTCGATACGTAAGCTACTTCTTTGGTGTTTAAGCTCGATATTTTGTTGAAAACCCAAATTTGAAATTCGAGCTGCTTATAGCTTTAAAGGTGATAGTTTTACTGATGCGAAAGCCTACTAATTTAATCATTTTCAGTTATCAAGTTGTTATTAAATCTATTATTATTAGATTTATATAGTTCTTCATTGGTGAGTCTATTCCTAAAACATCAGAGTTCTACCTGATGAGTTGATTTTTACTTTCCTGGTCATCAACTTTTTCTTTCTTTTATTTAATTTATTCATATTTGTGATATGTCTCTTTATCAGATTGGTCCTACTGTCTTGAGTTGAGTTGAGTAAGTGAGTATGTAACATTACATAGACATGTTGCCTTTATTATTCGAAGCAGTGTGAAGCATGTCACCTTGAGTGAGTGGCAAGCTGCATAGACGTAGCTTTTATAATAACAGCAGTTTGAATTGTAACAGTTTTGCTTACAGTCCCAGCTGTATCCATCGCAGCGGAATGGCTTCAAGGTTGGAATGAAGATGGAAGCCATTGATCCGCAACATCAGTGCCTCTTTTGCGTAGTTACTGTTGAAGAGATACGTGGCTTTCGCCTCCGCCTTCATTTTGACAGCTACTCGGATTGTTTTGATTTTTGGGTGAATGCAGATTCAAACGAAATCTTTCCTCCTGGTTGGTGTGAGAAAAATGGGCACATACTACAGGTCCCCAAGAGTGAGTATTAATTATTGAATATTCACCCTTCTGCTGTCGTTTTCAGTAAATTTTTGAACAGCGGACATTAAATACTGTGTTCTCTTTCCATCGTTATTATTTTAAAAAGTCACTTTAAAAAATAGCAGTGCTAAATAATGTTCACAAACATATTGTTTGGTTGAACATTAGGTAGTCATTGTCTGTGTAAGTGAAAAGTCAGAAAGCTTCCCAAACTTTCTGGGATTTGTGTAACTGCTGTTGAATGTTTAATTAAATGCAACAGTGTTAGTCTCTCATTTGTTTATTTTATTTTACTTATTATATGATTTATATTACAAGCTTCCATGTATTTTCTTAAGTTGTCATTTACATTTTTGATCCTCTAGCTTACACCAGTGAGTCTTTCACGTGGGCAAAGTATCTTAAAAGTAGTAAATGTTCGGCGGCGCCCAAACACTTGTTTCGCATACATAATACGCCTGTAAGTGATGTTCTTATACTGTTTATACTTTTAAAATTTGTCAGATTAGATAAGTCATACATTTTCAGTTTTGTACATCAATTTTTTTCATTTGAGAATCAGGATATCAAGGATATAAGGATTTTGAAGGTACAGACAGATTTTATTGTCCAGCTAGTTATTAGTAGAACAAATCAGCTAAATTTAAAGTTACTTAAAGGGTAGTGCTTTCTAATTTTATTCTGTGCTACAAGACCCCAACCACATTACATCTCAAATATAGCTGTAAAAATAAAAGAAAAATAGTAGATAAGGTTATCTTAAATAACTTTTTTGCTCATCTTTTCTGTGAGATATAAGCAAAAATATGGTAATGAAATCAAATGAACCAAACAAATTTAAATCAAACAAGTAAGCTAATAAGAGTCAACAGTAACTTTTTACCCAGTTTACTTCTGTACATTTTGCTTTAGCTGTGATGGTCAATCTTGTTTTAGATTTGATTACCATCTATATGGCATTTAGTATCAAATTTTGAGGTTGTGTAATTACAACTTGTCTGTTTACTTATTTGCTCAGCCCTTATGTGCACATTGTTTTGCCCCACATACACTCTCATAATTTGAATGGACTGGGAAGATTCACATGTATTACACTAAAATAAAACAGTTGATAACTGCTTTACAAAATTTGTTTCTCAGTTTTGTTTACAGCTAAACTAATATTTCGACGTTCTCTCATATTTTTTTGTGATACTTTGACTGCACCACTATTTAAAATATAACAACGTACAACGTTTATGTAAGTACTGCCTATTTAAGGTACAACCTCATTGCCGGTCAAAAGTCTGTCAGTAATTAATGATTAACAATGATCTTTAGTTTAGGCATCTCAAATGCAGATATCATTTATTAGGTGAGCGTCGTGCCCAGTGGCTTTCGTATTTCATCAAAGCTAGAAGCTGTTGATAAAGCCAACACTGCACTTATTTGTGTCGCCACCGTAGCTGACATTTATGACAATCGATTTCTTGTACATTTTGATGGCTGGGAAGATGCATATGATTATTGGGCTGATGCTGGCTCCCCCTACGTTCACCCTGTGGGTTGGTGTCAGGAGAATGATCGGGCTCTGTCACCACCTAATGGTATGAATTCAAAACTTTTTACTTGGTTAATTTGTTCTTTTATTGATGAATTCAAAATGTACAGTCGTGGCCAAAAGTTTAAGCCCACCTGTGATTACGACATGAATTTTGAGCTTTTTTGATATTCAATACCATATATTTTCCTTCATCGTGGACCGATTCGTACACACGATGGCTCATTAGGAAGGTAATTGAAAATTGCAAATAAATGTTTGTGTTGCGCATGCGCAGGACTTACGAGATGATGACGGACTGAGGGAAAATATATGGTACTGAATACCAAAAAAGCTCAAAATTCATGTCGTAATCACAGGTGGGCTTAAACTTTTGGCCACGACTGTAGTGGAACTGCATTTATTCAGGTGGTTATGTCTCTGCCAGTTTTCCAAATAGATTGTTGTTTTTCTGCAACTTTTAAATATATTCAAAACAATAAATTAATGTAAAGCCTTAGGAGTTTACCCTCTGCCTGAGAGGCATTGGAATTGCCTAAAAAACTAAATGAGTTTCAGAGCTTTTCCCCAACAAATGCAGAATTTATTTTGTGCTTTCCATTTGCAGATTGGATAGATATCAAAAGTTTCACTTGGGAAAAATATCTAGAGGAAACAAACTCGTCAGCCGTTCCTGCAAGAGCTTTCAAAGTAGTATGTGTATTTTGCTTTATTAACAATGAACTAGATTTGATCTATCATTGGGAAAAATTTAGTGATTTGTTTTGTTTACTCTTGCCTTAAAATCTAGATTATCTGGTCACAGGCTTCTTTATTTGCCACACTTCTCTTTCCGTTTTCTTTTTGTGTTTTCCCCCTTTTTCCTTTTTTTAGTCTACTGCCCTGGTTTTCCGTCTCCTCTTTTCTTTTCCTTGCCTTTCCTCGTTTTTTTCTTCCTCTCTCCTGTTTCCTGCCTATTCCCATTTTTTGCCAACCTATTTTCTCACCTTTTATAATCTCTACTCTCTTTTATTATATCTTTCCTCATTTTTCTTTTATCATTAACCTGCCATTCCTTCTCTGCCTGGTTTCCCTACCTACCGTTTCTTCTTCTCATTCTCCTCACATTTCTCTGCTGTCATTCTTTGCTTCAGTTTCATTTTCTCTTCAGTAATATAGCTCAATCATGCAAATTATAATTAAAATCAAATTGAATTTTGTTTTTCAAACTCTAATTTAATTGAATGTCCAATGTCCCTTCTTAATAAGCTTAGATAACTAGTATACATTACCACTAAATTTTAACAGTTTGTTGACGTTTCTTCCCATTGATTGATTTTGTGTGTTTCAGGAGTAATAGTTGTAGATTTCAACATTGGGGCTTGTTAGAGTTGGTCAAAATTCAATAAAATTATGTCTAAGCCCTACAGGGTTTGTGCTTAGCAGTTTTTGGGTGTCAGTGCAGTGAGATGCAATTCTTTATGTTTTAATGCTTTAATGAAACTCTAGCCTTGTGTCTAAAGTAGTAATTGAAAGCCATGTTATGTCATATTAAGGGCAAGTAACTTTTGCTACACATTACTTATGTGACTTTCTCACCATAATGTTGTATCTTCATGGATATAAAGGGTAAACCTTTAAATGCAACAGTTAAACAGACAAGTCAGAGTAACTGCTATTGTAGCTGCAACTAAATTATATGATTTGCTGAGTAACTTTTAAATGTGCTTAACATCTTTATCAAATGAGTAACTAACTCACTACAATTTTTGTTGCTTGTACAGCACTTATATATAATGCAGGATAAAGTGCATATTTCTAAGAATATCTCGTAACTAAAGAAACTTCAGCTGCCAAATTGTAGGGAAAAATCCATCATGTCACGGTCTCCAAAATATACTGTCACTAACTAGCACCATGAAAAATGGGCATAAAAAATTGCAAAGAATTGTGGTATGTCACTTTGGGTTTGCACTAGATAGAAATTTCAGTAGACATACAAGTGGAATTCATTGTATTTATTTTTGTGAGCAAGTTTGACAAGACCATAATGCTTTCGGAGTGGAATGATTTGGTCAACATTTGTTTGCAGAAAGTGACTTGTAAGAGTAATACACATTTCAGCAGGCATGGCTACAATTATGTAACATAAGATAAGCTGCAAGCAGTAAGATAAACTGCAATTAATGAAGTTTGTGCCATGTTAGTTTACTGTTGTTGGCATTCAAATTTTTCTGCAATCCTAATTTGTTCGAAGAATGATGAAACTTCAGACTCTAATAAACTGGGCTGTTTTTTTGAACACAAGTTTTGATGTAAGTCAGATGTTAATTATTAAGCTGATTTTGTAGCGACCCCCGAATGCGTTTGGCGTGGGTATGAAACTTGAAGCAGTAGATCGGCGTAATCCAATCTTGATTAGAGCAGCAACTATCTGTGATGTAGAAGATTATCGTGTAAAATTACACTTTGATGGCTGGAGCGACATTTATGATTACTGGGTGGAGGACGACTCACCAGAGTTACACCCTGCCGGATGGTGCACAAAAACTGGCCATGTTTTAACTCCACCTATTAGTAAGTATCACTAATTCATGGACTTATGTCATCCACACTTTATAATTTTAAATTAGAACCTTTGCAGTGAAAGCGAAAACCTTTAGTGATTTTCTTGTTGCTGTTTGCATGTTCAACTGTAGTTACTTATTAATAAAACTTTGAGCTAATTTGTTTTAAAATTCATGGAAAAATGGCACACATACCTAACTACATAAGGCTCACAATTTCTTAACACAAAACTAGGTAAATTTGTGTCTTAAAAAAATCGTGTTTTTTTAAAAATAACAATGGAGGTAGGACTAATCAGGCTAACATAGTATAATTTGAGCTGTATAATGAGGGAGTTTTTTGTACTAACTTAATGTAATTACCCACACAGCTGTAAATTGGATTTATTATTTTTTATGAAATAGATGCAGCACATTTTATACATTGTTGCCATTACTTAATTATAGGTCCCCAGGATTTAGTGGAACATGTCGGTCAGACAGGTGGCTGTCCTACACCCGGTTGTAAAGGAATTGGGCACATCAGAGGGGCTAAGTATACAGGTATAAAATTATGCCAGGCATCACATTTCAGTAAAGACTTCATAGTATCATTCTAGTTTGCATAAGTATTATTTCGTATTTAAACTAAGACCAGCATTATAAAAGTTAAGTTCTGCTCTTGTGGCTTCATTTTTTCAAGTTTCGAAAGCCTGTATAATCATTACCTAAATCTCAAACACAACAAATTTTCAGCTAAATATATATCTTATGTATTGTATTGTTAAGATGTAACACCAAACACACAAAGGAAAACAAATGCCAATCCAAGTCACATATTTTTGTTGTCACCCAATGTTACTTTTTGTTTTTTTATTTCACAAGTCAGTAAGTCCCATTGCTTTTCTAAATTTTGTCTTCATTTCTTGTTGCATTATGGAGATTCAACTCTAATTAGCTTTGTGTAAAGACGAATAATTAGGCCAATTTATCCACCCTGTCTATTTTTAAGAATTTGTAATAGAGGTTTCACTGTTGCTTTGTTTTTATGATGTAGGCCACCATAGTGCTTTTGGCTGCCCTTACTCCGATGTAAATATTAGCAAGATGGGAATTCCAGTTGCTGAGAGGATTGTGTCGACCCTCCCAAGAGATACACCCGAAAAGAAAGAGATTCAGTCCGAACCAAAGTATGTTTTTGTTTTTTTCATTGCTGTTAATTGCTCAATTGACTGATTGGCAGTATTAGGCTGGCTGGCTGGCTGACTGATAGATTGATTAACTGACTGGTTTGATTATTGTGTGGCAGTCTTACAAGGTCAAGTCCTTATGAGTAACTCAGGCAATATTTTTCTCATTCAGGCAATTATTTCATTTTTTTCAACGTGGTCCCAAACAATGTACTAAGATTTGCACCTATATCCTTATACCAAGACTACCAAGATTACAAATACTATCATAATTTGTAGAATATTAGGTGGCCTATTGTTACTTGCTTTTGCCTGGATGCTCGGAAAGGAAAGAGCAGAGACCATTCTTAAAGTCTCTGGTAAGTTCCACCTTCTGAGCTGAATAAACGTAGAAAACAGATTAGAAAACGTAAAAATGTAATTAGCTCAGCTTTTCCTTTGGTGCACAGCTATTAATAAATGAGGGTGAATGTTATACGTTTTTTACTGTGTATTTAAACGTAAGTTCACCTGATTTCAAATTCAACAATCACATTTGTCTGAAACAAACAGTTCCTAGTTTTCTTGTTATAAAAGCATTGTTAGTTTCTATAATTGTTAAAAAATGACTGCCCACTTTCAGGAAGTGTCCAACTAGTGGCTGTGATGGTTCGGGACATGTAACAGGCAAATTTACAAATCATTTTTCTGTGTCTGGCTGTCCAAATGTTGAAAAGGCTCACACGCAATCTCCAGTTCTGCCAGTGAGAGGTCGTCCTGGCCGGCGAAAGTATGTTCAATTTCTACTATAATTCCGTAACTTCATCCTTTAATTTGTCTAGAAAATTCGCGTCATTTTTATCATGATTAATCAATTTCAGAATTACAAAATTCTCTTATTAAGTGCCAACGACTTAATGATTAACGCTAACTACGTGTTCAACTGACGGTGTGACAAAAGCGCTGTGAATCACACCAGTGTCACAGATACTATTAAACGGAATCCTGTTTTATGTTGTGTGCTGAACCAGGCAAATGGACAGCTTCTCATCGTCACTCATACATCTGTTACCGTTTGAATTTGATTCACTTTTGTAGTATTTTAACTATGACTTGTGTTTTCAGGAAACGACATTTGTTGCTACTTGCTAGAAAGATAAAGCGAGAACAGCAAGGTAAACTTGTTAATTCAGACTGCCAGTGACAATGCTAGTTCAAAAAATAGAATTCCTATAACTAATTTGCTGGCGATAAAGGCCATTTTTGCATCTTTTCTTGAAGCAAATCGAGTAGAAGAAAAAGGATAATCACGTGCCTAATTGCATGATGATGGTTGGCTAAGGCTTTTATATTTGAAACACAAGGAAGACAAGTGGTTAGCTGTACATATTTTTTTTAAGAATAACTTTCGTGAAAGAATTGTTACCGCAGAAGTTTACTTTTATGCTCACGCCCTATTACATGCATTTCACCATTTGCTAGTTAGATGGACACAGAGCCTGCTGTTGCATAAAAAACCTCTATGTTCGTTTCTGATGTTGCATGCATTTGTGGTGAACTCGTATGATGACACAACAGTAGGGCTGTTAGGGAACTTTGAGCATTATCGACATTGATTTCGTGTGCAGAAGACTACTCTTCAAAAATAATTTCTGCAGCTATTGAGATAGTTATAGGTAGCATATTTCTATGCACCTTGTATGATTAAGAGTTTTGGAGTTGGCCTATCAGCAACAGCTTATCTAAAGCTTCGATATGTTGTGTGTTGTTAACATGCCTAGACAATCTACAGCTGTATCAATATGCGCTGTGATCAATAATATTTTTTTATTCAGAACATTTAAAGGACTAAGAACGGCTAATTGATAATTCAAATACATGGACACTGCCACATTCATTTTTAGCACCAAAATTTGTTATAGGGTTACAGCTTGTTACAGCATCTGTTGCTTTGCCATAAAACACTGTGATGTGCATTTAGAGATGATCGATAGTTTAAGGACCAGAGGATTTTAAGGCAATATTTGTTGACAGCATTAGGATTGACGGTATTTAGTGCCATTCTGTTATTTTCAGTATCAGGAAGCAGTGAGTCGCAGGACTCAAGGCAAAGCCAGATGAACAACTTTGTTCATGACTCAGTGTTCCTTCCACCCGTTTCTGCTCACCCTCGCACGGATCTGCCCCTGGGCTGGGATGAACATAGTAAGTTGTTGCCAGAGCTGAATGGATTCAAGAAAGATGAGGTTACTGGATGGTCACTAGATGATGTTTGTAAGTTCATTAGGAAGCTACCAGGCTGTGCTGAACATGCCGTTGCTTTTAAAGATGAGGTATATAGTTTTTTATTTCGATTATGTTTGTTCATAATTAAAGGCTAATTGGTATGGATATATTTATTTTGTCTTCTGTCATTACATATACTGCTGATAACAAATACGGTGATGATGATATACAATAATAGCAATAATATGTAAAAATTATTAAAAAAATTAATGAAAGCATGCGGGGCACAGGTAAAAATTGCACAGGAAAAAATGGCACGGTAAAAATGGCACAAGAAAAAATGGCACGGTAAGAATTGCACAGGAAAAAATGGCACGGTAAAAATGGCACAGATAAAAATGGAAGGTAAAAATTGCGCAGGAAAAAATGGCACGGCAAAAATGGCACAGGAAAAAATGGAAGGTAAAAATGGCACTGGAAAAATGTCACAAATGGAAGAGTAGGTAAAATGGCACAGGAAGAAATGGCAAAGGAATAAATGACATGATAAAAAATAGCATACTTAGTAAAATGAGTTTAGCATTAGGTAGGAGTTAATTATTTTAGTTATTTTTACTTCCTTTTTATTTTTCTGCCAAGGAAGTACTTCAGCACTGTTTGTATGTTTGGTTGTCTATTACACAAAAACTACCTAACAGATGTTCACGAAACTTTGTGGAGAAGGCGGGTATATGATGCCAAAATGGGCGTTTTTTTCGCAAAACTTGACCTTGTACAAAAAAACATTCGTGAAGCACTTCGTAGAGGTCTTAAAAGGAGCGTTCACTTATCTCCGCCAGGACAAACAATTATGAGTTAGTTCTTAGTTGGAAAAGTGTGTAACACTGCGTATAACCTTTGCTTATTAACATGGATAGCCTTATAATTTCGCTTGGTATGTAAATACGTATATATGTCTGTCAGCCTATTAACATCGCCAAAATTAACGGTTAAATAAAAGTATATTAATCCTATGTGGAATATTCGTGAATTATTGATTATAATCCTATTTGGCGAACAAAGTATTTTGTGAGTCTTTTGCTGGTCTACATAATACCAATACGGATACATTTTTGTATGTTTGCTTGTTTGTCTCAGTTTTATGTTTTTTTAGTCAAAAGAATCAGACAAATAAGTTTAAGATTGTTCGGCTTTGGCAGAGATCTGCTTCCTACTGAGCGCATTTTAGTTTATTGTAGAAATTAACAGCATGAAAATAACATGTGGTATTTTTACCTACTTTTCCATTTGTGCCATTTTTATCGTGCTATTTTTTCTTGTGCCATTTTTTCCGGTCCCATTTTTACCCATGCCATTTTCACATGTGCCATTTTTACTGCACACTCTAATAAAAATGTAAATGTTTGTGAAATGCAGCAGTAACTGTAATGTGATTTTTTTACAGCAAATAGATGGCGAAGCCTTACTGCTACTAACTCAAGCCGACATTATCAAACTGTTGAATGTGAAACTAGGACCAGCTATAAAGATCTACAGCAGTATATTGTTGCTACGTGGAGTGACGTCAAACACTGCTGAAAGCAGATAGAAACTACTGTATGTTTCATTGTGTTGCAATCTTTGTAAATATTTGATAAGTGAAAGTCGTTCTTTAATCCAGGTTTATAATAGTATATCGCTTTGCTCAAGCTAAATTCTTGCATATCATATAACCTACAGGAAAGGTTGCAAAAACTTAAACTGATTCTGCATGCTAAGAAAATTTTTTACTGCATCATCAATCAGTTTATTACTAGAAAATAAAACGAAATGATTAACTGAGCTGCTAAATTGTTAGGTTCAACTTCTAAGTGGTATTTATGTCGCAGAAGTGCTAACAAACATATGAAACAACTGAAATGGGATTTGCTGGTATGCTCAAACTGTGTAATATGAGCAGTGGTATGCAAAGTTTTTGCAACAAACAAGATTGAAGAAACTTCAGCAGTGGCAGAAATGCTTTGCTTTACATATTGTGCATAGTGATGGAAGTTGAATGTCTGTGTTAGCATTTTCTGCAAAACTTTTGAGTTATTAAATAATTTTATGTTAGTGAATTGCTACCTCGATGAAAAGATGCACAGTTTCACCTGTAAGCTTGGAAGCAGCTCATTGTAAATATGCGATTTTTTCATATTTTAAAATAGTAGGCTATGAGTTAAATAATTTGTTGTTTTTTGCTTGAGTCTAGTTTAGAATTTAAATTTTTTAGGCCTTCCTTAGTAAACTTTTGTGACCACATTTGTTTGATCTGCTTTGTGCCTTTTTGAGTTGATGCTTTTGGTATGGAAATGTATTAATACAACAGTTGAAGTTGATAGTAAGACAGTTAACTGATACATTTGTGAGCACGCATGTTGTGATTTAATTTTACAATTGTTGCTCGAATGGTTAAATTTAAGAGTGTATTTTTTGTGTTCAAATTGGTAAAAATCATACATAATAGCTGATTTACATTCATTTAACTATAGCTTTGTAAGCCCCAAGTATTTTAATCAGACACATTTGCTGAACTTGTATTATAATTTCCTCGACATATTAAATTAGTGAGGAATTCATTTCAGGTGCATGTATATTCGTCCAGGAAACATACATTGCAAATATATTTACAGTGATAAAATAAAGAAATTAGTATCTTTCCTTTTCACTTGTAATGATTACAGTTAATTTTAAAACAAAAACATACCACTGTATCTCATTCTTACAGTTTCACTCATAAGTTTGTTCATATCTTTTGAAATGGTGTACACTATAACAGAATTTTTGTATTCGTTGCGATGGTGCAAAAATGAGTCTTGCAGGCAACAGATTGCACCTATCAGTATCGTGTTTCATCCCTCCCCAGGACATGATACGGATGTAACTTTAGCCGATGCCAATGAAAAGGTTCAGTTAAATAAAAAATTTTAGATGTTTCAGGGTATGTAGTTTTAATGGAAAGTGTTAGAGTTGATTCCATTGCGAATTGTTAGCATGTGACTGATGATAGCCAACCCATTTAAGTTTGAGCTTGGATTGTCTGATGTATACAGAAATGCATTTTTCTTGTTGGTGCTTTTGTTTCTTTGCTTGAAAGTATTGTGTCTAAAAAAGTTTGTAGTGTGATGATAATTCAAGATTGTTGGATTATCAGTAGTATATATTGTTATTGTTTTGCTCGTAGTACTATTATTGTAGCTTAAACAGTAAAGTAAATGTTATTTGTTATGCAGTTATTATTACGATTATTTTGTTTTGTGGATCAGTTAAGCTAATTATTCACATAATTCGAGAACTGATTTCTGAATGTGTGGGTTACATATACAAGGTACATCAATTACAGATATTGCACCAATCTTTGCAAGAAATATTATTTAAGAAAAATAAAATTAAGGGGACAGACTGACAGTACAAAATCACAGAATTTTTTATTTTATAACAAGTATACATCACAACGGTTTCATAAAATTCGATGTATATACATATAACAATAAATTATGTTATGTGTGCGCATCTAGTGAAAATGAAAAACGTGCATGAAAGGCACCAGTATATGACCACTGCATTATACAAGTTAAGTTTAAAGGCAAAATGTACTTCACTTGTGCACAAGTTAAGCAAGCAAGTCTTAAAAGCAGACAAGTTGACAACCATTTGTCTGTTTTTCACAGGGATTTCAAAAAGCATTAATTTTTTTATAACATGTGGCTAAACTTGTAAAAAGCAAATATAAACGTGTGTTAATTATTCCAGTAAGTGTTTGTCACCTTTCTAGCACAACTTTTACTATGTAATGAAATTCATAGACCAAAACCCATTTCGTTGTGTTTAGCAGTTCAGTAAGCCTCAAAAATAACTTTTTTGAAAAAGAAATGAGATAGGTTTGAAGATATTTCGTGTGTTATAACAATAACACAATTTAATGCAGTAACAAAACTAAGTTTATAAAACTTAACGCTAATACATGTATTTTATTACCAATACCAATTACGTTGACCATTGAAAGTTATAATATACAAATAGATGTGCAATTTTCTGTGTATTGCAATGGAGGGACAAGCAGAGGACAAAAACATTTACCTTATGTTTAAGATTATCATTATGTAAAAGAGCTGTTATTGAAATGAAAATTAATTTTTGATTCAAAAATATTTTTCGGGTATATTAAACAGAACTCAATAAAGAAAAAACCAGGTTGCAACTGCAGCTGTCCTCTTAGTGGAGGACAGTGGAAAAAACACTATTTCGGTTTGCTCTTGAAAAGGTGTTACACCAGACAAAATGTAATAACAAGCAGTCATGTTCACAAAGCTCTCTGAAGATTTGCCATTTCAGTTTATTGCTAACAGCCTTCTTAAGGCATAAGACCACTATCCCGTCCTTTCATATACTAAATTGAACAATTTCTCAATCTCAAGGGGTGCATAATTTTGTTAAAAACAAACAGTGCAGATATTAGATACAATGCCCACACGTAAACAGTGAGATTCTGGTATAGCAATAAAACTTGCTTAGTGACAAAATAGTGGTTTTGTGTGAGAACTTGCTTCATAATTTTCTGTTTCATTTAATGAAGTCAGATTACTGTGACCAATAGAAATATCAGCTGTTGCAGGGCTCCTCGAAATAGATGCAACAAATATCACAAAAGCAGGATGCAGACAACTAATTGATAAAATCATGCATGACCAAGTATTGGTAAATAATTAGTCCAAATGTAACATTATAGCTTGTGAATATTATCATCCACCATGGGAATTAGGTTTGCAACTACAGGGACAAAATTGCTTCATCGGGCCAGTTAACAGACAAAATTCATAAACGTAACCGACAACATATAAAAATACAAATACAAAATATATAACAAAAACATGCCACGCAGGACTTGCCACCAAAACTATTAATTTTGTTGACAAAAGAAACAGAGTTTGATAATCACAGAGTCAGTGTTAAAAATAGAGACAAATCAACATTGTGCACAAAATTGTAGCATGATCGACGATACACAACTACGAAAACTACAATGAATAAATATTGAATAAATAAAACCCCGTAAACATGGTGTTAAAAGAAAGCACAGACAGGGATGTAAGTGTAAACTTTTATATAATTTAAATAAGGCATAAGTTTTAAGCTAAACAAAGGTGGACACTTTGTAAATTTAACCTAAAAAGTGTGCATTTGCTAAAGACTGCCTTCCAGAACGTTTCGTTCAAAATTATCAGTCTGAATAAAAAAATAACAATGATAAAAAACTGTGTCGAGTGAGATGAGCAATAAGAGACCTGTTCTATAATCCTCCCTCAGTGCCAAATTCTTCTTCATCACAGCATTTGTTCTTGCACGCCTGTTACAAATAAAACCTTTTGTACTGAATGAATTGGTGTAATCATTTCTTATTTAAGAAACTAGTTTGATGCTAATTTGTCTAAAAAGCAATGAGACATTACAATTGTTGCGATTCTCTAAAAGCCATCGCAACTAGAGCAACAGCGACCACTTCTTTAATTATCACAGTAGCAGCGAGAAGAACAATGCTCACAACAACAATGCTACGAGTTCTTTTTAAAATTGTGCAAAAACTGTAATTTTTGCTGCATCTTTGATATGCTATATATTTAATGAACTTTACTGCTGATCATCATCACGTTTGCACCATTTATTTGTTGACTTCAAAATGAGTTTTTTCATAAATTTCTGACAATACTCACCTTACATTTACAGCACAATATACACGGTGCAGCAATTAAGAGAAATGGCGAAGCCACCAACAACGATATGCCCATCAAAGCGAATATTCCTATAACTTGAGCTCTGTGCCAGATCAGTGATGCTCTGGAATGACCTAGCTTATCCTTGCAAGGTCCTTTGTCATAGTGACGTAATAAAAAATCATCCTGAACACAAGAAATCAGGCAATTAGGAGCCAGCTCAAAACTGTGAGAGAACAAACATTATCAAAAAATGTCTGAAAATTCTAAAGCACATTTAAAAAAATTCGCAGCATTACATAATACATCAGTTGGCTCCAACTGTTACTCAGTTAGTTAAAAAAAATCTTCTTAATTAAAATTGCTTGCACCAGTAGAATAGAAGCTACGACAAAGAAAATGTTTTAGAACACCAGCATACATCAGTAGCTTAAAAACTAATGATTATTAAACTTAATCACGGATTATTACAAAATCAGTGAGCAGGCGATTATCCATTTAGAAGCCTTCATCCAGCAGTCAGTACCAGAGTTAAACTTAAAACTTTCACTTCTTCATAACAGCTAGCTTTTCTCGAAACATAAAGTCTGCATGCAGTAAAATTATATGTATGTGTTATGCTTCATCATGTAAAAAGGCTCATTATGTAACAAATTTTACATCACTAATTATGAAGAAATTGCATCCTTATGTAGCAGATTAGTTTAGGTTTTATTATGGTTTATGGCTGAAGCTTTGTTATGGTTTAGACATGGTCTCATTACTGGAGTTTCTTCCTGTTCTTTACTGTTTTGGATATCTGTTTGGTTCCAGCTCGATCTAGTCTGGGGGTTTGGTGTACTAGCCAGTTTTCCTGTCGATGTTACTCTGAGGTCTAGTTTACCAGAATCTTGTCTGCCTGAGAATGATCTGTCAGAGGTCTGGCTTGGCAGCGTTTGGTCTGACATGGGCATGGGTTGTCAAAACAAGAATTGGAAAATGGTCATAAACCATTTTCCAGCACAGATCCCTAGTTCTTGGTCATGTTCCATCGCAGGAAGTTGAAATTTCACACAGACATGTAACCTACTGTGGACTAATTCGCAGGGCCAACCCAGAGTAAGACCTACATCTAGAACAGAAAGAAACTGACTAAATCCAAATCCTAATTAGACCACACCGACAGTCAAGACCATAACAACACCCAATCATAGACTATGATTATGTTGTTACATAATGCATCATTTTTGTTACACAATTACTGTTACGAAAGGATGTAAAATTAATTACATTATGCAACATTTTTTTATTACATATGGCCACATTGTTACATAATGAATCTTACCATGTAATTTTAAAATACAAAATGTTAGAATTTTTTAGCCACATAAGAAAATTCAGTGAAAATATATAATGATCTACATATTTATTATAGTCATAAGTTAGTCTCAAGTCAAATGAGAACACATATCAAAATTCAGAAATACATTCACTATGCTAAATGAATTACGGGATTATTATGTGCAAATGCAGGACAGTAAAAGTTGCAGTTGCACTGTAGTACATTCAGTCTAGAAAAGTTTTTGCTGCAGGCAGCATATATTTGTTGTTCTATATTGAGAAGTTGGCCATTTATAACTTTTGTTGAAACACTAGTTAGAGGAAGAAACATTAATGGGTAAAGAGACAAATATGGCAATTACTTACATCAAGCGAAGTTAGACAAAACCAACAAAATACATGCTGACAGCTTTTACACATCATTTGAGCGCAACCGTCTTCTCGTTCAATAGGAACATGACACAGTGGACATCGCTTAATCTTTGAAGATTCGAAGGTGTGAAATGGAACCCTGTAAATATGCATAATTACATTTCAAAGACCTAAGAACAATAGAGACTAAAGCAACATTGGCCAAACAATTATATGTTTGCCCATATAATTCAAACTCGCTACCTGCACATTCCTTTAATTACTCAGAATTTATAGTCCTTGTTTTTAAACAATAATGGACCAATACAATGCTTATGTACAAATTATACCCAGCATTTTTTCCCAGCTTTTCCTGGTTTTGATCGCAAGAAAGGTCGCCGTGCCATTGAGCTTTGCAAGTTGGACAGAACTCCAGCCCACACTGAAAAACCAAATACCATTAACAGTTTTTACTTATCTGGGCATGCTTCATTTTAAAAGTTATGGGACCAAAAAAAGTTTTTTTGTCGACGTTATGGGAATAGAAAATAACCTTACCAAAAGGTAACTAATGATACTGTGTTTCGGTTAAGTCAACGTAATCTGAATCTTAAAATAAAATAATATATCTCCAAGGCTTCTACATGGTAGAAGCACGGATTCATTAAATTGGTAAAAACATAAAATAATAAAATTAGCTATACACCTAATTTGAAATACTTACGTGACTGTAGCAAGAAAAAAATATTGCTATTATTAAAAACAGTTAATGTTGCTGCTAATGACAACAATATATAAAGCAAAGAATGTTTTCTCCACCACATGGACTGTGCATGCTTACACCTTACCATAACAATATGTACAGGAATAGACAATGACATGAAAAATAGTAAACTTACACTAGGGCACTTGGCAGGATTCGTTGGTCGTGGCTCACTAGGACAGACATGACAGACGGATTCACATCCAGCCTCCGGGCAAAACGTCCTGTACGGGTCCAACTCCACTTCCTTAGAGAACTTAAACCTGAGATATTTGTCGTAAACCTCTTTTTCTACGAGACTCTCTATCTGAATGTTTCATGAAAACAGCAACATCAAGTTTAATATAATCTTAATTATACGAAGACACTGTCAAGAGAAAGTAACAGAAATGCATTTATAATTAAAAAGAAGATAAATTAGGAACGCCTTCTCTTAGGAAAGTGTAAGAACTTTGGAGTGGGGGTTATTGCTGATGATATTTTAAAATTTGATCATCATACAAGCAATATCATGATGTATTTGTGGAAAATAAAACTACAGATAAGTGTTCAGGCTGTGTGGTGAAGCTAAAAAAGTTCAGGCTTCCTGTGACAATTATTTATTTGTTCACTCATTTCTGCTTACATGTGCATCATGTAGTCAGACATCGAGCAAAGTGAACAGAACAAGGTATATATATATATGTTAGCAGAAATCTAAGAGATGTAACACGTCAAACTGTTATTTGTCAATTGAGACTTAAATCTATTTACAAAAATTCAATGGACTGATCCATAAGACTAAAAGTTTATTTTAAAAGCTTTCAAATCCTGTTGTTGGACATTATCAATAGTCATCTGCTGAATATTAAACTTAGAAATTTCAAGTTTTAAAAAACACAAAAGTCTATTATTCCAAAAATTGAAGCTTACTTCTTTAGCATGAAAAGTCCCTGATTTTAAACATTGCGCATCAGGACAGGTAATGACTAGAACGCATCCCTCTTCTATCAACAAGGTGAGGTATCTTTTTAAACACTGAAAAAAGTTTTAAATGTTGTTGTTGAAACACCGATAGGTTTGAATAGCTTCCAGTGAAGTAAACAAAAAAACGTTAGGTGAAGTAAGAATTGGTTGGCTACAACTCTAATTGAAAATTGTTACTCGACTTTTCGACAATTAAAATATTATATTGACGATAAACTGATCATAATTTGCAAGTAACGAGCTATTTAGTTAGATAATTACCAATTAAAAATTGTCAGATTAATGAAACATTTTTTTTAAAATGAATATACACAACTATATCGTAATTTACGCATGCAGACAGACATTTAAATTCTGCTTTTGCACATAGAATTTAGTTTTTTCTGTGAAATGCTGGCTCATTAGTTTACTGAATGCCCTGTGCCCAGCCATTCACTGAGAACAATCCTGCCCATCATCAAAATATTGTATCAGAAAAGAATGATAGATGGAAAATGCGTACTTTACTACTGATCTGTCACACAATCTAGTTGCTTTAAGCCAATTCGCTCTGTCGTTAAGTGATTTGCTCCGAGCCTTTTAGTATGTGCTTGACAATAACTATGATTACTTACCAAAGTACAATAGATACATTTACACTCTGGTATTTCAAACATATCACATGGATGACATTCATTAAAACACAAGCGGCAAGTTATTAAAGGTTCTAGTGGTAACTCAGATGCTGACATCTGCTGGCTAACAGAGAAAACGCTGCTGGAACTAGAACTTGCCATGATTACATTTCAGTCCAAGCGTGTTTGTGTGTGCATCTGAAAAATACAAAAGAAAACGAAATTATATAACAATTGGTATGTTACTACAGTAGTATAAAAAATAAAATTTAAATAATATTTTAAGTATAAGATGCACGCTGAGTATAACACAGGCACATGGTACATATGCATGAACAACAATGTATGTATAACTTTTCAGTTTCATTTAATAATTTACACAAGATTACCAAGTATTATAGACTCATACTGTGCATTTATGACTAATCGAAATTAAAAAGAATTCTACACATATCATTAATTCTAAAATTTCGTAAAAATTTCAAGTGTTCAGTAGTTACTCACACACCCCGGTCTCGGGGTGTAGGAATGTACAAATTTATGCATAATATACAGATTTTAAGAGTGTCGCGTATTTCTAATTTTTTAATCTGGCAACCCCAAGACTTAGTTAGGGGTTATTCTACGCACAACACATTTGCTCGATTTACGTAAAAGTATATTTTCAGACTAACGTCGAGTAAATAAAATTGATTGAAGAGCGTCATTATTGCTATAAAATATATAAAAATAAGCTTTCCATTTTACCTTAATCCTTACATTTTATTTTATGTGAAACCTTAATACTTTAACATCAAGTAAAAATAACGAAAGCGGAAGTGATGTAATAACTAAACCGGATATTGATAATATAGGCGCATCGTAGCGATTCCATGAATCTGGGCAACAGACACGAGTTATTCAGCTAAACTCCAAGCTCTTTGCAAAATTTTAATGATTTAAATTAAGCTAAGTAACAAAAATAGTGATCACTAATCAGGAGTTTAGGCATTCCAACAAAAAGGTAATTTTTATCTGATTATCATTACATTAGAAATTCCTGCACTGCAACTATTTTAACAGCCAAGTGTTAGTTTTGATAACTATGGGCGAGCATCTCTACCAGAAAGCGAATTCGAATCGAATTTGTGACCTTCGAAATCTAATCGTGCGGAATTTCATCATTTCAAATCAAACCCGAATTGAGTTTAAATTCACCAGTTGGTGAGTACACTATCTATCGAGTCAAATTGGCTCTCATGATGATAATCGTTTATGGCGTGCGGGCTGTGTAATTTGCATTACAGACCTGCAAACAGCTCTGAACCGGAACTGAGTTTGAAAGATTTTCGAACCACCATTAAAAAGTAGTCTCACAAAGAGACATACACGTTACTTGTTTTTTTTTGTTGTGCACTAAAAAATGCTAATAACTTGTTTAAAAACTGTGCACCAAAATCGCAGGTAAATTGTGCTGAAATGCATAACGTTTTGAACATTACAATGATAAAGAGCGTATGTGGTTGAAGTTCTCAATTATTTGAATCTATAATTTTAGGTTTGAATCGCGTTTGAACTAAAAAAACTCCCTTAATTCAAATAAACTTCGATTCAAATGTTCTATGCTCTCCCCTATCGATAACATTGCGTAAAGTTCGAAAAAATAATCAGAACATTCGAAAACCACTCTTCACTCACTAATTAAACAAAAGTATAACTTACTCTGTTTTGTCAATAAGATCAATAATGTGTTTTTTGGCGAATTAATGATGGTTTTTGGACCACAATGGGACTGTATGTGAACCAGTGACGTTTTACCACTTTGTGCAAACATATAATTTACTAAGTGTTTTATTTTCTAGTTACATAACTATTTGAAACAGTTGCGCATAATACTAAGTAATAATAATAACATTGTGTGGAAAGTCTGGGACTTTTTATAAAGCTCCCCTACATCCATATACAAAAATTCCATATGTACGAGTTCCGTGGTTTACATTTACTTAGCTCAAAAGACCATTAGAGCTTGTAAGTTTCCAGACATTTTCTTCTATACTATGCTCAGTATGCATGCACATTTCACAGGGCTATTTCTCCACAGAGGAAAATCTCGGTCGGCATTTCATTAGCACAGACAGTCTTTTTTATCTTTGATAGTTGTCAAATTTTTTGTCATAGACTCATAATGCAGCAGTTGTTTGTCATATAAATATAATAGATATTGCATTGCTTTGTTTATATATTGTCGATGTACTTGAATGTAGTGTTAGCGCAATAAACTGAACTGAAAGGATAGGCATACTGAAACAATGACCGGGCCAAGGGCGTAAATACATAGTATTTATAACGTCCTTGGACAATGGACAGGGTCACCATCAAATCTGTTGTGTTGTTCTTATTAGCTGTCGTATGGTCGAGGTATTATACGATCAAAGGGCAGTAGATTAAATCTAATAAAAAATCGTTAAATCTAAGGCTACTTAACTACTTAAATCTAATTACACTGATCCCGTATATGAAGTACTCCATTTGTAAATTTTTCCACTGTCACAAAAAATAACAGCAGGAAAATAATCTAAAACAAGACAACTAATTTAATAAAAAGCAATAAAATTGCATTGTACCTGATTACGTGTGCTTCTTTTATTAAAATTTTGCACTAGGGCAAAAACAAGAATAAGCATAACGCTTGCCAGTTGCAGTAGTACAATCCAGTGCTACAGGCATGTAACTGTGAACGAAAACTATTCCTAATTCCCAAAATGAAAGTATCAGTACTAAAACAGCCAACTAGATAACTTGTATGTGTATGTGTGTGTTAGGCAGGAAATGGTCTCAATCATTTTCAAAATACTGATACATAATTATATTGATACGGATCAGCTGTTCCTTTTGTACACAGACAACTACACAGCGCTACAAAACTAAAGCTCAGTACAGGTAACCTGATTTGATTTACTACATCAAACAATCATACTGTAAATCACTAAACTGTTATTGTTTTTGGTGAATTAACCGGGAAAATAAATAAATAAACATAGTATAATTATACAACGTTGACAGATTACTGAGTGAAAGCTAACTTGAGGTAAAAAAAACTGCAGAGTTACACAAATTCTGGCATCAAAATTTGCTACATATAAACCATAACCCATATTTCAGCACAGTGTTTCTGAAGATGCTTTACTCCTGTTGGCCACACACAAAAGTATAAAGGTTATTACAAACATATGGCATCACAATCATTATGTATTTTAACAATGCATAAAAACAACAAAAAATATTAACTAAGGCTCGCTAAATATAAACGTTTTTACAACTTGCTATGTTATATCAAATACGACTAGAAACAAAAATGATTAAGCCTCATGTTATCGTAATGAGATTAAGTTGCTAAATACGAGTTAATCATTATACAAGCACTCATTTGTATAATCATAGCATTTTAAGCATCGTAACAAACTTACAATATTGATATAATAGCACACACACTAAATATAGGAGGCAAACCATTTTTGATTAGGCTATTAGTATGTTGAATGTATTAAATAATTAAAAGCCAAATCCACTGTAACGTTGATTGCACTGCAATATTTTGTCAAAAAACGGCACAGCATATATTATTAGCAATAATGCTTACTGATCATAGAAGGCAGGCTTGGTAGCTATTTTAATCTGTGTAGAAGACGAGGCATGAATTAGTACGAAGCTATCTTGATCACAGATATGTGATTTGGCATTAAAAAGGTGATTATGTCATTTTAAAAGGTGTAACGTACACGAGACTCTGTTAGTTCAAATGAGCTGTGACAACCGACAATATTCACAAGAGCAGTGCTGATCAAAGTACAATTATTATAGATAATGAAAAAGGAAACGTTACAACTCATTTATTAATAGACGCAAATAATTGGTACCCCATTGTTAATATCCTTAGTTAGTTTTAGAAAATGCCAAAAGGGTAAACTCATTGAGTAAGTAAACGCACAGAAAAGTATATAAGCCTCTAATGAAATTTAGGACGGCTCAATTCTGTGTCATTTAAAAAACCAGGTTAAGTGTGTATTTACATCTCAATTTAAGTTTTGCGACTTATAGATGGCACAAAGCTGAAATGGCACCGTAAGTCATTTGACATTTTGACAATAACAATTTTTAAGCTTCTTGTGCTGCACTACTGTACAGAAAGTTCTGGAAAAATTCAGCAAGAAAAATCAACATTTTATCTAGTGTTAATTCTATATAGATAAAATTTAAAAAATTTTGGAACAATTTAGAATGAAAAACCAAGTTTTTATGTAAATTATTGACATTAGCATTTACCAGTATAGCTGATATGTATGAACAGCATATTATAAAAATGCATTCAAATTAACTAACCAAAGGCATTCAAAAACAGGAGGCCATTTTTAACAGACATGTGTAATTCAGTAGGCATTAAATTTTACGAGCATTCATTGAAAACTGCTAGAAAATTATTATTTCTCAACTCATTTTACATCGACTTTATGCCTAAAAGCAGAGAAACGAAAACCTTGGCATTCATTTAGCCTAAACTTGTACAAGAACATTCTTTCATTTTTGTGTTAGAACACAACTGGAAGTTGAAAATATTTCATGTTGCAACAATATTACTGCAGTTGTGATGCAGACTTCACTAACCCATACAATGCTGTAGCTGCTGTTCAGTTTTTATTGAACATATTGGTAGAAGCTGCTGATAGACATATTAAATTATAAACTTTATCAGGAAGATTTCAAAATAAACTAGAAATAAATCTCAGGTAAGATAATGCAAGTGTCTTTGTCTTTGATATGAAGTCTGGCAAAGTTCAATTTTTCAGAAACGTGTATGTTACTTGGTGCACAATTACACTAACTCTACTACATGAATATAGTTGTCTACACAATGCAAAATTAAATGGTAATTTAGTTGAAATGCTCCAGTGACACTTATTATTAGCCAGTTTCGTGCCAGGTATCACATTTTCAGAATGCTAGCAATAACACATTCGTTTGATGTGTTAAGTTATTTTTTGCACCTTAAATATGCATGTGATCTTTTTGAAATCATCTGATATTTTCAGTTCCCATTTGTTAGCACTGTCTTGGGCTAAAACTTTGTAAATTATGATAAATAAGTACTTTAATAACTGTTTTCATGACCAGCTAAAATATAGAGATCAGACATCGCTGCCACAGAATCGTCTGTAGGTCTGCTCTCTAGTACAATGACACGATCACTTCCCAGCAAACGAAAGATCCTGGACTTGTCGCATATCTCCTGGGTCACCTCGTTCTCCTTCAGGCTACGGCCTTGCATGCCGTGCTGGCTGAATGCTAAGATGCTGTCTGTTAAACAGACGATAGATTCTACCTTAAAGTCAAAGTGCAGCTCGGAAGCTCGCTGACGGTTAGATTTCATTCGTCCGTGGGTATTAACCACTTTCACCACATTATTGTAACACACTAATAACGTGTCTTTTTCTAATTGAGTGACATTGATAACTTCAAGTTGTTTATATTCATCTGATGATTCACTGCGATCGAAAAACCAGTTTGAACCGGAATTCAAATTTACCATGTCTAACTTGAGGTGATAACGATCACGCCCCTGGTGGACGTTATAGCAAACGACGGGATATTCCTGATCAGGGCTGATTATCATTTCAAATACACGTAACGGATATGGCACAGGAAAATCAAACTGTTTCAACAGCATGAACTTGCTCAATGGTTCATACCACTGCAACAAGATAATACTCATAGGGGTAGCACCACACAAATACCTGTACCCATTATACTGATTTCTACCTACGCAGCACTTCACACAGCCCTTTGTATCAGGCACTTTTACAGATATCACATATTTCCTCGGCACTAGCTTGCCGGGTATCTTGTTCATGGGTAAAGAAAAACGATTCTGCTGCCTTGAATGCATCATGAGCAGATCATGCCGATACAGCTGAGAGTTTTTCCCTGATATTGTCATCATGACATTATTAATTACATACATCCAGTGGCACCGCCGTGGATGTAGCTGATCCATTGTGGCTTCGTGCACTTGACTAAGATTCAACGTATAGATGCCCTCTTCAGCACCAATTAAAATGTGTTGATCTCTCGTCTCAGGATGTATCCAACTTGCCGTGCAGCAAATACGCAGCGGACACCCATTAAAGACTTTTAAAAAGCACGCACCCATATGAACTTTTGGCGTACGTGGAAGACCGTTGAAAGTTGCCTCCTGTTCATCTACACGCCTGTGCTCCAGATTAGGAGCTTTTAGCTGAGGACCTGGGATGAGAGTTTCCGTTCCATCATGTACGGTTATCTCTGCTTCACCGTCAGAATCACCATTGTGATTTTGATCTAACGTGACTGAACCGGTTGAATCAAAAGTCAGCGTTGCCATTTGATCAGACATTTGGCTGCTATTTTCTGCATTGTGATTATTTAGTGCGGCAGAGTTATCTGCAGGTAAAGTAGCTTCCTGAGACATCCTATACTCATTGTCATCATACACTGGACTAGACTGTCGCACGCCGGCGTCACCAAAAGCACGAGCATCTTCCACATTGCGATGCCCCCATGGCAGGTTGTCATAAACTCCCACAGCACCAGCGACAGCACCACCAATGTCACGAGTCAAAGTCAAATCCTGCTCCAAGATGTCTGGACTCTGAGACTTAGATTTCTTACTCTTGCTGGGATTTCTGCTCGCTATGCGTTGGGGTACATTTGGCGTGGTGCCCTCATCATCTGTTTCTGCATCCAAAGCAAAGGACAACTGTGTTGGATTATTTACCCTGTCAAGCAAGTCTTTCGTGTAGCGTTTATTCAAGTTACCCTGCAGAAACTGATGCTGTAATAGTCTGTCTGCAGTTGGTCGCTTTTTCGGGTTTTTTGTTAATGCTATCTTTATGAAATTATGAAACGTAGGTGTGTACTTATTTTTGTCCTTCAGCTCAGGAGGCTTAAAACCACTTTTAGACATAAGAAACAGTGCTCTCATCGGATGCAAGTCAAACATTGGTGGTTGCAGTTCTGCCAGTTCTATTGAGGTAATTCCTACTGCCCAGATATCACACTGTTGATTATAACCACCTTTACGTTCTACAGCAGCTACTTCTGGAGCCATCCAATATGGAGTTCCAATAAATGACTTTCGTTTACACAGCGTCTGCGTTATTTGAGCTGACACACCAAAATCTGCTAACTTTACATCTCCATCTTCTGTGAGGAGAATATTTGCTCCTTTTATATCACGATGCATTATGCCTTTACTATGAAGGTACGCAAGGCCATGCAGTGTTTCTTTACACACAAACGCTATCTGTGATTCAGACAAAGGTCCAATCAAATGATAGATATCTTGCAGAGAACCACCACCACAGTACTCCATAGCTATCCACAATTTATCACGCCTTAAGTAACTGCCAAAGTATGCGACTACATTAGGATGCTTACAGTCTTTCATCATTAAAATTTCTTGTCTGATCACAGAAAAATCATCCCCAGGTTCAAGTTTGATCACTTTAATAGCCGACAGCTCACTAGTTTCAATGTGGCGAGCTTTGTAAACATCGCCATATGTACCACTGCCAACCCGCTGAATCAATTCAAAATCATCTTGCGGGTTGCGCCTGGAGATATCGGGTCCAGGAGAGACACTCATTTTGACAGCTCTGCGTTTATGTGTTTACCCTGTCGTTAAGTACTACATTTTGCACAATGACAGTCTGATACAGCAAACATCCAAAGTGAAAGCTTCTGGAACTATTCTAAAAAATAAAAGTAAAAAAAAAAGATCAGACCAGTTTTAACTTTTCTTCAGTTAATAACAATTATACAACAACATAAATGTCAGAGAAACATCATCTGAATTATAGTTGTTTTAAGAACTATAAGAAAACAGTGGGCATCATAATTTAAAGTTAAAAATTATTCAACAACAAAGCAATGATGGCTCATTGTTATAGTGCACCCTATGCCTACAGGTACAAATCAAAATATTTTCGGGAACTTTTGATTTTAACCATGACTTCTTAAACCTGGAAATTACATATTACATCAGTGATCAAGGTTTCGCCAATAAGCAGACTTTTTCAGATAGAATAAGGTGCAATATTATTTATTAGACGTTAGTAAATCCATTACACATGTATGATACAACTTTTGAATCCAAAATAATAAATGTGATTTTTCAATATTTAGCTCTAAAATCATTTTCGTTGCAGATTCGGTTGTTAAATGTAATTTTGTTGCAGCACTATCGAGCATTTCTACAAACGTTTTCAACACATCCGCTTTCTCAATCCAATTATTTAACAACAGGTCTGTGCATGTTTCATCTATAAATGCAGATCAGTAACACACATACAGTTGCTAAACAGTGCCGAGCATAACACGTTATGTGTGTGAACGCTGTAGAAAAAGATAGCTTCACCGTCGGGACAACAGCAATGTTAAACATTTTAAACTATAAACACGCTTTGATGCGACAAAAGCTATTTAAATTTATTAGCTACAGTAGTCACTGCTTAATAGACTCACGGTTAATAGACTCAATCGCTTAATTGACTCAAAAATGCCTGGAACGGGCCGTTTCTATTCAAATATACATAAAAACTATCGGTAATTGACTCAAATAACTTTGCTTAATTGACTCAATATTTTCCTTCATGTACTTAAAATAAGACATATGTATGTGCCCAAATAGCCTTTCCTACTTTTATGTCATCTTTACTTCCCTTTTGTGCATTATATATGTAGAAACAATCATGTTAAGTGCCGTTTTGTTTGTCAACAGGTACGTTTATCATACGCTAGCGTAGCGGTTTTGCTTCGAATCTGTTATCCGCTCGCCCACTGCAATTAACCTCGTTACCCAAAGCACTTCTGGAAGCTAAACATTTAATCACTTGCCTAGCAGTTTCCTTTTGATGTTCTAGTTGCAAATCACGCTTTCAGGTTTAATGAATTAATAGTCAAAGATGTGATGTACTTACAAGAGTAAACATCATACAGCAAATAAGAGCATAGAGTTAAGAAGTTTGAAAAATGGAGCATAAGCATAAAGATCTAACAGTTAAGGAGAAACTGAAAATTTTAGAGCAGTACGATAAACTTCCAAAGATGGGGCAGAGGTGTGCAGCAGCGCAGTTAAACATTTCCCAAAGCACTTTCGGCAGAATACTGAAAAAATGATCTGAAATTGAGCAAGCCAAAATGAGAGCATCTAAGAGGCGACACACAGGAAAAGACTGTAAAGTGGAGTCAGCATTAAAAGTGTGGTAACACAAGAGAAAAAGATGCTTGAGTGAATTTCCTTTAATGCAACAGAAAGCAGAGGATTTGGCAAAGAAAATGGGAAAGGAAGATTTTGTTGCAACAGATGGGTGGTTTCAGCAATGGAGAAAGCGTGAAAACATCGTGTACAAATGTACCCATGGTGAGGAAAAGGATGCTGATGTTCCAGCTGCTGAAAATTGGATAGAAGAAGAGTGGCCAAAAATTATTGCAGGGTATTCACCCGACAACATTTACAACGCCGATGAAACTGGACTTTATTTTAGAGGTTTGCATGAGCACACCTACTTATTTGAGAAGAAATGGCAAAGGGGTGTAAGATTTCAAAAGAACGCGTGACAGTGTTATGCTGTGTAAGCATGTCAGGAAAGAAGGTAAAACTGCTGGTGATTGGTAAGCAAGAATCCCCCATGTTTTAAAGGTGTTACAACGTTACCGGTAGATTACTGTGCAAACTTGAATGCTTGGATGATGGCTGTATTGTTTAACGAATGGTTAGTGAAATTGGATGTGAGCTTAAAGCGAAACATTATTTTACTGGTAGACAACTGTAGTGCCCATGTACTCAGTGCATCATTGAAACACATTAAAGTTGCGTTTTTGAATGGAAACACCACATCACTTATTCAGCCCTGTGATCAATGCACTGAAGGCATACTATAGAAGAGAAATGCTGGCGAGAGTGTTAGAAGAAATGGATGCCACTGATCAATTAAGCGCAAACGACTTAGCCAAAAAACTACCCTCCTGAACGCTTTACATTTACTAGCTATGTCATGGAGTAATGTAAGTGAGCAGACGATTCGGAGCTGTTTTAGTCATGCCCAATTCGCTTGTGATTCAATTCCCACTAAGTTGCAGGAGATAAGCCTGTTACCATCTACTCCACCTGGTATGAGCAGCAGCGAGTTCGAGACCTGAGTGGAAATTGATTTGGCCATTCAAGCCACGTCACAAATAACCAATGACGAAATCATCACCATTGCAAGGAGGAGACAAGAAGAACGTAAAGAGGCCATTTGCAGGGAAACAAGGGCACCACCAACTGCAGTTCAAGCATGTTAAGCGCCAAATGTTTTACGAGAATAAGTGCACCACACAGCAACAGATTTTCAACGTTTTTATAATTACGAGAACTTTGTGAGCCAACTTTTCCGTGGAAAATGAAGCAGCCGACTTTGAAGGAATTTTTGCGATTTTTGCAAATTAAACAGACTTAAAAAAGTCTGTGATTTAGAAAAGTATAACTTTTAATTTATTGCTAATTCACTTATATAAATGAATATTTTAAATTTTTTTCTGATTTTCAACTGCACAAAGGAATTTAGGCATTACTTCGTTTCTAAAATTCATTAAAAGCCTTTGCAGTGCATAGTAAACTGATGACTCATACTTCTACAGCAGTAGTACTACACCCATCGGTTAATAGGTTCAATCGGTTAATTGGGTCAAAACACGACGGTCCCAAAGTGAGTCTATTAAGCGGCGACTACTGTATTTGCAAAACTGGAGAACAGGTACAGTTCAATTAAACATATGAGGAGGTATTAAATTATTCAGCAAAATAAGTGTATAGACCCAAGTAAGGCTAACTTAACAATCCATTTATTCTTATCTTCGTTAATGGCCTAAAATAGCTTTTTAAAGGTTTATAAACCATTTCATTAGGATAACTGACCTCTTGGTAAAGAAACTGTATTTGTTTTTTGTAAGTTATTCCTATGGCAAAAATGGTTTTATCTGCCACCTTCCTACTCGTAAGAGCGAAAAATTCCAAGCAGTATATGATTGATAACTATGATTGTAATTCAATTTAAATCCGGCTATGTAAACAATCAACATGACAGTGATTATCAGTAATTAGCTCAAATTCGTTGTTCAGTCACCAGGTTGCCATTGTTTGTATTGCATCTTGGGAGTATTCTCTGACCTCTCCCATCATACCATCTTTCCAAGAATTTTTCCATGTAAATCTGGAAATGGCTAGTAACTGACGTCAAACATATCAGTCTATCGCTCTGCGTCAAACATATTAGTCTATCGCTGTAATGTAAGCACGCTCAGCAGCATTCAGGAAAAACAGCTCACGCTGGATAACAACTGTCTAAACTAAACTAAACAACAAAACAGTCACAACTAATGTCTAATCAGCAGATAAACTGATTGCACTTGTTCACAAACACAAATTTGCAGAGCAGCAGCCATCCTTACACGAAATTAACACTTCAAGTAGCCAAAAAATGACTTTTCGATTTAAACAGATTGCAGAGATGAAGTTTAAAAGTACTATAAAATACGAGAGACATAAGTATAATAAGAAAACTAAGCCAGTTAGCCTTGCTTTACAATAAATGAGTCTCTCTTGCCTTTGAGCATATGAACATCCTGCCTGCGATGTATTTTTCCATATTAACTGATTATGTGCTCGTCTGCAAGATTTATTCAGTTTTTGTATTTTTCCATTTGTTAGGCTACGGAAATTGAATAAACTTGATTGTTCCATTCCTCATATTGAATGCCGGAGTTACATAAGTCCCAATGGCATCTTTTAACCATGAGTATAAACAGAAAAAGAGTGCAAAATTAACTAATATTACATTGATGTATAAAATAGGTTTTGACCACATTTAAATGAATTTTGACTGTGAAGATCTCATTGACGTTCATAAAAACTGGCCAGAAAAGAAAACATTTTGTTTTGTCCTTATTTAAAGTTAATCAAATAGTTCGTTTTTATTTAACTTGCAAAACCATAAACTAAACTACACTGCGTATTTTCCTGAATGCAAAATTGTTTAATCAGCAACTCATAGATGTAGGCGTTGTGCATTTCTTCAATGAAACTAAACTATATGTTTCCACTAATTCACTTGCAATTTCAATTGGCAATGACAAAATCTAGAATCAGGCCAATATTTCACCCGCTAACTAATGAAAAGGTCAGCATTTTTCATAACAGTATTAGACGGAGCTGTAGCTAAATATCCCAAACGTACCTGCATTAATTAAGCTCTGTAGTGGCGTGAAATAACTTGCGCGCTGATTGGGCAGTCAACAAAAATGATTGACATTATCTAAGACGTCAAACGTCAATTAAATGATAATGTATATTGAACATGGTGAGCTGCGTCCACTTTGAAATCCTCTCCGCTTTTGAGGCAGAAAGACGAAAAATAAACTAAGATATGAAAACAACAAAAAAGTTGGAGATGGAGTCGATCACCTACTCTTGCATCTCTATATATATATATAGACACAATTAAGACCATGCTTGCCTGCATTTTCTCTTTAAAAAATGCCCATATATATATATATATATATATATATATATATATATAATATATACACAAGTCAATATTTTCTGATATACCATATACGTGCATACAAGTCGGTCTTATGTACAAGTCGATGTGCATTTTAAGACCAAAAATTGCATCATTTTATATATTACCTGTGTACAAGTCGACCATAAAATATAACGATCTTCCAGAGTAAATGAAGTCAACAATGGCCTAATTATAAATCAATAGCCTACTGTGTTAGTGTGTAAGATATGTGCAAGAGCCTGGGCCGAGTATATTATACCTACCCAATGTTTACATGTATATATATATTCATGTTGAGGGCCCTCAATGCAATCTGTGAAATGCAGCCTGGCCTTTTATCACGCATAATTGTTTGTAATGCCTTTAGCCCAAGGATATCATGGCCAGGACCCATTGTAACATTTCAGTCGCTGATTTCTCACTTTCTCACATATATTAAAATAAATCACAGTAATATTTGTTAATTTTATGAAGTAATGTCAAGATGCGAACATTCTCTGATGTGAAGTATCACAGTATGACTGTTCATTCAGCCCAGCGTATAATGAAGGATTATTTCTTTACATATTCGTATTGTAGACGACTCTTTACTACGACATCTCCCAAAAACATATCTTAAGTACATCGACGAAAAATATCACCTTAAAATCGCCTACCAAAAATTCGACTTGTACATAAGTATATGGTAGTCCCTATTTGCAGATATACTTAGAGATACACAATAAAACTACTTGATGGCGGCAAATGTTCACGCCACAAAAGGTGGAATTTGCTTAATATTTTAATAATTACTACAGCTACTACTAGTCACTACTACTACAAGTACTAGTACTACTGGCAGAAATATTAACTCATGCTCGATTAAATATTTCGAGTTATCATTTTACTTGACGAAATAGCAGTCTTTCTATGCTATGATTCAATTAAACTTAATTCACTTTAAGTACTGATACTACATTTAAGAACATTGGAAACATAAAACAAAACAGTAAACGTTTACCAGGCACTATATGACTAAAAAGTGCAGTACTATCACAAAAACAAATAAGCGGCTTCAAATATGCATCATTACCTCTTCTACGCCAGTACGAAAGTTACAAATAAAAACCAAAAAAAGTTACATAAGTGACAGCCCAATGCTGATTAAACTCTTTCAACATTTATCAGAAAGAAAATGGAGGTGTTTTCACTTAACAGAAAATCTGAAACAAAGTAGCGCACCCCGCTTTGGTATTAATATTTTGGGCACGACCAACTCTGCATGGTCATTGGGCAATCCTAGTTTCTTAGCAAATTAGCAGCAGCAAGTTTAATTACTATGCGATTTTTTCCTGTAGTTTCCAATAAAAATTACCTGTTTGATTATTTGTAGATCAGATTTTTTCCAAATAACAGTACATCTAATCCACCTATTAAACTTACTAAAACCTGCACTTGATTCATAAAACCTCTACTTTTGCAAAGGAGTATAACATTATTTAGGTACAAGGTTTAAAATGATTTATTGTTATAGTATCAAACTTGTTTAAGACTTATGGTAGTCACGAGCCTACTAATGATAATATTTTTGAGAGATAATAATTATAAAAATATTATAATATGATGGACAGACATTGGCAAAGTTCAGTTTCCAATGACGCTTACATAATATACACACTTTAGTGAACTTTAGTTATATGCTACTAGGAATGAGTGCAGTCTTATACAAGGAACATTATTCTGATGACTGGCCAAAATTTAATGACGGCACTGTAATCACCATGCAGCATTAAAATCCGCCAATCATCAGTGTCAGCATTAGCAATCAGATGTGAAAGGATATTCCAACTTTCTTCTTTATGCCATTTTTTAATGTTTACCTAGAAATGGTTTGCACTTTAATAATTTATGATTTGTTAGAAAAATTTCAGACTATCATTTTCAGACAAGGTGGGCCTTCACTTTACATTTTGTGTCTGATTTTTTAATATAACTTTTCTGAACCAATGTGAGAAATAATCCGACAACATGACACTATGTTCATCACATCTTGATTCTTTTGTGGGAATTTACGAAATACAAAGTACTGTTCACTACTATTTAATCTTGAAACCCTGAACTTCAAGGTTATCATTAGCAAGGTTATTAAAGAGTAAGCACAAAGGATGTTGCAGAAAACATGGTATGAAATCAAATGTCACTTAGATGTGCTCCAGCAAGTAACTTTTAGGAAACATGCTAAATTCTACTAATAGGGGAAAAACTTCTTCAGATAAAATGTGAGCTGCACAGTATGTTTATAATGTTTGTACAGCATGTCTTTTTGTACAGGATGTAGAGGATTGTACATGTTTGTACAAGATGTCTTGTGTAATAAATTTTGGAAAATTCCCCACACAGTTTAAGTATCCAAACCTTAATCCTAACCCTTTCTCTAACCCTAACCCAGCCCTAACCCTAACCCCAACCCTAATGCTGATCCTAATCATATAACCCTAATCTACTTCATGAACCAATTTGTTGTGTGTGGGGAATTGTAAACTTTAGGTTAAATTTTTATTATAACAGTAAAGGATGTATTTTCTGTATTAACTCGTTTATCTGTTTTTTTCACGTCACTTTCATCACAGAAATTAATAAGTTAAAGTCAGCGCTAAGGCGTTTGACTTCACAGATTTCTTACTTTTGCGTTGGGTTTTTAAAGCTTTTTATCGACTTCCAGTTTCCACTTTTGCACATTTCAGTTCCAGCTGTATTTCTCCTAAAAGCTTTGTTATTTGACTGTTGTTTTGGTTTACTTACTTGTTCACTGTTTGAATTGGAAACTTCGAACATAATAAAGTTCAGCCCTGGACGACAATTATAACGAAACCCAGTCGTGATTATTTTTTTGCGGTCGTGAACAATTGAAAACAAAACAGACGCGACTTTTTCGGAGCTCTTGAATCGAAGACTAGTTTATTATAGTATGCTAGTAGCTTGTTTTCGCGGGATTTCATTTTTATAATTTCCCCAGTAATGAAAATTGTATGACTTAGTTTTATCACCAAAAAAACTACTGTGGAAAAATGGCGCCGCAGGGAAAGACTAAAAAATGTCTGAGTAAACCAGGTGATGATACTTATAGTTATGCTAAATAAGTTTTTAAAAATAACCTATCTATCTTTATTCTTTTAATGGGAAGCACTGCCCTGTACAGTTTAATGTCGCATAAGCGCAAATTCAACCTAGTTTACACATGAAGTTGATCTAGTGGAATCACAGCTACAGTGGCCGCCGCTTATTGTGGACACCTCGGGCCAGCAGTGTATGTCCATATTAAGCGAAGTGACCCATGAAGACCCTTCCCCTTCATTAAAAAAGGCAAAAAACTGTCTGTATCAACTCGTCTCCTGTTTTATTGAAAAAAAGAAGTCAGACGAGTTTGTTTGGCAGGAAACTTTTCTCTCAACCTTGAACGGAAGGAAGTTATCACAGTTTCGAAGCTCTCAAGGCCACGGCGAACTGACTGATGCAATGACTCACACAGGCAGCAGAGCGGGAAGCTCTTTTCAATCACGCGCGCAGGCCGTGGTTGGCACGGCTGGTTCACGTTATATGACCTTACGTTATAGGTTCGCTGTCCATATTAAGCGGCGGTTGTCCATATTAACCGGCGGATTTTATTAGGGGAAAATTCCGTCCCTCGCGAGTTGTCCACAATAACCGGCTGTCCACAATAACCGTGTCCATAATAAGCGGCGGCCACTGTATCAGGAAATAATTGTTTGTGACAAGAATAAGTGCAATTAATAAAAAATTCCATGGTATAGTGCCTTGATTAGTGGGTTGCTGCTAATGTACTGTCTAATTCGTTGAAATATTTATTGATGTAATGAATAACAAAGACTATGTAAGGCAAGAGACATTTATTTCTGCTAATGAAACACGTAAATTAACTTGACAACCTCATAGAATAGCTTCATAACTCTCACAACAATCTCGTAAACACGTATTCTAGCATCTGCCAGCACGCCATCCATTGTTCACTAAAATGCAAAAACTGGACAACAGAACAATGCCTGACAATCATTAATAGAGGGCAGTGCCATCCAATAAAGGTAAATTCAGTCAGGCAATTACGTGGCTCCCCTAAATTGACCAGACTGTATGGGCTATTTACATCAGCCTGTGACTAACGTACAACCAGTGATTGCCATAACTACAAAATTTGTCAGAACAAAGTTCAAGCTGGTTAAATTTGACTCCTAATTGTAAAGAGGCAACATAGCTGCATAGTAGAACATGTGTTTTGTCTCAAACAACATTAAACCAACAGGCAATCAAAACTCTGTATCCATTAAGATAAATACAACTTGTATGAACGTAAGCATGGGCACAAGGCAAAGCGCAGATTTACTAAACTAGTAAATTCAACACAAACTGGAAAATGTCTGACTACATTACAAATTACTCAGAACTCAATGCTACTATGACACTAAGATTTATATTAGTTGCTAAACAGTGCAATGTGAAATAAACTATAATCGTGACGAATTACATCTTCGGTGGGAACATATCAAGCAAAACCTGCGATGCTAGTAATGCTCATCATTCATTATATAATTCAATAATCATATAATATAATACTGAAATTATCTAATAATTGCTAGCTAACCATATCAGTGTTTGCGGAAATTTTACACACGTGATTAAATTTACTATAAGCAATGACAAATCAATAATTTATGTTCATAGACTTACTAATGTTCATATGACACAATCACAAACAGAGATTAAACTTGTTCGCAAATGAATTTCTGTTTCTAACACCAATCCAGCAGTTACTATATGCTTGTAATTTAATTGCAGAAATTGAGTACACAAATTCAAACAACAACATTTGGTATTCCAAGCATTACCATGGTCCAGATAGACTTAGTTTATTGCAGGCTCACGAATACAAATGGGTGATCAAATTTCTTTACAACTTAAACTAAATTCACATTATATTCGGGTTAACCTTAAATGTAATATAAAGTGTAAAGTCACTAACAGGAAACACCAAAACTGCACAGATTTAAGCAAAATAAGCTATTTTATTGAAAAACATTAAAGAAGTTTCATAGCAAGTGACTCATCAGCTAGAGGTGGTAATGTTACAGCTGGCTTACAAGAGGGAAGCCTCGATTGGGCAGAGGATAACAGTTAAGCAGTAATGCCTATGTCACAAGTAGGGTGTAACCATCATTCATGACAGAGGCAAATGTTTCCACAATTGAAGCCATAGTGCTCTTACAAAAGTAATTATGCATATTGCTCGCACTTACGCAATCACAGGTATCAGTACATGAACCTGACATGACTATTCAGTACATGTATGCTCCTTGACGGGAACACCTCGGTAGTAAGTGAAAACCCATATAACAATAACATACAGTTGTACTAATGTGTACATCTTAACTTCGCATACTAATCTTGAGCTACCTTGACTATTGCACCAAACCTGAGATTATTAGATCAATGCACATTGTATACCTCATGTTGTACGGCACATTCAATATACCAATTACAACAATTAACAATAGGTCTCTTACACTTGGATAGCTACATCTCAAAGAATCTCACTTCGCTTAAAGATATCACTCTTGGCATTGGAAGCCTGACGGAGCTCGCCATGGAGCACCGTAGGGCGTTTATCACAAATTGTACAAGTGCACCTGTTCTTGCATTGCTTAAAGGTATGGCCAGGAACTTGGTAGCCAAAACAAAGGTTGTGCATCTAAGCGAAGATTTTGTGCAATTCAAAGGTTTTCTAAAGAAGGACTGGCACTCAGATAACTTGTATCCACCATTAAAAAAGCACTAGACTTGTAGGGTGTGATCTTGCTCATGCCCCTTTGTGCTCATTATTTCAAATTTAAAATTGCCTTTTTCTGTGCTTCCCACTTGTGAGAACTGTTAGTGTTACTCCTTAGACATGAAGTCAATAACATTTCACTGCACAAATTGTGAATATGAAATAATTTTACAATTTTGCATCTGAACTTTTTGAAACCAAAGAGTAATATATCATTATAGTTTGTCTAAAAACCTAATATGCGAACAAAGTTACGTTAACATTAAGGCTATTTTTGGCAAGTAAGCCAGACAAAGCAGCTGGTCAAGCTTGGGTTGACAATATTCACTTCAAGCTTTTAAAAAATGTAATTCATAGTATTTACACAGGTAGAAAAAAATCAGACTTGGGTACCCTTTTCCTTATATCCGTCAGGTACTAGATTGTTAAGGTTCAGCGGCAGTGAAGAATTTGTAATCATTTACGTTTTTAATAAAAATAACCACTGGTACATTTCAACTAACTGCACTGTTATGTTAATAACAAGCATTCAGTTATTACACCCTGAGAGCCTGAACACACGATCTATGAGTCACAAAAGTTACTGTTTTCCCACACAAGTCATTTGACAGAGTTTTTCCCAGCCAGACTTCTTAATTACTTAATTGCATGCTTCGTCGTGAGACAGCTACGTCAGCCTACTAGGTACCGATGCTGAGTACTATTAATACAGCCTAGGGTTTAGGGGAATAAAATAATTATATTATCCTTTTTGTGTGCTGTTAAACTTAACAGTCCATTTATTCTTATCTTTGTTAATGGCCTGAAATAGCTTTTTAAAGATTGATAAACCATTTCATTGGATAACTGACCTCTATACATAGTTGTGATGTATTTATGTACATACTTAGCATGAATGTGTGTTGTTACAAATGTTGGACAGTGTTCCCTCGCTACTACGCGGTTCGTTTATCGCGGACTCGCTGTTTCGCGGGTTTTCAAAAATATTAAAGTAAAATATTTATCGCTGTATTTTCGCTGTTTAGCTGGTTTTTGCGGTACTACTCATCTAGGCTTAAGAGTTTAAAACATTTTGATGAACATTTAAGTAAAGTTTTTTAAAAGGTACATGTACAGTATGGGAAAAGTTATTAAGGGAATGGGAAAGGGTTATGTATAAGAGTGTGGGAAGTGTTTATAAAGATTTAAAATAATGTATAACTACTAAAATAAGCATAGCAGCTCTACTTCGCGGAAATTCACTTATCGCAGGTGGGCCTGCGAGAAGTGAGGGAACACTGTAGTTTTGTTTGGACAAAACTCACTTAAAATACGGCTACTACTATGTGCCATATTGTCTTCAGCTGTCTCTGGCATGGAGGGATGTATCCACATATTCTTACAAGAAATTTTTGCCAGAATTTTCCGTCATTACTTTTTGGTGCACTGTTCATGTAATGACATGTTTTTGTTTTTGAAGATGTGGTGAATAATAGTGCAACATTAACAAATGGAACTGCTGATAATGTGCATAACTTGTACTGGGAATGGGAAGACGATGGTAGCAAGTGGACAGCTTATTCAAGTAAACAATCAAAAGCTCTTAATGTTGCATATGAAAAAGGACAAAAAGAGGTTAGATAATGTTAGAATAAACATTTTATGTTGTTATTAAACATTATTGTTTTTATTATTATTATTATTATTATTATTATTATTATTATTATTATTATTATCATCATCATCATCATCATCATCATTATTATTATTATTATTATTATTATTATTATTATTATTATTATTATTATTATTATAACTTTCCATTAATTTGTCAGTAGCAAATCTAAAACAAAGTTGCAGACCCATGGGCCTCATTCATTTAGACACTGTCAGTTAGAGTAAAAGATTTATTTTTCTATTTAATTGTTTATACCAATCCATTATTAATTTAGCTATTAGTCTACTCGCCATAATGTCTATAATGTTTACTGTTAGATATTCACTTTGTGAAACAGGTTACATTAACAGCCGAAAACAAAACAAAATTTATGGTGAAATTTGAAAAGATGGTACAAAAACACAAGGGTACAGGTTGGGAGAGGCGCATTCGGTGTGTGCTAAAAAGCAAAGACGGAGGTAATTTTGTTTAACATTACATGAAGATCAGTTAGTTTTCTGGCTGCAGAGCTAGTTTCTAATAAACTAAACTGAATATTCTTATTCAGAGTAGTGTTTTACACTGTAAAATCTTTTATATTATAGTAAGGGTTTAGTTTGACTTTAAGTCTTCATTTTAATCTTATTTTAGTGCCAAAAATGTGACATTTTTTTTCTATAAACATTGTATGTATACTTAACAAGGTTTATAATTTTTTTGGAAGCATATTATTACCAAAAGTGCACTCAGACTTGTTTTTAGTCATTGGTCATCTTTTTATCTAGTTTTGCAAAATTTCCGCCAGATGCTGACTTCTATCATATTTGCTGAAACGTAGCTCAGAAGTAAAATTAGATAGAATAGAAAAGGAAACTGTTTACAATAATTTATTGTGTTGGTGAGTTTTTTGTGTTTATAGACTTATAGTCACTTAGTAAGTCTGTGTTCTATAGCACTAATTTGTTGCAGAAAAGTATAGTATTATGAGAATATGGTTAAATGGAACCATGGTTCTATATGTAACTTTTTTATAAACATGTTCATTAGCGCAGTCAATCGTTTCACGCAACTGTCGTTTTCAATGTTATAAATAAAGCCAAAACAAATAATTAGTACAATTGTGATATGTTTATTATGCACTAATGAACAACATGTTAATTTTTAGAGACTGGCTCTTTCATGTATTTTATAAACACTTTGGCACAGTTTAGGCTGAAATCCACCATTCTATGCCAGGCTATATACAAACCAGGGCTGAAGTTTACAATTCCCCACACACAAGAAATTAGTTTGTGAAGAGGAGTAGGATTAGGGCTGGGGTTAGGGTTGACTTGGGGCTGGTGTTAGGGTTAATATTAGGGAATTTAAATTATGTGGGAGAATTTTAAACACCTTCCCAAAGCAAATGTTTATTTCACCGAATCCTGACTCATTGTCAAGAATGTTTCTGAAGTATAAGTGATTGAATCACCGGTAGAGATATCTCGACTATGTATATTGTAGGAGGTTAATAGTCATGATCAGTACGGCAAATGAAACTTCCCGGAGTAAGTATTGAAAGCAGGCAGCCATGAGTCATTCATCGCACATGTATTCACTCGACTGTGAATCCTGCTATAAATGTAACAAGGATAGGCCTATATTTGTGGACATTTGTAGCATTACTGAAAAGTCAGAATAGCTTGTACAAAATTCTGTGTGTTTATCTCAGTATGTTTTATCTAAAGCCAAACCACTCTAAAATAATTCAATTTAGTTACTAGTGTTACAGATTACCTGTTCTGTTTTATGCTGATCGTTAATGCTCTTTGAGTAGCGCTTATCTTGTGGATCTTCCCCTTCAACAGAAATGCAAATAAAATGGCGACTGGTGAAAGCAGTTTCTAACTTTGAACGTAATTGTACAAATGTAATTTTAACAGAACAGAGAGTGCTTATATTTTCTTGGGCCATATTTAAGTCACCGATACAAAGGAATCATGAAACTGTTGTCGTTAAGTGAGTTAATTTTGAATTTTTTTGATTTTTAGATTTGTACAGCTGGCAATGGCAAGATGAGAGGAAGCAATGGAATTGTTATGATGCTCCTGATTCCATTCAACTGGAGCAGTGTTTGCTTGCCGGGGGTGGCGATGCTAGCACAGTTGTTTTGGGGAATGGATGCACGGTGGATGTAAAAAGCATGCAGCATTGTGATTCTGAAGCTACATACAAAGTTCAACGAGTAAAATCTAGTATGGTCCTAGACATTTTAAAATCTGTGAGCGCGGAAGCTGATACATTCTTTACTCTAGCTGTAAAAACTTGCACTATAAATTAGAATGATTATGTTAATCATTTTTATGCCAGTTTTTGAGAAATCAAAATAATTCTTGATTTTTTTTTGCTTAGAAAATCAGAACTTATTTGTTAGATGTACATCTTATTGTATGTTATTTTAGTTATACAATGTGCCACATATTTTCCAAGACCTTGGAAAAGCCGAGCTTGTTGAATTGTTTTCATATTTGATTCAACTGTCTGTTCTTTTCTTGACTGTTTGAATGCTTCTTAAATTTAAATTTAAAATTTACTGTTAACTATATTGTCTATAAGTTTGTCTAAAACTTCTATTTATAAATTATGGTCAGTCAGTTCAAATGAAATTAACTTCTGCTACTTTTTAGATGGACAGTGAGTATGTTTATTAAACTTATGTCATTGTATGACTGTAATAATTGCATTTTGGAAAACTAGTTAGATATGCATGCTTTATTAGGTGCACCTGCTCACACAGCATCAACCCCAGCTCCTGTAACTCCCATTCCAGCCGGCGCTGTAGTAAGGAAGAGTGAACGTGCAAAGAAGAAAAAGAAGACTTATAACGATGACAATGATGCCGATGCTGAGGCTGGTACGTAAATTGCTTTATTCTGTTAAGCATAAAAAAATCAGCATAAGTCTCAGTTTTCTTGTTTTTACTCGCTGCTAAGTAAAATGTGTTTGTGTGGTACGGAAAACAAGCTTTTGCTGTCAGTGCATTGTCGGGTATTAACATGGTTATTATTACCTACGACTAAGGTATTACAGTCGTTCAAGGTGTTGCACTCGCCAGTGCTATGAATAATCATGTAGGTGTTTACATATGACACTATACCACGCATGGAAAAGCTTGGCATTGCACCTAAAAGTTTCATTGGCAGTTGTGCAAGTGTTTGCTTATGCACTGGTGTGACTTGCATGATACCATAAAATTTTCAAGAAGCAAGTATTTGTGACGTCATACCTCGTATTATGTGTTATCTCGTATTTGGTAGTTGGGGGAAAACACTAGGGTAGTAGGATGGCATTGAACGTGGTAATGGAAAAAAGCTTACGCAACATCTACACTGTTACTTTATCATATCGAAATCATTGTGATCATCAAGCACCGACTTGAATAAACACTAGTGTGTACATGGAAAATAACCTGACTTCAGGACAACCCATTGTGAAAATGCGATCACGTCGAAGTTAAGTGAAAAAAAGTTTTTGCTGTGCAGATTTGGCCCGCGGGTTGGTTTCTGATTTAGCCAAATATTGGTATCTGCCTTGTAATTTATTATTGGATTAAAATGAATCAGTAGCTGCAGTTATCTAAAAATCTGGTATCACCCATCATGAGCAACTACAGAGAGGCACTCTGTTGAAATGTAAAAAATAATATTGAAATAATGATAAGAATGTCATATTGTCATTCTTCCTATTCGAGTTATTACTTCTCAGTTAGCAGTCTTAGCAGTTTCATTTTTTGGTATTGTAATTTAAATTAGCCTATAATGTAAACTAAAATTAGAGAAAGCAAACAACAAGGATGCAGTTCCATTGTTTTTATTGTCACTATTGCTAGTCAGTAAGGGTAACTGACTTTGTGACTTTTTTGTCAATTTGCTACCCTACCTCGTTGACTTTATATTTACTTTATTAACACATTTATTATTCTGTTTATGTTTATATATTTTTATACTTGTATTCATTCCTGAAATGTTACAGAGAAAAATAAACTCGATTTAATTGGTTGAGTACAGTTATCGATGAAATGCTTTGCTTCTGGTTTACACATAAGTATTGTGAATATGGATTAAAGATTATCAGCAGTTGTTGGATTCTGTTCTTTGGCTTCCTAGATGATGATGAGGTTCCGGTGAAGAAGGCAAAGTCTCGAAAGAAACAGGAAACTCAAGTTGCTGATAGCGGTGTGTTTTATAATATTGCTGTTGATATGTGCCAGTTTCTATGTTAGTGGATGTTGCCTTTTCAGTATTTTAGTTTTTATGTAGGTGATTTGCTTTAATTCAGTTGCTAAACAAAAACTGTTATTTTTAAATTCTGTATATTTTAGATGAAGATGTTTCAGTAAAAAAGCAAAAATTGTCGAAGAAACAGAAAGCAGTTGATAGCAAGGAAGATATAGAAGCTAATGGTAAGTATGTATTTTTTGTTTATGTTTTCAAACGAAGTGATAATGTCAAAGATCTTTAATTTTGAGGAATTGTGATTATGGACACTAATTTGCAATTGAAAATGATCAACCCTGCAATGTATGTTGTAGCTGGCACAAAGTGGCCCCAAAAAGGATTTTGAAGTTAGGATCTGTGTTGTGTGACATGGGGAAAAACAAATAGAGTGTAATAGACCAATTACTATATTATTTTCTGCTTGCTGAGTATTTTGCTAAGCATTTTTGGCTTTTGTCTGCATGAAATGCACGTCTGAAATGTATATTATCAAGTATTTCGCTTACTAATACAGAAATTAGTTTAACATATGTTAGGTTTCTAAGGCTTAAGTTTTGCAGGTTGTATAGCTGTGTTGAACGGTTGCAGCCCAAATTGAAAATGCCTGCAATATACATATTTTATCGCAAGAGTTTTTATACTACTTCTAGATGTTTGTTCATCTGCAGTGACTCCGTCATAATTATTTTTATAATATCCTATTTTTTCAAAGTTTTATCAATTTGGGCCTTTATTTCTGATCACTGATTATTTTTTCAGTTGACCAGCGCAAGTTGATTACATTGCCAGCAGCATTTTCACCTTGTTTTCAGTAAATCCACAAAAATCTTGCGACAAATATAGCTGTCAAAATAAGAGTACATGAAAACCACTGTTCGTGCTTTTGAGAAACCCTCTCATCCAAGCGGCAATGTCATTGAGGTAAAACCAAGTGATGTGGTGCTCCCTTTGTATAGTAACTTAGCATTTCGCGCCTATTCAAATGGGAAGGTTCGTATCAGCATGAACACATGGTTTTCATGTGCACCTACTTCTTCATAACATAACTGAAAAAATAATTATACTCGATTACCTATTGAATCTGTACCATATCTGTTTAGTCTAGTTTGAAAGTGCAACCGATATCCACAACTACTATGAAACGAAACTTATCCCACTACATTTTCAGCCTGTAACTACTAGGTATATTTTGAATCAGATTAACAGGTTTAAAGTGTAGTGGAAATCGCGAGGATGCATTTTTTCACAAGTTCAGTTTGTTAATTATGGGAGAAAATGGGAATGGAAGGAAGCATTGAACTAGTGGTTACTAAATGTCGTTTTCTCTTTGTTGCAGTTAGGACTGTGATAGTGTCTGGGAAAGCTCCAGTTGATCCAGAATGTGTTGAAAAGCTGGGAAAGGTTCACGTTTATTATGAGAACAATGACATTTATGATGCTATGCTGAATCAGGTTGGTGTTTTAATTTTTTTATATTTTACGTGATACTTTTTCAAGTTTAAGCAAATCAGATTTTTAGACAGCTACCTCTTTTCTAGTTTAGTGGGACTGGACTAGTTCCTAAGCGTGACATCATAGCTAATCAATGTTAGAAAATATTCCTTGTAGAAGTAGCTCTGAAGAAATACAGAACAACTCATTACAGTTCTGTATGTAAGTAACTTCTGGCATTGAACAAAAAACTAATGAGGTGGGAAGATTTCTTGTTTTCAGAATAAACTTTAACCACATTTTGATAATAAAAGGTGTCAGAAGTTACTCGGGCATTAATTATTTCTTTTATTATGAATGGAGAACTAAAGAGGAGCAGGCAAAAATTTATTTCTGCATTTGCCTGTAATTGTTGATTAATTGTTGATGAATAATTTGCCTATCCTTGGTGATTATTGTCTGATGGACATTGACTTCTTCAACTGGCCATTTTACTTTTGCAGACGAATTTGCAATGGAATAACAATAAATATTATATTCTGCAATTGCTGGAGGACGACAATTCAAAATCATATAATGTTTGGTTTCGATGGGGTCGGGTTGGTAAAAAAGGACAGAACAGCCTCATCCCATGTGGTCCAGACATGGAAAAAGCTAAATCTGTCTTCAAGAATAAGTATGACACATCATCTTTTTGCACTTCTTTTATTTCGTTGTTGCTTTTAAGATTGTTTTAGCAGTGGGAGCAAAAGTCAGAATTTTTACTCATAAGATAACTGAGTTTTCTTAATTTTTGAGGCAGAATTTGGCTTCTCGTTAGTCAGTAATTTAAATGAAATTAAGAGCTCAGTTAATACATAATGTAAAGTAATATTTTTTGAAAGTTTGTTATTTTTCAAAAATTTGTGGACTTTTGATTTTTGCTTACTCAAACATTCGACTTTTTTCATGTGTAGCTGTAAATGATTATAGCGTCTAATATGTTCTTTAAGAATTTTTCTGTATTATTTATTACATTTTATTTTTAATTTGAAACTCCCTTTTTCTCTTTTATTTCGATCTTTATCTTTCATATTGCAATAAATTGTGACTATTGAATAAGTAAACATTTAGAACGTAATTATTTTTTATATTAATTTTTATTCGCATTCAGACATACAAAAGTTCAGAGTACAAACAAAGCAATAATTACTGGTTAGCTTTTTGTGGTGGAGAAGTGATCTAGTTTACATAATACAAGTTTGTTCTACCAACTATAGCAAAAATATTTTAACTGACGGTGTATGAATAAATTCTGCTGCTCCGAGCTCGGTATATATATATATACAAGGTGTTATCCGTAAATTTACTACTTCATGCGACAAAAATAACAAAACAGAGATTTTTTGCTATGTAAATGATTGACGAGAAGTTCAAAAAAAGAGAAAAAGGTCTTTGCTAATGCAAACCTTATTTTTGTAGATTTAAAGACAAAACCAAAAATGACTGGAACATGAGGAATGCATTTGTCAAAGTTCCTGGAAAATATGACCTTTTACAGATGGACTACAGTGTGGTAATTTGGGCAGTCTGATTTTGTTACTTGTAAACACTGTAAACCATAAAATTAGTGCGTGTTGGAAATGTTGGAATTTTGGGAGACGAGCCAGGTGCATACATTTTCAAATGCATGCATTACGCTAATTTTTAAATCGGTTTTGGAGCAGCATTTTGACTTTATTTCAGTTTATAAATCATAAACTACTGGATAATGCTTGTACTAAGTTACCTGTGCAATCATAAGTGTTAGTGATTACTGATTAGGCAATGCATATTTCTTTTTCTCTTATCACAGCAACTTAAGCTACAACACGTTACTTGCCATAGCAGATGCTGGTAAAAGTGTTGATTCTTAAATAAGCTAGTTCATTACTCCGCAGTATGTTTTACTGTGAAATGATTCCATGAATTTCTATCCATCTTTAATAGTTCGGTGGCTAAAAGCCATTTTTTGGCTGAACCTTGCACTTTCCGTGTAAGCTTTTTCTTGGCTGTTTTCCATGTTCTCATGGTCCCTTTCAAGAATATTTAGGGTGGCCCTTTGTCAGCTTTGAGCATTTTGAGATTTTGGACAGAAAAAGTTAACAATGGAAAAAGCATGTGCTGTGATATACCAAAACTATTATCTAGATTTTCATTGAGCAATGATCATTTCGACTATTGAAGCCATTTTTGAACTATAAATCAAGCTAAAAAGAAGAATAAATAATATATAAATAAATAATAATAAACAATGTCCTGCTGGATTTAGTCTCTTGTCACTTTCACATTGACATGCTGCTGGTCTCCCTTATTGTAGTTCCCACTTGTTGTAAATTGTGCAAAATGTAGAAGTTGTGTTTTATTCTTATAATGCTTACTGCTGTCGCTCTTCATTATGTAGACTTGTATTAATTGTTTGCCTGTTGTGTTCTTTTTTGGTTCTGGGTAATGTGTTCGGTAAAATTTTGTTCATTTCTCTTGCAATTTCTTCCGTTACAATCTAGTTTATTTTGATAAGTTGAATTCTAATCTGTAGTTTTCTAGTTTCAGTTTGTGCCTTTGTATTATTATTCTATTATTTATTCTTTTTGGCTTGATTTATAGTTTGATAATGACTTTATTAGCCGAAACGATCGTCGCTCAATAAATGTGTTGATTCCTAGAAGCTGGACAAAACTATTATGATTAGGCAAATGAAACTGACATTGACGTAGAATTAAATTGGTAGCTAGTTTTTGACATACAGAATTTAAAAATTGGTCTACGATACGTACATAATGCATTATATGGGTACAGTAATTATTAGTTTTTGTAATAACTTAATATTGCTGTGTTAAGTTGAAGCGTGCTGCTTCGTAAAATTATAAGTGGTGTAGTTTAGAAAACAGCTAGAAATTTAGACATTTTTTCATGGGATTTGAGAAAACCATAATTATAATTGCATAAATTACCCCACAAATCACGCTTACTGTTTGGTTAATAGTGTAAGTATATAAGATAATGTAATATATCTATTTAATTGCTTTGAGTGATGTCTGATGAAATTATGAAAACATTAAACTTCTTTACTGTTCATAGTAATAGTTCAGTAGCCTAGTAATTAATTCTTTTTTTGTAATACGTAAAGATAAAATTGATTTCCCAAAGATATGAATCATACAGTGTCAATTGGTTCAGGAAGTTACATTAAGAGAGAGTTTTCCGGAGTGGACATTTTCCAGACTTTTCAAGGACATTTTGCTTGGCTGCTGCTGTACATTATCACATGTAACTTGTTTACTTCTGTGATAACATAGCAGTATACCAGTCTAGTGGGTGAGCATGTTATGAATGCAGGCTAGCATCTCATAATGTGTTAGAAAGAATGAACACCTACTTCTGGAAATTAACTGTTGTTACTTTTCTATACAATTCGGTTAAGTGTCACATCAACTAAGATGAATTACGATTTATTTTCGTTTAACTGCCCATCATTACCCCAGGTTACCATTGCAGATATTAAAGTGTATCGTCCCGATCTCTACTCTGTTCCAATATGTAAGCTTGCTTGCCGATTATTTATCAGATTGGGACATCTTTGGTCTTAAAATTCTCTTTTTTGTAATAGCCTTATTTTTAAATTTAGGATAAAAGTGACGAAGTTCAAGAAAAAACTGAGGTTAAACCAAATAAAGAGATAAAAGAAGAACCAAAGTCTAAACTTGATGACAATGTTCAGGTAACAACTTGTCAAATATTTTTTTGACAAAAGCTTTAGCTATCTTACTGATGAATTTTACATTTTGTTCAACAACTGATGAGGAAAAACTTATGATTCTGGTAACTATTTCATGCACTTTTATAGACGTGTATATTGGTGATGCCTGATTGCATTACACGTGGTATTGTCGACTGTCTGTGCCAAGTTGTTTACCTCAGATTTGACATACGCTGATAATGAAAAACTTACACAGCTGAATAGAACATTCGAGTTTGCCGTTAGCTAAGTTTTGCATATTTAACTACCTAAATATGCAAGAGGCTAATATTTAGAAGCTGAAGCTGAGTCACTTGTTATTACATCAGCTGACTTGCACAGTAAATCAGCTAGCTCGGCTGAGGTTGACTGGCTTTTCAGGTGGTTTGGCTTAAAGAAAAAAAATCAGCTATGTCAGCTAAAGCTACGAATTTTTGTTAACTAACTAAATGATAAATTGTTAGTTAACAGTTAAATTATGGAGACAACTTTTTTAAATAATTCATGTTGCTTATACACATAAAAAAGCTGACGTACAGATTCAAATAATGCATTAGAGATAAATTTTTTAATATTATAAAAAAGCAACGGATTTATTTCAAAATAATTTAATTCCAACTCTTGGCAAAGCTGATCTTAACCAAAACACCAAAATAATCCTATACGTGTGACTAACGTTGCCTATTTGTCTATTTAATTTTGAATTCACTAGTTTTCTCATTCAGAAATTTCTGAAGTTTAGTATCTCTGCCAGCAAATGCGTTTGCCATATTTCAACCAGTGATTTCATCTTCGTCATCACCTCTGGAGTCACGCGTCCTCTGACACTTCAGACCATGGTGCGCTGTCACCTGCAATCTCCCATGTTTCTGTATTTTTCGTATCTAATGGTGTCTGGTTTCAGTGAAATTGATGTAAGTCAGCAGTTGTCCTACTTGTGGTTTCTTTTCTTTCTGCAATGATTTGTAAGAATTTTGTAACGCCTTAGCGGGGCATGAATTGCATTATTCAGAATTACATCGAGTGATTTGCAGTGTTGTGTGATTTTCGCAAGGGCGAAAATCTTCGCAGCCGGCAAAAATGTCGGCTAGCTCGACTCCCATCACTGAGCAGCTGGCGGTATTAAAGCTGGGTTTCTCATTCGCTAGGTCGGCTCTAGAAATAAACCGGCTGGATCTCAGCTGAAACGCGGCTCTGGGCACTGCTAATATTGTGCAGCTGATAGCATCTATAAAAGCAGCTGTACTTATAATAGAATTAAGAGTTAATTTTGTACAAAATTAAGCTATATTGTGGAAAATTAACAAAAGCGCACTAGTGGATTGATAATTTGCAAGCAAATGAGCTATAGCACAATGAATCTACAGCGCAAGATTAATTTGTTGACTGTAAATAGAGAATGTACTGTGAATCTAAATGAAATGTTCTTACTTATTGTTTGTCCTTTAGAGTTTGATTCAGCTAATCTGTGACATTAAAGCCATGGAAGATGCTGTGATGGAGATGAAATATGATTGTAAGAAAGCACCATTAGGTAAGGAAATTGTTCATAAAATTCATTGATGGTAAGAAGTTATGTTACTATTGTGCATGCACTATTTACTGTCATGAGAGCTAATCAAAGAAGTTGTGTTAGTTATGTGACCTGCTTATAGTTTTCTTTTCAGCCTTTTTTCTTTTGCCATTGATAAATGTAAGTTACATAAGTTTTTGTGGACAGTGTTTTAGTACTTTTTGTGGATGGGGAACTATAGGGATAGACTGTAATCACTTGAAGCCATGTCAGGTAAGCGGATGCAATTTGCGCACAGAGCATGCAGTCTTATTTAAATGGTAGGAGTTGGTAGGCAGTATCCCTACATTAAATTTTCCTCTTTATTTATCAAACTTTTCCTTGCCTAAATTGAAGTTATTCCTCCTGTTTTGAGAGAAATTATAGAGAACAGTATATTCAACTTTTCTCTCTACGTTTGCTCAAATTTGGTGGGGCCAGGAATCCTCATAGTACACTGAAGGATTAATATTCGATTAAGAGCATTAAGATTAAAGTACATGTTATACTTTATGATGACTCAGTGGTAAAATGTTGCTTCTTATCTGGGAGATTGGTTTGTTTCGCAAGAACTTCGAATATCAGACCAAAAGCAAAGCAACTGGCTTTTGCGGTGTCTCTTCATTGGGCATTGGTAGTGTTATGCACAATGTGGCAGTAGTTTGGGTAGCAGTTATTGCACTGTAAAAAATCATTCTTGTCAGAAGAGGCTTTTTGCAAAGGCTTTCCTTTTTTGAACTGCCTTCAAATGCGACAGTCAGACTGTTCGTCGTTTTCCTGTATGTCGTTGCCCATGCTAATGAGTGTAGTTAAATTTTTCGTAGTGCTAACTGTTCTAATCTGTATTAGGGTTTAATTTAAAGAATTTTTGCAGGAAAGTTGACGACAGAGCAGATTCGAGCTGGTTATGCTGCACTGAAGAAAATAGCGTCCTTAGTAGACAGTGGGCAGACAACAGGCTCAGCCTTGATACAAGCATGCAATGATTTCTATACCAGAGTACCTCATGATTTTGGGTATGTAATATTTAAGATATTATAAGAGATAGTATTGCAAATACTTCCCTCATTTGCTGTGATTGTTGCCTTTGCTGTAAAGCAGCTGTACTTGCGAGATCTCGTCGAGTTTTTTTTGTCTTAGAAGATGCAGGCATACATACACAGAGTTAGATTGAAATCCTCTGTATAATATGTAAATTGTTTTTTATAATTTTTTGTAATTATTTACCTTATTGATAGGATTGATAGAAGTAGAAAAAATTGCTATCATAAATGATATTTGGCATTTATTTACTGTAACAAATTTTTCTGATGCAAATTGCACATACTGACTGCACCTCTTTAAATGTTTAGTTTTCTCTCTTGTCAGCATGAAGCAACCACAACTGATCAGGACAACAGACGAAGTCAAAGCAAAGTTAAACTTGCTAGAGGTAGCCAACTCCCTCTGTTTATCTGCCACAATTAGTTACGGTTAATTAATTGCTATGAATCATTGCCCTTTAAGTGGAACAAGAAATCTGTTTTGTGCTTTGCTTATTTTGTGTTACCATTTAATGTATCCTAATCTTTGACAGTTAATCTCAGAAATTCTATATAGATGTTGGAAAACTGGGTAATTTTATTGCCAGAAAACAGATAAAAGCCTGATTCCTGTTTCACTGTCTGCCACTGCGAGTTAGTGGAACCTTCAAATAATGAGACAGGGTTGCAAATTTTGCCTTTTGTTTTAAATAATTTTATGAGGCTCATATAATTAATTCAAGCATTGTTGTTCTAGCTGCGTAGTTGTGCTTTTTTATCAAATTACGTGCCTATAACACAATTTGATAGAGTGACAGTTTACCGTGTTCTTATATACAGTTTTCTGTAGGCACTTGGTGATATAGAGGTAGCTATTCGTACGCTGAAAGAAAGTACCGAGGTCAATGTACATCCTATAGATCGTAATTATCACTCATTAAAATGCGAGCTGCAGACGCTCACACATGGTTGTGACATATTCCAGGTAAAAATTCAAAGCAGTAACAATATTACGTATAAAAATGACAACAGTCATTAACAGCTGATACATCTGATATCGATTACAAGTAATGGATGCTTTGTCTTTCTCACTTCTTCAGATTAATGATGACTATTGTCACAATTGAAATTTACTAATTGAACTTTCTTTTCGTGCTTATAAAGATTTTTTAACTTTCTTGTTTTTCATGATTAGCAACTGAAAGTAACTGCCTAGTTTTGCTGTTTCTTATTACTTAGCAAATATCCATTAAGCAATTGTTTGGTGATTGAATGTCAAAGTCAGTAGTTGTAAATGCAAATGCTGAAAGTAAATTGTCATTGTTCAGCCTAGAGCATCGTTATTTTGGGTTTACAATTGTACAATTTAGTTTCTCAGTTGGTAGTCAATTACATTGGGCAATGCAATATTCACTTGGAATGTCACTTCACAAACAATATGTTTGAAGCTCAGTTCACAAAAAGTTAGCTCGTGCACTAGTTTTTTCTTGTTTGCAATTTTTTGTGCCAGAAGAATTTTGCTATATTTTCACAGGTGATTGAGAAGTACGTCAAGAACACTCACGCAGCTACGCACAACATGTATCAGCTGAAAATTGAAGACGTTTTTGTTGTGGAGAAAGATGGTGAAGCTGATGCTTTCAGAGATGTTGGAAATAAGTAAATATTGTGTTATTTGTTTTCAAAATTACTTCATGGTTCTTTCATGTGCCTACAATTGTCTGTCCTTCATGTCTGTCCAGTGTCAGGTGTCCACAATTAGTCTTTCATATTTTTGGAATGAATGATCGGATAAACACGAAACTCGAGCATTTGCCTCTTTGAGACATGCCGCAGAACCTCTCGTAATAAAAGCCGCAGTTTTCAGCGTTGGTCTTAGTTGATTAATTTTCAATAGCCTAAAACTCTGATGTTATTCATAGTTAAGGATGTTACGGAAAAAAAATTTAGTTACAGTTTGCCTATAATTGCACTCTGTGTTTAGTTTCGTTTTAGTTATTAGGTTTCGTAACCAAAAGTTTCCGTAATTTTCGGTAGCAATTTTCCGAAGTTTTAGTAGTATTTATCCAACTTATCTTTTTTCTCGTAGATGTTAAAAATCGCTGAAAAATCTTGACTGAAATAGTTCAAATAAAGTGAATATCTTTCATTTAACTTTTTGTACTATTTGTAACATGCTTTTTACGGTAACGCCGCATACCTTCAGTGCTTACGACTGTGAAGCTTTAAGGTCCCCAGGCACAATCAACCGAGAATGTAAAAGCGAACAAAGTTTAATTTTATAATTTATGAAATGTAGGCAACAAAATAAAATTTGTCAATTTTTTTGAAGCATCGTAATCTTTAACCATAAACATTATCCGCTTTTTTATGTTCAGATTCTTTGCCTAGCTACTTTTTCAAGTTTGTATCAAAAAAGTGTTTTGTATTGGCCAGTTAAAGTACTCCACTGTTTGTTGGGAATTATCAAGCTAATAAAATATTCATTATCAGTGAGTTAACTAACTATTTTTGCATATAGTTACATATATAGATTATAGAATTGCAAGAACTTTTGAAACAAATCACCAAGATAGAAAGGCTCGACTTTTGCGGGAGGTTAAGTCCATGCCAATGTATTTGTCTGCAGTAAGGTTTTGCATAAGAACAAATCCTTATGGACGAAAATAAACTGAGCATAAAAATGTCTATAGAGAGAAGCTTCAAATACTGTTGTTGTTAAAGATTCTTTATTTCGCATTTAACAAAATGATTATCAGTTCCAAGTTACATGTAATTCATTGCAGAATTTAGTGATGAATCTCATTAATTCTTAATTCTCATAATGTTAAATTACTCACTTATTCATTGCTTCTTACCGAAATTTCAGATCGTAGGAAAAATCCGGTGTTTCACTGACTTACTTTCTCTGTCTGTCACTCGTTTTAACTTAAATTTATCCAGTTGAGTTGAAATTTGGTAGGGTGATTAGTTAGGATGGCCTAACTAATTAGTTACGAATACAAAAAAAATGTAGCAATTGCTTTGTTACTTAGTTTTTTAATTAGAGTTGTTTAATTAATAATTAACTTTAAATTGACTAAATGAAACTTCATGAAGACCAGAACTACATTTTTTATGAAAATTACTTCGAACAGCTTGCAAATATATATCTTGCTTTTTGCGCAGTGCTCAATAACAAGTGAGCAAATATGCTATTTCATGTTTGTTATTGTCTTTAAAGGATGTTGTTATGGCATGGATCACGTATCACAAACTGGGCAGGGATATTGAGTCAAGGTCTAAGAATTGCACCACCTGAAGCTCCTGTTACTGGATATATGGTAGGTACACTGTAAAGAATGTACCTGTTTTACTTGTTTAAACGTTGTTTCACTTATGTACAAACGCGAAATGTTGTAAATGTTTTAGTGATTTTGTCTTAATATTAAATACTTAGGCAACAGCATTGACTATTTTCTTTCAGATTTCTCAGCTCTATTGATAAAATTATTTATCTGCATTTGATTGATTGCATGAGTGTGATAGCACTTTCAAACATAGTTTTTTTCTATTGTCATCAGGAATCAGTTTGGTCAGTAGAGTACATCTATATTTAACTCTAATAATCAGCATAGCACTGACAATATTTTCAGTATTGTTTTTGCAAATCGTTAGCTTTCGTTTTGCTTTGCATTCTGGTAGCCGTATAAAAAGTATGTTGGGCTATGAGAGATAACACATGAAGTCATAAATTGTTGTTGCATATGTTGTCACTGCTTAGCTGCTGGACTTGTATGCTCTGAGGGAATGTTATGAAGCCATGTATCTGGGTGACATTTTTTTATTATAGCAACTTCTGGCTTTATGATGTTGATAGTATTTTTAGTTTTCATTTGCTTCATCTTCTGTCTTTGAATGCTGCCTTATATTTTTAAAAATGGCCAAGCATGACAACTAATATGTGCCAAGCCAAATGGCAAACAGACTGTGGCAAGTCACAAATTAGTTTAAGAACTACTAATCTTGAACCTTAGTGCCCAAAATTTAGAAAGTGCACTGCTATGTCTGCAGGTGAGAAGATATGTTTTTGCATGGTATTAAGATACTGTGGACATTTTCTGCATAATTTTTAGACAGTTTGAATAAATACTCTGCCTTTTATTACAGTTTGGCAAGGGAGTGTACTTCGCAGATATTTGTAGTAAAAGTGCAAACTACTGCTTTGCCAGTAGAAGCCTCAACACTGGCATACTGATTTTATGTGAGGTATGTGAATAAATGAGTATTTCACTTCCATTGGTAAACATTAAACATACGTTTGTGTTTAGAAGTTTTAACTCTCAGTCAATTTAAACTTTGTAACAGTAAAATTACACTAACGTTCTGATAAGCAGCTCTCTGTCCACTCACAAAGTTTTGCGAAATCCTCTGCTCACTGTTATTTTGGTTGGCAACACCTGTCGGCATACCGCAGCATTTTGATAAGTAAATCTAAAATCACTCTAATGCTTTGGAAAGCAACGTTTAACATTACATGCTGTTTATTTGTAAGTGCTGTCATAATTCAGATGAGTCAAATCTGAACTCCAAATTAGATGCAGTTTTTACATTGCCTAAAAATGAGAGTATAATTCAATTCAGTGATTCGTACTCCATTTATTCTTAAAGATTCGCGTTAAAGAATAAATTTCAGATTCGACAAGTCTATGGCGTGCGTGAGCATTTAAGAAATCTGCAGGCTTTTTACTTTAGTGTATAACAAGGAGGAAGATAGAAGTTGTCGTTTTGCAAGCAAAAGAATGATTTATTTCATAATTTTACTTGTGATAGTTTTGTTGCCTGTTAATTCTACTGCTTAGCAAAACAAAATATAATTATAGCGTAGAAATGATGATTGAATAGTGGTGTATCACAGCTAAAATCAAAATTGTGGAAATATATAGTAAGATGTACTGTAGTTTTCGTTGCTGTGAAAGCAGCAACCTCCATTTTAAATTGTTGTATCATATATCCATAGGTGGCCTTAGGCGTGTGTAATGAGCTATTAGTTGCTGATTACAGTGCGGATAAACTACCAACCGGGAAACACAGCGTGAAAGGTTTAGGTCGAGTTGCACCGGATCCCAATGATACTCACACACTGTAAGTGCTGAATAATGATAAATGTTTATAAGCATGGTTTATTTGGTTTGGACACTATGTTTTTACAACTTATTTCATATTATAACATAATCTTCTTTGTAGATGTCTATACAGTAGTAATTACCATTTTATGGTTTCAGAGGTGTATACTATAGTAATAGTTATTTATATGCGTGCGCAAGTTTTGCCAGTACTACAAAACTGTATACAGTGTATATATGAGACAGTATCAGTATCATTGTGAAATTGATTGGTTTTATTTTTTCTGACTTATAAAAGGACATTCTGACTAACCCAGTAATATATCAGGTAGAGTCTGGTATTATAGCAAAAAATTGTCACTTTACACTTTTTGGCTATAATTATTCCATTTCAGGGCATCAGGTGCAGTAGTACCATATGGCATACCTGTAGAGACGGGAGTAAAGAATCCGTCAGGCTACACGCTCAGCTACAACGAATTCATTGTGTATGATAGGGCACAGGTTCGCATGCGATACCTAGTCAAACTTAGCTTTAATTTTAACTGACGGTTTGGTGGGACAAAATAGGTAGATGTTAGTTCATATTCAGCAGTGATACAGAAAGATTATTGTGAGGATTGTTTTCTTGCTGTTTTGCACGATTAAATGGTTTTTTATTGGTGAGAGCACCTTTGCCTTCGCAATTTTCTGTGGCACACGTACAGGGCCGTCTCGTACTTGTAGGCAGACACATTTTTTAGTTTGATAGGAACTGGTTGAGCTTGCCCACATCAGAATGGAAATGCTGTGAAGGGTATATGAAAACCAAGATAAAAATGTCCAAACAGTTTCCTTTCTACTTGTTTGTCACTTCCAAGTTTATAATGGATTAAACCAATATCATATAAGCAATCTATGTAGTGCTTTAGATTCGTGTCAGGTTGCACTTTCACGCCCACTTGCTTACTAATTTACCATGGGACCATCTTTTTACAGCCTTTTGTTGATGGTATTACTTTTGCTCTATGTCATGTACATTCACTACTAGCATTTTACTGTTTCCAAATAATAACTGTTTACGGTCATTACTAAAATGGCTGATATGAATAATATGATCTAATATTGCTACCATCACTTTTTAATTGTTGGCAACTTTATGGAAGCACGACACGACTTTTATTAGAGTTGAACTAGATTAAGGACTGTGATAAACTGAATGTGATTGTACCTTTCCAAGTGTAAATCTGTGTGAAATTACTTTATTTTTGTCACTTATTGCCTTTACTAGAAATAAACGAATTGTTTTTCCAAATGCATATTTTGCAGAACCTGCATTTGTCGTTGACTTAATTTTACTGTATAGAAACTTCAGCAGCTACTGCAACACTTGGTTTTCGAAATTAGTGAATCTGGTTACGTAAATTTATTGCAAAATTTCATTATCATTTTTTCCTAGAGTACAATTATTAATTGTAAACAAAATCAGATGATCATTGTACGAGGTTATAGAAAATAACGTGCACGTGCACAAAGCACTAGTCTTATTGGTATTTTCATGTCAAACAAGCTTTGTAATTTGCAACAGTTTTTCGTAGATGTTCATACTTAGTTATTGTGCATTTTACATAATTTACAATTGCTCATTTGTTCACTTTAATCTGGAGCAAATGTTCCGATAGAGTACGAGGTTCCTATAAACTAATTAGTACTTTTAACTTATACATTTCATGCTATTTGTATATGCATGCTTAGTAGGCCTACAAATTTTTTTAGGAAAGATTCATTTACACTTACATGAATTTCTAGTGACTGCTACTACTTTTATTTCATGTTCTAGCTTGACAACCAATGTCTAGTTGTTCTAGGCTGACTGTGAAACCGATTAGCTAAGTTATTTGTTTTACTTATTTGGTGCTTTCTTCAAGTGTAACACTTACTCAGATTCACAATCAGATTCAGATTCAGAGTCACTTTATTACATTGTCACTTTTTCTAGCTGCATAATGCATAGATGCTATTTGAAGTACTCACCCCCATTTCTGAATTCATATAAAACTCATGAAGCCTTTTGTGCAAGAATTTCCCATAGGTCACTCTCTCGCCGAGCACTTAAATCGAAACACAGACAAAGTGTAGCAAGCTGGTCAGTATGGTGTTTAAGTATACCGCATTCTACGACAGTCTTCTGGCAAATCTTGAATTAAGCTGAAAAGCTACTAGTGTAGCTTTTCAATACGATAATCCAAAGATTTGCTCCCTACTTTTCTCGTACTTTTGCAACTGTCTTATGTTAATCGCACTACTAGATGAAAATACATTAAGAAAACATGATGTGAACATAGTAGGAGTGTATCACTGCATATTCCATTGAGGAAGACAAGCTTTACAAGTACTGTTATGTCATTTCAGAAGTAAACTGAAGAAATTGTTTAGCATTTGTAAAAATCAATAAATCCTTACAAAGGTGCTGGTAGCATTGCACTCCTGGCTTTCTTGCTTGCTCTGCTAGTAAAGTTAACATGAGCTTTCAGCAGGTTGGTCTATTGTTAGCGGATCCTTCGCTCCTTTTTACTTGTTGGCGTAGCAGTATGTACATAAAATACCAGACTGTGCCTTCATAGCAGTTCATTTGAAATCACAGTCTTAAAGGTTATTAGTGATACTGCACACATCACATATAATGCCATTCATGCGTTATGCTACTTGTAATCATCAAGATGATTCCATCTCTATACGTTTTCGCTTGCGATAGTTCTTCACCATATTTGATACAGTAATCTTCTCCGTCTGTCTTGTCTCCCAGAGCTGTTGATCCTGCAAACTGGCTTGTCCGGTGTGGAAGAGCGCTCTCTCACTCTCATCTAGCTTGGCTACAAGAGTCGAAGTGTCTTCATTTAATGCATTCTGAGCAGAGTCCATAATACTGCGAAATCTTGACGTAAACGTCTGCAAATAAATAGTTGAAGCGTGAATTCACTTTTTTACTTTTTATAACAGCTTCAAAGTTTTCAAATAAAATGGTGAGTAACCAGCCACATTTAAATTTATAGCAATTCCTAGTGTTTTATGTAAGCCAGAAACTGCAAAAAAACTTTCTGTAGTTCTTACACTTGAATTAATTATAAGCTGAACTTCATGTCCTAAAACATACAACACACATAATCATGTTTTTACATTACTTTTAAAACATAAGCTAATTCTAGCAAATTTGCTGTTGCCGGCATGCCCAGAGATTACCAAAGGCGTACAAAGACTATCTTGGACATGATATGTACATGTGTCCAAATTAACCACAGCTGTAATGAATCACGTTATAGACATTGTACATATAAGCCAGGAAATGAAACACAATCGACTAAATTTGTTAAAAATAGGCAGTAATTGCAAATCTGATCAGCCACAAACCTGTAGCAACGACTTTGCAATATCATCAGATTCTGGTAACTCAAAGTTCAATAATTTTGATCCGAAAGCATAGTAATATGGTCCAAGTTTATATAAATCCATAACGTTGGCATCTGCTTTCATGATCTCACGGAATCCAGATCTGTATGGCTTCGTTGCCTCTACGCTCACGATAGTTCGTTGTTGATTGCATAGTGCTCTGGCCAGCCAGTACGGTAGTTCTAGTTTAGCGCCAGATTGAATGTTCTCAGAATCAGTACTTGTGTCTAGAAAACCTATGAAAAAGGAGAATATTATCGTAAGCTACAGTACTGCAATTAAAAACACTGTAAAACTCAGCAGATCTGATTACATTAACGGTTAATTATGGCAGTAAATTCATTTCAGAACAACGGAACCCTTCAGACCCCAGAAAACCTTTGTGTCAGTCCATGGAAATGAACCTGAATGTGATGTTGGAATCTGAATACGAACGAATGTTTTGCTATGTCTGAAAAAAGAAAAAGTTGGCGAATGGGTAACCTAGGAAACTACAAATACGAAAAACAGAATGCAAGTTAGAAAACAGAACTGACAAGAAAATGAGTGCTGTCACACAGATATTTATTCAGGTTGTTATGCATGGGCACTTATACATGTAGTCGTCAACGTGTGACCGCAACTGGTTCCAGCTGATTGGCCGTAAAGCAACTTCAACGAAGTGGGACCCATTATGTTTAAGTGGTGCGTTCCTATACATAAAATGGTATGTGTGTATGGATCAGTTAGTGTGAGCATGACGGCACCTACAGATAAATTTATCGAAACAGATAGGGTCTAAATTAATTTGCTACAAAAAATAGAAGGAAATATAAATTGCAGTTTTTTAGATTTGTACAATTAATTAATTAAGTTGTGGTCGGGTTGTAAAGTCAAACAGTTGTAAGTTGCATAGGTCGCAAGTCTACGACTACCTGTACTTTTCTCATAACAATAGCAGATAAAAGTAATGTTATTTGTAAAGACGTAATTTTATTAAAAATGATACGGAATTCCATATTACCTAGTCTAAATACTGGCACTTCAAACTTGCATGGCACTTTTTCCTGTGTGGCTAGAATGTCATCAATACTGAAGAAATGATCAGCTATCCATGCAGAGCTGTCTAACATAACTGACCAGTCTTTTACAAAGATTATGATGATACCACTAGTGTTCTGATGGTATGGCCATCAGTTTTGCAGTGATCTGCAACATAATGCAGTAAAGTTATTCAGTGGGTGAGGTATTTCAATTCACAGTAAAAT
>JAQGDQ010000013.1:862446-1074946 GCA_030141605.1 Tubiluchus corallicola
AGAGAGTAATGTAAAAGAATTGAGATGCGTCAAAAATCAATACTGCTTAAATCATATAACTTAAACATTCTATGAGTTTTATTCATATTTCTACTGATTGATGTCTTCCTGTTTGCCTGAAGCCACCTATATACTTTATTTACCATTACCTAGCTATAATGGTTTCCCTTTCATTAAAGTTTAAGCCTAGGCAGCTGTCAAATAATAAAACCTGCAGAATAAAGCCACGACCTGGGGCAACCTTCTAAACCTTGTCTACATACATTGCACTTAGTCTGGTTGTTACAGCGACAAGTTGCAGGCAAAATTGCTGGCTGATTACTTGATACAAACCGCTAGTAAAGCAGCAGTAGCATCAGTAACAAAAATATGTATTATAATTACAAAGTTTACATTACTAGTGCGTTTTAGAACAGAATAATGCAACAGGTGCCATTTGAATGCATCAAATTAGGTAAGAATTTTGTTAATCAAATAAATTTGCGTTGAGCAAAATAAAAAAAATAGTTGTTAAAGCAAAATGTGCATCGTTAAGTGAAAAAAAGAGTGTCAAAATGTACATTAAAATGGGGAGTTGATAAGCGAGGAATTACTGTATTACAAAAAACAGCAGCACATAAGTATACCAAAAATTCCAGGAATTTGTGATTCTGTTATATGTGAAAATGTTTAAGGAAAAGAAAAAACCTTCCATAAGCACCTACCATTGCAGTTCTTGAAACAGTTCTAGATTTTTCTCTTTTGGCAACGTAACTCTGGCTATAGCCAACTTTTTAAGTCTCAACTGGAACAATAAAAAAGACAAAAGTGAATAGAAAAGTGAGCAAAAATATGAGACCATCTGTGATTTCAATTGTCTGTATTAGGGTAAAAGTAAAAATAATGTAAAGTAAATGTAAAAAAGTTAAATTTTTTTATATAAACACATTTGTTTATCAGCAGCATTAACATCACAAAAGCTGCCTGAAATTCGTGATGACCGAGAAATGCATTAAAAACAACCTACTTTACTTCGTAAGAAATCAGTTTGCCACAATAAACTAGAGATGTCAGCACTTGTCACATAGGATCTGTCATCATAGTTAATTAAGAAACCACGTACCTTACTTTGCAAGCAATCAGTTTGCCATAGTAAACTAGAGACGTTAGTATTTGTCACATAGGGTTTGCCATCATAGTTAATTGAAAAACCACATACCTTACTTCGTAAGCAATCAGTTTGCCACAATAAACTAGAGATGTCAGCACTTGTCACATACGGTTTGTCATTATAGTTAATTAGATGGATACTGTTTTCTTCACTAAGCTGAATTCTGAAATAAATAAATACTTCATGAGTGGCAAATTTTTACCACAGTTCCTCGTCTAAGAACTTAAAATACATTCACACAAACACAATTTACCTCTGTAATACTTCACTTTATTACTATTTACCTCTGTAATACTTCACTCTCCTACTAACCACTAGCAACCAGATGAATATTAAAAAAAAACAAATAATTCAACTGACTAGATTGTGAGAAGTATGAATTATTACCACAGCATAACGATAAAGTTGACAGGTTAAAGAAAAATCGGAGGATTGATTAGTCTCAATCTCATTTTAATATACTGTCAAGAATATACGTTTTCTTGCCTATAAAAGTTAGCAATTGCTTCTAATATTTGAATAATTACTTTGGAAGGTCGATTAGCAGCAACCAAACGCAGCTATCGCTTACATCACAAATTAACCACAGTGCAATGGTAGGCATCTTCCCAGGGTGTCAACCACGTTTGTGCAAGCTGATGTGATGTCACGAAAATGAGTTCTACGTCACACTGACGTCAGAGGCAAACACTGCACTTCATGCTTACCTATTCGTTGGCCACACAAATGTGACAGAAAAGGTGCCATTGTCAGTCTTAGTAGATTCGCAGAACCACGGGTAGCTTTGAAAGTTTAGCAAAATTTAACTATATGAGATAATTATTATTTAATCTAAGTTCTGATTCAAAAAAAGTTGTAGTTTTCAATATTTTGGAGCACACTTTATTTTGAACTAATGTCTACACTGATTGCCCGATTGTCCGGTTTTCCCTTCAGTAAAGCAGTAAAAATAAAAACACGTACAATTTCACTTGTCTAGGTTTATCCAGCTCCAGTTCTGCATTTATCTGTTGTTGTAAAATATCTTCATTTGATCTGTTAGAACTGAAAAATAAGAAACAGTTAAGAGAACAAGAAAAAATAGCCAATCAAGAGGTTGTTTATTTGCGAGATACAAACATAGAAAACAAAATTTAATTCGTTTACATGTTGACCTATTCGATTAGTAAGTGTAAGAAGACTTTATTCAATTCTGTACTCTTATCTGGTACAAAATTACAAACTAATGCTTAAAAGAACAACACTAATTATAAATAAAGCTATGAGTCCTTGTGCACACAATGCGTGATACGTATTGAGTGTTTCCATCTTTCTGCCATGTTTGGTGTGGCTATTTGTGAAAATTGTAAGCAATAATTTTTGGAAACCGTGTCTCTGTCGAAATTTAAAAGCGTGATAATTACAGCTGCAGCATTAGCTTAACATTGTACTACTAGACGGAAAAGAAAGCACAGCTTTTGGGTGCACGACATTTTACAGGGAAGAGAAATAATATGGCCAGTATCATCATTTAGTGAAAGAACTGCAGTTAGATGCACAACACATAACTATGTGCTTCTTTCAGCTCTCCAAAACTCAAATAGAAAGAATATTATTGTTTATTGGAGCTAATGTGACCAAAACTCACCTAACTACAATTTTCAGAAAGCTAAACAGCGAAAATGGTCACCGGAAACTTGAAAACTTGCTATATCACCTAGACAATGGCAGTTTCCTATCTGTGTATTGTTGAGTGATGCGAATTCGGGCGATAGTGATCACGTTCAAATAAATACTGATCACACATCATGCATCACGGATCATGCATCATGCACACATGGAGTCGTGTCTAAGAAAGCAATACTGCTGATACCAATTACCAATATTAAATAACTACATATTAAATATATTTAATTTTAATTAAATGTAGAAAATGGTAGACAAGTGCACTAGACTACTAAGTAAGTACAGAATAAATTACCTAACTTGGATTTTGGCTAAAAAAAGTATTTCAATACTGCATCATTACACATTATTACTGCACAAACTAAACATACCTGATGTCCATATAAGCAGAATATTGAGTTACGTCTCCATAGGTGGCAGCAAGCTGCGCCATGTACGCATTTGCAGCTTCCAAATCTCCTGGAGCCATTTTATTTAAAGATGATTGATTATTATGAATAAAATAGTCAAGAAATTCAACCGGATTCATATCTTTAACCTAAAATACAGTTTAACAAATAAAATTATTTTTAAAATGAAATGTATTTCAATTTATTGTTGTAATAACCTGGCAGTAATCAGTTATTTTTTTACTTATTAAATTACTTAACAGTTAGAAATTAATATGCAAGCTTTAAAGCCTGTAGGCTATGACAATCACGGAAAGCTAGTAACTTCAATACGCAAACAATGGGGAACTATCCCAGTCTCGAATGTACCGCATAACCTGCTCTATGAACTTCACAGAAAGATTCTGCAACTTTGAGATCTCACTTTATGACTACGAAACTAAAGTTTTTTTCCAAGTAGAATCACTTTTCTCTGGTGTAACTTGACATACCAGACAGAAATACTTGTGGCACTATGTTCTTTCACACAAGACAACATGAAAACCGCAGAAGAGTCACTCATTTTAGTCAAAATTTTACAAAATGCCTCAGGAAATATTTAAACACAAAACACACATTCCATGAAAGAAAAGCTTTTTCACAGTTTCAGCGATTGATGATGATTGTGAAAAGGTCAAATGTTAAGTGTAGCAGACAACGCATTTGTGTACACTTGACAATGTTTCGTGGCCCATGCTATTGTATTAGCAACAGTTTAAACAGCTAGCTAAGAACTTATCTAGTTCATTTTTCTTATTTTAAACCACAATCTTGCTAGTAAATCACTTTACGCAACAGACTAATGCATAATTAAATACAGTCCACATAACTCAACTGAAGTTACTGAACTGATGCAACAGATGTCTTTGCTTTACCCACATGTCACGCGGCGGTTATAGTCAAGACGCATTACTGTTATACACTTAACCTTTGACCCACAGTAACTACGCATGCACACAATGAAACTGTGCAATGTCTTGTAACCCACCTCATCTGGCATTGCCTTCACTGCATGTCCATCTTTAATAAGAACTTCATGAATGTACATGTCCTCCTCACTATGAGTGTCACACAGGTACATAGATACCACACCGCACTACACGCACAATAAAAAACAAATTAAATCTTTAATATTTTACATTTTAGCATTGACTTCAAAATTCTAGTATTTTCCTACAAAATTTTGCATGGACAGTGTGCAACATATTTGTCTGATCATTTATTTCTGTATAGTCCTGCTCATGATGGTGTTGCAAAATGTGCCACTGATCCTTTACAGTTAAAAGAGACCAGATATAAGCAAGAAACATGTGACCATCGTGCTTTTGTAGTTACTGCTCCATGATTGTGAAATCGCTTACCATGCGTCAACTACCAACATTATAAACTTTTAAAAAAACGTTTAAAAGCACACCTTTTGAGGCAGAATTATGGATTATAGTTTTATTTGTACATTATTCAATCTTACGATGACTTTTAAAATATCAGAAGCTTGGCACAAAACAGAATTAATATAATATTATGATTTTATGAATGATTAATTTTATAATGACTGTGTATGTAATTGTGAATTGTAACTTTTTAATTGTAAAGTACATCAAGATCTCCCATGTGATGTGCTGTACAAATAATATATTACTATTATTATTATTATTATTATTATTATTACTACTACTGCTGCTGCTGCTACTACTACCACTACCACTACCACTACCACTACCATTATTATTATTATGATTATTATTATTATCAAAACAGATTTATCTTAATTGTATGCAAAAGAATCTTGAATGTAATTATTGGGTAAAGCTAACAGACACAGTCGCTTGCAACAGAATTATAAACTAATTATGCCTGAAATGTTACAATTTAAAACACGATTTCATTTATTAGAATTATTAAATGTTATTAAAGCTTCTAGCATAAAAATAAACATTGGCAGAAAGCCCGAACACTCAGTATCTAACCTTCATCTTTGACTCAAAAACTTCAAACGCTATAGTTAAAGAAAGGAACAAGTCACTCACTACGTTGGGTTTATTTTACAGCTATCACTTAAACGTAGAAAAATATAACGCAAAAATTGGCAAAGAACGACCTATAAAACATAAATTTAGAATGGCCTACCTCTGAAAAGAGATTTTAGGTGCGGTGGTTGCCGTCGTTCACTTGAAAATCATAAGGTAACTAGGAGACTTTGTGACTTTTCATAAGCGCATCGTGGCTTTCCCTAAGCAGGCGCTACTTAAACTAATTCAAACTTCTGCAGTTTACCTAACGGTCACTCAAAAATATTACAAAATCATCTAATTTTCGTGTGAAAACTTATTATACTTTTGATGAAGATTAACCGAGCGCTACTTTTCTTCAAGACGAATGACGTCATTGGAAGAAGAATGGGCATTGAAAATGGGAGCGCCTACATATGAAATGTTCGCAACTTTAAAGTGATTTTACTATTCACACGACATGCCTATTGTAATTTTATTACTAAATCCTTCTAGCACTTTTTGTGAACATTGAAATGAGCCTAACCTCTTTAAAGCTTGACTTTTACTTTAAAACAGAAACAGACTCAGTACTTTATTAAAACCACGAGACACTTACATCGGTGATCTCTTCAATCATTCCATACAATGGTTTATCTCTTACAAGGTCCAGCAAGGCAGCTTTGCAAGCGTAAGTCCAGCGTCGCTAAAAGAAAAAACTTTATAGATGCAAACATTAAGCCAATGCAGAAGAATTTAAATCAGTGTAAATAAAACAAACAGTTAATCAGCAAATAATGAAAAATTAAAATCAATAATCACCCCATTTGCAGGTGTGATACCAGTTAATTTTGCTCGTATTGCCAGCATTGGAATGTCCATGAAACACATCCTAAAATAACAAAAATGAACTTGCAGATGTCCTACTGGAATAAACGTATCAGTTTAAAAACATAACACCTACCAAAGGAACAGATTCTGTTAATTTGATTTATTACAATTTTCTTGTGAATGAAATAGTGAGGCACAGCAAAAATTAGGAAAGGGAATTTTTTTTAGCAATTTGGGAATAATTAATTGGAAGCGGTAAAGTCAGACTTTTCTAATGCATTTAAATAATCGCTTCCATGTGATAGACACAGCTTTATGTGTTTTGTTATAGGAGGATAGGATGATTTTTTGTATACTACTCCACTTTCAAGCACGGCATTTAATACTGCAAAAGCGTTTCTGGTAACTAAATAAAAGATTAAAATCTTAATTAACAACAGGCGAGCCCAACTAGGCATGACATTATAAACTAACATAATTTTCAACAGCAAAAATATTCTACAATCGTGTCGCACATGTTTGCGAAAGTGAAAATTGAATTACAGTGCTACTGTAAGATATTAAGTGTGTTGTAATAAAACTAGGCAAGTTTTAAGATAAAAATTCAAATTTCAAATTTACCAGTGTTTGTTCATCACAAAATAACACATCTGAACTGAGAAGTATAGCACTTGTTTTTGTGTAATACATTTCTGAAATGCAGGTGCCTGTCTAACTAGCACATGGTGAAGTGCATGTAACAGTGAAGAACTAGTGGTGCAAATGTGAAATTGTGTTTGTGTCGTAATAATTATTTCACGTAAATCATTTTTGAAAAATAGTATGTTTCCTTTCAATATTTTAAAGAGTAGATTGTTTTAACTTACAGTTTAACATTAGGTCCGCGCGTACACGAAATTATATTGGTGTGGTAATAATTCTTTCACGTAAGTAATTCTTTAAAAAAATAGTGTTTCCTTTCAATATTTTAAAGAGAAGTTTGTTTTGACCTATAGTTTAAGATTGGGTCCGGTTTTGCTTTAATGGCAGTAGGAAGAATACGAGATTTGATGTGGTTTATATCAGTACTGGTTGAGCTAAAAAAAAGAGTAAGAAAATAGGGGGTGAAAAATTTGAATACAAATACATAGATTCTTAACCTATTAATTAGTAAGCAAGAATTACAGATTATATTAGTTAATAAGTTTGTACAATTAAATTAGGATCAGTTTTATTTCTAAAGAGTGAGAAATATGACAAATCAGCTACAACACTGGCCAAAGTTGTATCTCACATCCCTTGATAGTGATGATTTATAAAAGTTCCCATGAGTTAACATCAGTAATAAAGTTTAAAAAGCAACATACTTAATCATTCGGCAGCAGGAACGCGGAACGCATGCAGTTCCCCCGTAGTCAACGTAAAACACCTAAACAAAAAACAATTATTAATACAATTGTAACTGAATTAGGCACAGTTATGGTTGCTATACATATATGTAATTACTAAAAAATCATTTTTTAATATATGCACCGTAATCCAAGCTGTGTGGTCTAATAGGGATGGTACAGCAAATTTTCCAGTTTTGTTTAGTTCGGATTTGACTCGAATAATTCACCAGTTCAACTATGTACGTTATTTTATCCTACAAACGTTAAAACATTTGAAACGTCATGCAATGAGCACAATTTAGCTGCAATATCTGCGATTCTGTGTGCAATTTATAAACATATTATTGGTGTTTTTACTGCACAACAAAATTAAGCAATGAGATTAGCTGTTCTTTTATAATTTGGAAACTAATTGCAAAAACTTTGAAACAAAAATTGAATTTGAAATTTTGAAATTCGATTTGACCCGAGTTTGAAAGTCAAAAATTCAATTTGAATTCAAAATCTTGAATTTCATTTGACTGCAGTTTCAAAGTCAAAAATTCGATTCGATTGTTCATTTCTTTCTCATGTTTCTTAGAGAAAAAGACCATTACAATCGCATCCACAGACGTATTACATACAATTGCACAAACTGAAAACAAAATTACTACAATTACTCATCAAGTGAGCATTTAATTAGTGAACAAATGATGTAACTGCTTGCAGCTGAGGTAAAAGCTAGAACTTGTAAAGTCTAACTGCAATGCATGACGTGTTGTTAGGTGCGAGGGGAGGGTAAAGAGATGTGCAATGAAAGGGGATGACGTGATGGTAAAATTAGGGCATAAGTAAGTAATGTAAGTAAAAGAGAAGAAAAAGTTAAAAATTGGAAAAGATGGAAAAACACGAGGTGATAATGATGAAAATGCAATGAAATAGATATAGCACGGTAAGTGTGTTATGTACACAGGAACGGACTATGAATGGCAACCAATGCAACATGGAAAGAGAATTCAAATTCACTTTCTGATAGAGAGAATACTCACATTCAGTAAATAACATTTCATAAAAGCGAACATACATGGGCGCCGCCAAAGTTCAAAAATTTGACGCACAAGCAGCTAGTGGTCTGGGGCCGCCACCAACGCATTTTCCTGTATTCAAGCACATTTTGAAATATCTATTGAAATGAGATCTAAATTCTGGTACGTAGACTTTGTCAAATGTGAAAAATTCTACTTTAATTAATAAATATATTTTACCTATATTTACGTAGATATATTCATTGTATTCTATTGTAGTAGTCATATATCTTAAAAGCAAGTTTGTAATACACTGCATTGCGAATGACCCATTACTTAAACTTAATTTACTTAGTGTCAAGACTATCTATTCAGCAAAATGTGGATAGTCAAACATAAAACTTGAGACTATTAAGTTTTACAGCCTACACACTGTTCATACACAATTTAATTAAGTTTTTGCGCGAGTGCTAATTTTTCCCACCGGACACAGCTAATGGGCAGAATGTCTCGGGTACGGATGCATTTTACTGCATTTTAGACCATTTTGCAGTTCGTAGAAGCTATTTCCTCACGCAAGTTCACTAGTTTAAAACTCATTATATCACCTCAAACTCGTGACTCACAATTTCACTAGTACTGTGAAAAGGGGTGCAGGCCCCCTGCGCCCACCCCCAAAATGCAAAAGTGCAGTTACAGTTAGCTAAAAACTGTCTAGACAACAGAAATCGATAAAAGAATTGACACTATGTAAGTGACATACATGAACAGAACTTCACTATGCAAATCAACTGACTGCTCGGGGATTGTGCAAACAAACAAGGGGTTGATGTGTTTCTTGGTTTCCTGCTAAAAAACTTTATTTAGCCATAAAAAATCTCGCCGGCGCCCATGTGAACATGTAGATTTTGCCTTTCTGCAGGCCTATATGTTTCTACAAGTCAAATGACTAGAAAATAGGTTAATGTATGTTTTATACCTCGACAAAATTCAGATCAGGCACAGCCACAATTGTTACTCTGTGCCACTCTTCTCCTTCCGGAAACTTTGCCACACATGCTTGCCCTTTCACAAATAGATTGTTAGGCATTGTATAATTATCTGAAGTTGTGCCATAATAGACTCGCCTGTAATATAGTGGGAGTCTTATTTTCAGAAATATTTCCGTAACTTATACAATAAACACAAACGAAATTAAAGTTAAGAATAATTCACCTCTTTCGAGGGGCAGCAAAGACAAATTTAAAGTCCGTCCTAAAAAACTTTCAACACAAAGTTATATTACTTTGCATGACACTTAACTGGTTGGAAGACTTATGTAACTAGAAAAGAAATTTAAATGTTCGTGTTAGCTGGTTAAACGTAACCTTCCCAGTACGCACCGTTGTTTCACCAAAAAAAACATTTTTAATCTTATTGAAAAGATACAATGATACTTTTGCTTGGTTAGTGAAGCGTGCGCTATAAATGTTCTAATTGTTTTTCAAACTTCATGCAACGTTATCTAAAGTTGTTTCAGAAGACCTACCATCAAAATGGCTGCACCTAAACGGACAACGCGTTACAGCGTTGAGGCTAACACAAGATCCGTGTGTAATAATTAAGTGGCATAAAATTTCAATACAATTTTTTTAGCTTTATGTAAGTAAAGGGTTTTCTGATGCTTTAACTCTTTCAGGACCGTAAACATTTGCTGAATATTCCATGGGTTCATGAAAAAAGCTCTTACTATGTAACAATTATGTTATATTTGATAGTGTTTGTAGGTTTCTACTCCTCACACAATGGGCTTTCAAGTAAAATTATATATAAAATGCATTTGCTCACCTTAGACAAAGTAAAATTGACGTATAAATTGAAAAGCATAATATTACTTATGTGAAATTGGTTAATACAGAAAATTTTAACATTCCAGATACAACACTCTGATACACTTTGACCTCAAGTCTACTCTATTTTTAAGGAAAATTTCCTGTTAGAAAATGAAACGACATTATTTGTCTTTGGCTGACCTGTTGGCTTTTTTCTGGAATTGCAGCAGAGCACTGCACAGCTTGAGCTTTAGCAAGAAGTCGATCAATAAGTTAGTGTGTACGATCACGCAAGCGTACACCAGACTAAGCTACTCTATAGGTTAAGTTGAAGTGCTTGACAAAGCGTTTTTGTTAATTTTATCCAATTAAATCAGTTACAAATGTTTGAACAAATAGCATGATTGGATAACTGAGATTCTCCTGCATAGAAAACTACCTAATTTGTAATTATTTATTTGTGCCTGTGTTTGTACAGTAGCAGAAAAGTCACACTAGGTCTTATAAGATCTATTTTGAGTGGCGTAGACCTGAAAAGAGTTGGGCAATATTAGGAAAATTTAAAGTTAACGAGAACGATGCACTTACTGAATTTCATCCATTAGATTGTCCAGCAGTTTACCATTCTCTAACTGAAAAAAGTAAATGTCTGATGGGTTTTCCACGTACGAAACTTTGCACTTGAAGCGATTTTCCCAACCTGTCTTTGGAACTTCGCACTTCTTGTAGTAGGTTTTTGCTCCGACTGCATCGGCAGGTAACTGTTTAGGAGTGTTATCAAACTTACGAGGTTTGGTTATGTCCTGGTCGTGTTCAGAAATTGAAAAAAAAAGATACAATAGATAACGATAGTTTGCGAAGCAGTTTAATTAGAAGACGAGTTATTGTTAATATTGCACCTTAAGCAGCAGAGTAAAAAAAAACAGCTACAATAATGAAACTTCGTAACATTAGCATTTACACGGGTAGCAAAAATCAGAGTCGGCTACCGTTTTCCTTATACCCGTCTCACTGCTGTGGGTAGCCGAGTGTTAAGATTCAGTGGCAGAGAATAAATTATAATCATTTATATTCACAAATAAAAACAAACACATGTGCATTTCATCTAAATGTGTTATCTTAACAATATACATTCAGTTATTACAGGCATAGCATACTTTCTGACAAAGAAATTAATGTCCTTCAAAAAACAGTAAAATAAGAACTATTGGGTGGCCAAACTTCTGTTTTCCATATCAAAATGATGAATGATAAAACCCTGCATTATTCAAATAGCGGATATTTATAAACCTTCACTTATACAGCCCTTAAACAGCCTTTCTATTAACATTTGAGCAACTTTTCTACTGACCATCCGTCGGAATAGAAGGCGAGGCAACTTTACTACTGATCACCGGTCAGAAAAGGCAAGGTGCATAGCCAAATGGTCACTGTGTCGTGAGTGGTGAATAGAATTACGAATGACAGCTCCCACAAGTTGGCATTGTTGACACATATTTAAAATGACAATGAATGTTCATATTAAAAAATAGAGTTAACTCACCACATCAGAATTCAAACTTTTAATACTTGTACGAAAGTTTGGGTCTGAGTACAGCAAAACGCACCCTAGAAAGCATATAAACAGCTAAATAAATCCGATTCAGTTATTCAAAATGTAATTAAAGCCAAATAATTGCATAATAATTAAACATTCATTAAAAACTGGGCAAAACTGGTGCCACAGAAAGTGTTATTGGGACATCCAGATTTTCTGGACAAATTGCTGGTTTCTTCCCCTAAAGTTCAGTTAATCGAATTCTAAATACTGGGATTAAGCACAAAAATTTAATTAGGATACTTAATTAAATTATTAAATTTTATTACAGGCACTTAAACTTACAGGTTGGCTCAACCATTACTTGTTTGGCATTTTTAAATACATAATTAGAGCATAGTTTACTATACTGTAATAATTTCTTTACTGGTCTGCTTATTCACTACCTATTTGGCTTCTAGCCACTTAATTAGATGCACAACGTCCTATAGGCTCTGTCTATATAAACCGGTTGTATGTTTGTAAAATTTACCACTGATGATGAGAGCAATAGTCTGTGGAAACATTTGGCATGATTTTTGACTATGTGAATTGGAAGTTTTAATAAAGTTGTGTTGTTTTGGGTATAATAATTTAATTGTTATGAATAAAAATATCCTATACAAATTCTATTAAAAAAGATACGGAACACAGAATTGCTAAATTCAAACAAATAACAATAGCACTCAACTACTCACAACCTTACAAAAATATCTACGAAATAATGAACAGTTTGTCCAAATACTCACTCATCTACTCTAACACACACTTATTTACTCATACTTACTCAATGACTCACTTGCTCACTAAATTACTCAATCATTTACATCCACATTCTTAGAGATTCCACCACAGTGTCACCGTACCTGTATTCACCGTAAGTGTAGGCATACTAAAGTGCCAGTACAGTAAGTCCACGCTTAACCACTCTCCATTTAGACATGTTTCGTTTTAATGACGCAAAACGTTTGACACATTTTTTCTCTTAACGCCACATGTTTTGTTTTAACGACGATTTTGTTACTTTGATAAAGCCACTTTTATTTTATCAACAACATTTATACCTAATTTGAGGCAATAAAATAGTACATTTTGCATTATTCTGTCCTAAAAAAGTATTGGTTTTGCGTAACATCATATATTGCTGGAATGCATTAGTGTCACAAAGCAAAGACTTACTGTACTACAAGTATTAAAAGACCTCACTTCTAATTTTCGAATAACAGGTAATAGTTGTTCATTGTTATCATTTTTAAATTTCTAGTGTTATGAATGAATCTACCCACAACCCAGTGTGAAGCATTGTATCCATAAACAGAAACTGCAGCTTAATTGCTCTATATCAGGGGTGTGCAAATTATCTGACTAGCCGGGCCACATTAAACTTTCCCGCAATTCCTGCGGGCCACGGGCAGTTTGATGAAGGAGCCAAGTACAGAAAGGCCTAATAACGATTTTTTTGCATCCGACCTGCGAACATCATTACTACTACACTCAAGACACCATTTTAGAAGTTATTAAAATTTATATTACAAACCATATATTTCTACTTTCAGGACAGACAGTGGTAATTTCACTACAATGCATATTAGTAATGTGTATCACACAGTCTGTGTAGTACAGCGACATTAAGCTACAACCGTCTTCTAAGGGTTAATGGCATCCGATCTAGTAGAAAAAACTACCCGCACTATTTTTGGGATCGTGGCACGGACTTCAGCTGGATACACTCAATTAATCGCCCGGGCTGCACTTTCATTAGGTTGACAAATCCCTTCACGGGCCGCACAAATTCTCTCGGCGGGCCGCAATTTGCACACCCCTGCTCTATATTATCACCATCAAATGCTTACAAACCAGAGCTAAACACTTAAACAATCGCTGATAGAGCAGCAAAGTGACAGTACCAGAGATGACTAGTTCCGACTAGGGTTGCCATCCTGTCATGAATCGAAGTCAGGAGTTAAAACCTAACTAAGGGTCTGCAAGCTCCTCCAGTGAGGCCCGGGGCAGAGCCCCAAAAATCAAGATTTCTCGCATTTTAGATGTTTTGTGAAACTATTTTCAGAAACTACAATCAAGAAATTTAAACTACTTGATTTTAGAATTTAAAAAACCCTAAAAGTCTAAAACTTACAAAAGTGCAAGCAGTGAACATCAATTTTTGGAGTTCTTCCCAGTCACATTTCTCAAGTTTTCTGAGGTTTCTGAGATCGGTTCGGCAATCAAATTCTTAAGCACTTTATGTTATGTTAGTTAAAGCTAAAGTGGAAGAATAATTGCTTTGCAGTGTTTGGTGCTGCAGCAAAAATTGGCAGAAAAACGTAGACGAGGTGAAATGATGAAGCCATGTAACCGATGAAAGTTAATTTAATTAGTTTACTGTTACCTTAGTTAACAGATCCTCAGCTGTTTTTTGGCTTAATCTTTTGCAAAATTTCAACAGCATGCACAGTACTTTCCACTTTTTTCCACTTAAATTTCGAAGAGATTTCCGAAATTTTAAAAAATCTGACCAAACTACGAATCTATGGCCAAATTCTAGGAGACTCTGAGCCAAATCAGGAGTGGTGGCAACCCTAGCTACAGCTTTCAATATTAAACATCTTAAGTCACATAAAACATTAAAGACACATAATTATGCACAATATTCAGTACTTTACCATTTCCACAATACTGCATATGAAGTACGGACCCATTGAAAGCAACGAGCATATCGTCTAATGAGGTAAAACCAGCTGCCGTTGGGTCTAAACATTCTCCCGTTTCTGCCTAAACAAAATAAACAACAATAAAATGAGGCAATTTGTGTTAAGTCGGGGTTTCATGCACTGATCAAACAGTCACCAAAATATTCCCATAACTGTCACCACATTATTGCAAATTTCGGGCAAAATCCAGTGAAAATCGCGAGAATGTAGCACCATATTTGGCAGTTTTGCAACAAAGCGAATGTTACACGGCATTCGTGTGAATATTTTGCGATCATTTCATAACAATTTCATGAATTTTCGCAAAAAAAGTGTGGGACAACGTTCACCAAAGTGTCGTAAAATGATCGCTGAATTGTTGCAAAGTCACCGTAACATTTTCAACAGCATCGCAAAATGTTCGCCAAGTTGTCACGTGTTGTGAAATTGTTGACGAATGTTACGACAACTTTGCAGCAGTTTTGCGACTCCAGCAACAAATGTTTAAGATTTTAAAATTTTTTGGGAAACCCTTTTGCGACAATGGCGAACACGTGAAATGTTTTGCGACTGTTTGACAAATGTTTGGAGACTGCTGGAAATTTTTGGATAGTTGCCGAAGTTTGCCTTTAGACAATCAGCAGCTGGTGCAAAATTATAGATTTGATCATTTCCCACGATGCTGTTTTGTGCTCCTGAATTTTACGTCAAAAAGATAAATAGAAAGCTGGTATTTAATATACACCTCGTAATTAACTGCTACCTTCAACACCTGGCAACACACAAGCTCCTACCTTCAACACCTGGCAACACACAAACTCCAACCTTTAACACTTTGTAACATATGAGCTCTTACCTTCAACACCTGGCAACACACAAGCTCCTACCTTCAACACCTGGTAACATATGAACTCCTACGTTCAACATCTGGTAACACACAAGCTCCTACCTTCAACACCTGGTAACACACATGCTCCTACCTTCAACACCTGGCAACACACAAGCTCTTACCTTCAACACCTGGTAACACACAAGCTCCTACCTTCAACACCTGGTAACACACTAGCTCCTACCTTCAACACCTGGTAATACACAAGCTCTTACCTTCAACACCTGGCAACACACAAGCTCCTACCTTCAACACCTGGTAACACATGAGCTCCTACCTTCAACACCTGCTAACATATGAGCTCCTACCTTCAACACCTGATAACATATGAGCTCCTACCTTCAATACCTGCTAACATATGAGCTCCTACCTTCAACACCTGGTAACACACAAGCTCCTACCTTCAACAGCTGGTAACACACAAGCTCCTACCTTCAACACCTGGTAACATACGAGCTCCTACCTTCAACACCTGGTAACATATGAGCTCCTACCTTCAACACCTGGTAACATATGAGCTCCTACCTTCAACACCTGGCAACACACAAGCTTCTACCTTCAACACCTGGCAACACACAAGCTCCTACCTTCAACACCTGGCAACACACAAGCTTCTAAATTCAACACCTGGTAACACACAAGCTCCTACCTTCAACACCTGGTAACACATGAGCTCCTACCTTCAACACCTGATAACATATGAGCTCCTACCTTCAATACCTGATAACACATGAACTCCTACCTTCAACACCTGATAACATATGAGCTCCTACCTTCAACACCTAGTACCATATGAGCTCCTACCTTCAACACCTGGTAACACACAAGCTCTTACCTTCAACACCTGGTAACACACAAGCTCCTACCTTCAACACCTGGTAACACACAATCTCCTACCTTCAACACCTGGTAACATATGAGCTCCTACCTTCAACACCTGGTACCATATGAGATCCTACCTTCAACACCTGGTAACACACAAGCTCCTACCTTCAACACCTGGTACCATATGAGCTCCTACCTTCAACACCTGGTAACACCTCCTCCCTTCAACACCTGGTAACACAATCTCCTACCTTCAACACTTTGTAACATATGAGCTCCTACCTTCAACACCTAGCAACATATGAGCTCCTACCTTCAACACTTTGTAACATATGAGCTCCTACCTTCAACACCTGGTTATAATAGTTAAATGGTTAAAAAACTTTATTAGAATCATGTTTTAAAGACTGACTACTTACCTGGAATATATCACTCAAGTTTGTTAACAACACACCACTCTTATAACCACTTAAAACTCCACCAATAAGTTCTTTTAATGCTTCTTTCCTTTGTTCTTGTTTCGTTGCACCCCGCTTGGCTTCCTTTTCTGTAATTAACGATATATTATAAATACGTTCTACACAAAATGTAGCCAGAGCTCTGTGTAGAGATAAAATATGCTGAGGACACTCAAAAGATTCATTTGTGTCTGTAATCTGATGATGTGATATCACCAAAATGGTAACAATATGGTATATACCATAATGGCATACCTAAAAACAGCTTTGTGTTATCCATTCTACTGAATAAAAAGTACTTAAATCGTATTACAGCAAAAGCTGCACTTTCTCAGACAGCAGAACTGCATTACAACTGCAGTGAGTGAAGCAAACTGATTCATTTGTGTTATTATGAAAACCAGTGCTGCCGTAGTTTTCCAAATAAGAACTTTGAATATCCCTCACTTGAAAAGAGGATCACCTGCCTGTGGAGTATTTTTGTACATGACAATACTTCTGTTTCAATGCACTGAAAACGTTGTTATGCTTTCGGGATACAGGGTTGATAAAAAACAACCAACTTAAAAGCTTAACTGTACCATTTCTTTACACACCATACAATTACACCTACAGAATTCGTGTAAAAGTGCTTATTGCAAAATTACAGGGTAAAAAAGTTCACCAAACTCTGTAAACGTGTATCAATAAATACAGTAGGAGGTGCTTAACAGACTCACTTCAGGACCGAAGTGTCCTCACTCAATTAACTGACAAGTGTAGTATTACTAGTATAGATGTATGAATCATCAACTTAGTATGCACTGCAAAGGTTTTTGACGGAATTTAGAAAGAAACTAAGTAATGCCCAAATTCTTATGCAGTTATTTAAAAATATTAATTTATAAAATGAATTAATAAAAAAAGAAAATTAAAATGTATACTTTTCTAAATCACACAAGTCTGTTTATTTACAAAAAATTCATTCAAGGTCGGCTGTTTCATTTTTTTGCGAAGAATTTGGGTCACAAAGTTCACATACTGATAAAAACATTGAACATCTGTTGCTGTATGCTGGACAAATACTTAGTGGCGGCGCCCCGTGTTTACCTGAAAGTGGCTTCCTGGTCGTCCTTTTCAGTAGTTTGAGTCAATTATGTGGAGTTATTATGTAACTGGAGTCAATTATGTGGAGTTATTATGTGACTGGAGTCAATTATGTGGAGTTATTATGTGACTGGAGTCAATTATGTGGAGTTATTATGTGACTGGAGTCAATTATGTGAAGTTATTATGTGACTGGAGTCAATTATATGAAGTTGTTATGTGACTGGAGTCAATTATGTGGAGTTATTATGTGACTGGAGTCAATTATGTGGAGTTATTATGTGACTGGAGTCAATTATATGGAGTTATTATGTGACTGGGGTCAATTATGTGGAGTTATTATGTGATTGGAGTCAATTATGTGGAATTATTTGAGTTTAATATCAGCAGTTTTTATATATATTTGAGTGAAAGCCAAACGTCTTTGAGTCAATTAAGTGACTGATTCTATTAACCGTGAGTCTAATAAATGGTGTCTACTGTATATTTTTAGTGTTTATGAAAAGTGAGCGTAGCAGTCGGTCACAAAAATTCAAATACTGCTCCAAGCAAAAAGATTCTAGCTATGCTACTGTTGAAAATTGCTATAACTTTTGAAGAAATTTTATGTCAAACTTTCAAAGCGGGACTTCAAGTTAACAGGGAGTTTTTGCTTGCTAGTTTGCAGATGTCATAATTCTTTAAAATTACGTTTCAACCTGTAACACAAAGAAAAAGTCTGGCGGCTAAAGAAGTAAAAATATTACCTAGTTTTTCTATACAATCTTTCATTGCAATGTGATAAATGGTCCAATCTCCTCGTTTATCGGGCCTATGTACAAAAGCAATGTCTGACATAGCAGTCATCAACCCGGCGACGCTGTTATAACCACGTTCATTATGGAACAAGTCGCGACCCGTAAATATCTGAAAAAGCAAGAGTATTTAGCAACATGCAGTTACAGATGATGGTAAGTTGTGCTAACACTACACATGCTAAGCGGTGGTGCAGCTAGCAGGGGAGCAACAATCTGATAAATAGCAGCATAAGATGATGGTAAGTTTTGCTAACAACACTACACATGCTAAGCAGTGACGTAGCTAGCAGGGGAGAGCAAAGGGAGTAACCCCCTGCATGTACACGTAATTTACAGCTCCATGGCGAGTGCTGTATAGATAGTTAGACGTGAGAAATCACATACAGTGTGCAAGTGTTACATTCAAAATGCTGCATAGGCAATTTGACCTCCTGCCTAATGGATACAAAACCTAGCCACGAGTTTAATCATAAAAATGATGCTGAGACAGGTAACAAATATTAAGTGTACATTAAAGATAACAAACATTAAGTTTACCTTAAAGATAACAAACATTACGTGTACGTTAAAGATAACAAACATTAAATGTACCATAAAGATAATAAACATTAAGTGCATGTTAAAGATAACAAACATTAAGTGTACCTTAAAGATAATAAACATTAAGTGTACATTAAAGATAACAAACATTAAGTGTACGTTGAAAATAACAAACATTAAGTGTACCTTAAAGATAACATACATTAAGTGTACCTTAAAGATAACAAACATTAAGTGTACCTTAAAGATAACAAATATTAAGTGTAGATTAAAGATAACAAACATTAAGTGAAGATTAAAGATAACAAACATTAAGTGTACCTTATATTCTTGAGGAAGATGAGCAGCAGTGATGCCATTCCTGTGTTTTTGTAGAAGCTAAAAAATATTAACCAACAAATTTAACGTTTGTCAGCAAATTAAACCTTTTAATAACCTAGCAGCCAAACAGTCGCAAACTATGTATAGAAAGGTTAACAATTCTGCAACCAGCCAATTTTGTATTACATCCATTCTAAATCAATATTCGAGTATAACTATCCTTGGTAAAATTGCATTTCTGTAGAGTAATGATTTGTGAGAATGAACATTATAGTGATTCTGACATTGTTTCTTACGTATTATATTGCTGTTCGCAAGGAATTTCTCATTCCTGGCTTTACAAACAAAGAAATAATATCAATGTTAATAACCATTTTATTATTTATATCATGTTATTGTCACATATAATAATTTTATGCTTCCATTAATCTAACTGTACCTGTAAATTATACGTGTGAATAAACATAGTAAATATATATAGTAAAATATAGTTCTATATGCATATAGAATATATTTAGAGAATGACATATATATATATATATATATGTAGTTATATATATATATATATAAATTCACTAGTGTAAAAAGTTGTTTGGAAATAAAAGAAGAGTTGTAGAAAACTTTAACTAAATGCTACATTTTCGTCACAAAACAGATTTGATACCTTTTTCATAGACTCCCTCAGTTCGTCATCAATCCCTTCTGCAGAAATCGGTGTGGCTAGTTTTACTTTTGTCGAATTCGAGTTGGTGTCTTCATCATCACTGCACGCATGCGTCGGAGTTTGTTCGGAATTTGGGGTTTCTTCGGTACTAGCATCGGTGGAAACAGGACACGTTTCAAAGCTTCGACTTGAGGGAATGTTTACCTGAAGCCATCTGTTAATTTCTAAAGCAAAAAAATATGATGAAGTAAATGATGATGTATGATAAAATAAAGTTAGTTGCTAAGATGACTAATGGATTACTGGTTGGTTAGTAAAGTTAGTAAATTTAAAGGAAGACAGGATGTTTTCTCATATTCCATTTTCAAGTACGGTAAAAAGTATGCATCTTAACATCAATAATACTGCAAAAGCGCATTAAATAGATTAAAATAGACAATTAAATAGATTAAAAACTTAATTAACAGCGAGCGAGCTCAACTTTATGACATCACAAACTAACATGTAATTTTCAACACCAAAAACATTTTCATGAGCGTATTGCACATGTTTGCGAAAGCGAAAATTGCAGTACAGTGCTACTGTAAGAGATGCAGAGATTCAAGTTTTAAGATAAAAATTAAAATTTCAGATTTACCATTGTACCCACGCATGAGCTGTCGAACTTGTAGAATAGTTTTCCTCAGTGTAGTAGTAATGAAGCGACAGATTGAATACAAAAAATCGTTATTAGGCCCTACTGTTCTTGGGTCCTTGACCAACCTGCATGTGGCCCGCAAGAATTGCGGGAAAGTTTAATGTGGCCCGGCTAGTCAGCTAATTTGCGCACACTTGGTAATAATAGAATAGATAATATTCTAGGATAGGATAATAAAATTAATTAGTATAACTACTGAAATACTTTACCGTGTGCAGCACTATTAGGCCTAGCATTTTGTTGAGAATTGTTCGTTCTGGTTGATTGATTTCTAATAAAAACTCGTTCTGGTTCTTTAAGTGAGATTTTATATCCACCATTGTCAAAGTCTTGTAGTGTTACACCATCAATCGACAATAAGAATTGTCTTAAGCTAGGAAAGCCATATTCTCTATAGTCCAATTCATAACCAAAGCGACGATGAAAACTAATTGGAATGGAAGCATCAATTAGACCTTGTGGATAAGCTAATAATAGATCTTCTTTTATTCTTTTTTGTAGATATTCTAAACTGCGTGAAAAGCAAGGTGGATTATAGTTTGATGAACTTTGTTTCATAAAACTGGATGTCTTTCCCGGTCTGACGGTTCTAGAACATGTACTTGGGCGACTACGACCAGAGCTTTTTTGTCCACGAACTAGTCTGTCTATGTGTTGCGTTGTAGGATCTGCAACCGCGTATAATAAAGTCTGCAGGCCAAGATATTTTATTTCGCACACATCTGGCAAAGTTTTCAAGAAATCAAGAACCGAAGAATAGCCAAATTTTTCGTAAGGAATATCCTGACCGGTTTCATGTTTATAATCTTTAGACAACGCATGCAACGGTAAGCCATGCTTGCTCGAAAGCAGTAGCGATCTTATTAGTTTCTTTGATTTCGCAATTTCTGTTGGCTTATCAGCCATTATCATTTACCATTACTCTACCAAAAAAACAAAACGGAAAACCACGATAAACTCTTCCTAAGATTTCCTCAAGTTATCACCACGAAGTTTGTAGGGCGCCGGGTAATCCAGTAGCCGAAGTATGACACTTCCGGTAAGACGCATGTGCTAAATTTGCTGAAATGCAGTGTCGTTTCATGGGCAGCCCAAGTAGGACACTAACGATTTCTGTTGAGCTCGAATTTATGACATAATAAAACAAAAAACTAAATTTGTTTTAGAAAAAAATAACTTTATAATAATGATATATAGTCCCTGATAATTTGGCAATGTATTCTTTACAACAATATCATCATTAGTATTAGCTCCATTAATCTCATCATTACATTAAACTAAGTATCTAACGCTTTAAAGAGAGAAACTAAGTAGGGCACATAACTCGCTAACCAGTTTACTTACTAGAAAACAATTATTTGTCCAAGAGGGAGTGAAAAGGATTACCTGTCTGTGAAGCAAGACAAAATAAATAATGATATTATACCTTAAGCAGATGTTGGAATCGCCTTAAAGTGCGCATATTTCACTTCAAAGAAGATTAATTTTATCTGATGTATAATAAATTATTCAACGTGTATTGACGTTTTAAATCATTATTATTATTACATAAACAAGGACAACGGACGGTGGCAGTACGCTTAACGACTCACTTCGCGACCTCTCTTTAGTGTCCTCTACGTGGCAGCCCATGTACGATGAGTTCAACTTGGGCTAGCTAGCCCATGTACGTCAATTGTCTTACTTCGGCTAGTGGCTTACTCGGCGCCCAACAATACTAATAATTAGCGGTGAGGTCTACTTTGCGTACTTCGCGTGCTTCGCGTTGAGCGCACAGGATCATGGGTAAAATGATGTTATTCGATGTGTAAACAAACCCGCGTGGCAAATTACATTATCGTCAGTTTCAACAACAATTTTAATGGTGTAGAGTGCTGCTACTAATAAAAATGGTAAGAAATTGTAGCTGTAAACTAGTTGAAAAACTTTCTGACAAGTAGAAACTGAGTTTTACAAATCTCAGTTTGGAACGCTATTCAGTAAACTAAAATGCATTAGTGATGCATTCGTTTATTTAGTTTTGCATAACTAAAACTATAGATGCCTTCAAGTTACCAGAAGTTTCTAGTGACTAAAAGCTAAATATGGTACTGTCCATCTTTCTGGTGAAAGTGCAAAGTATTTTTTATATATATGAAAGCTGAATAAGGAAACTTGTAAAAGACTCACATTATTAGTGCAAAGTATTTTTTATGTATATGAAGCTGCTGAATAAGGAAACTTGTAAAAGACTACATTATTATTATTTAATTCATATTATTTTTTTAATTTGCTATATTGGGTTCATTTTTATTAGCTTTGTTTATTGTAAATATATACAGATTAGTACTAACAGTACTAATAGTAGTAACTTTTTCAGGAATAAAAGTAATATACTAAGTGGTCCACTCACATAGCTTGGGTGGCATCAGTCATTTAATTTTACGGAAGGAAGAACAGCATGAAATAGTGGACATGTTGCCAACAGGAATATCCATTGGCAAAATTGGACAACCTTGAAGCTGAAGTGTGTTGAGAGAGGAAATTTACTTTTTACTGTACATAAAACATAAGTAGACATTGACAAGCTGCAAGCATCGACTTAGCATTATTGTAATTCAAGAGCTGTGTTACTGTTGTGGCAAACTGATATGGTTGCAATTTTAACATGTGTAATATGAAGTCTGCTTTAGCTGTTCGTATTGTAAATGCTTGTCCAATTATATGCGTAAATCAAACACTGTGACATACAATAGCAGTATTAACTAAAATCTTCACAAGGATTTGAAATTTGGCTCCCCTGATTTACATGTCAATATGTGTGCAAAAGCTAGTTTAAAATGTTTGTGTTTCCAAGCATATATCAATATATATATATATATAAATTAAGCAACAGTCAATTCGACGTTGTTTGCAACTTTTTGTATTTCAGAATAGCAGTGACAACAAGCATATTTAGAACAACACACAACTAAAAACTAACAACTCACAAACTGCAATAGCCTAAGTAACTCACTAATGATTCCACATGCATTAGCATTCCAGCTACATAAGTATTGGCACCAGTTATTATAAAATGTGTGCGATCCATTATAAAATATTCTAGAGGCTACCAGCAATAATACAGATAAACAAGACACCAAGTGTAGTATTCCTTTGTGTGCTGCTTTGTAAATGCAGCAATAACTGCTGGTTTTACTAGTCTACTAGAACATGTATACAAGAAACTGCATTGCAGATAGCTGAAAAATATCTGAGAAATGAAATAATCATGGGCCATTTATCTTTTGTGTGGAAAAGAATGGTGGAACTTGCAAAAACTTATGATGTTAACTCTCTCTGCTATTTTCTTATGTGATGAAAAACTTTTCATTAGTAAGGGTTGTGACGTCACAGATGTTCTCGTCCGTATTAAAATTATGCTAAAGTTCATTTTGTACTGCAAATAAAATATTCACTTTTGTTTTATGTTTGGGTTGGTTTTCTGCCCATCCTTTAATACCTCCCCCCTTTTCCCTGTTCGATGGCGATCTTCCCGCCACTTGTCTTGAATGGTAACAGGATATTTTTCGCACTCCTGGAAAAGCATTGAACCGTGATTTTTCCTTATTGCCCCCATTACGGGTTTGAGCTGCGTTTGAAGCTACACGTTTTGTTGCAGCAAGTTTGAGATCTCATAACTTTTGAGATCTCATAATGAGTTCGTTAGTTTTGGTGTTCTCATCGTAATCAAATTTCTCTGAGAGGAAACCAGACGGTTCATTGGCAGTGTTACTACCATCCAGGAAACTTCGTCGTCTATGCAATCTGGCCAGGTAGATCATGACGGTTGTTGGGTGGAGTTTGGAACTGCCTAAGGAGGTTGCCTAGCTGAAGACTGAGAACGAGGAACTTTCCTCTTTTCCTCCGTCATTTGCTGACTCCTAGAGTACAGGAGTAAACGGAGACGTTTCGAGACCCTGGATCCTTGTTTCTAACACTTTGGTGGTGGAGTCTGCAATGCGTGAGCCCCAGCAATCTGTTCCGGTGTGGTTTCTTGATTTTTGAGGTGTGATCCTGGATAACTGGACCCTTGGCTATGACACTATAGACACTTGCCGACGTCATCGCTAAATTGCTTCTGCTGCGACTCAACTTTATAATGAGTTGTAGTATCCAATTCATGTTGTTTGATCACTCGAACGCAATCATTCACATCGGATACTACAACAGTCTTGTATGCAGCAGCCATTTTCTGTTCTTCGTTGAATTTCGCGCGTTCCCATAGTCCTGTGCGCAAAATCCGAATCATGCCAACAATTCTGTGCGCTCAACGCGAAGCACGCGAAGTACGCAAAGTAGACCTCACCTAAGTTAGCACTTAGTAGCACGCCAAGTTTACTGTGCTGCTCTCTACAAGCGGGTTTCAAAGACCAAATACAGTTATAACTATGATAATCCAATGCGAACAAGCGAACCATTTCTGACGATCGGGCCAAACATGAACTCAGTTATTCACTACACAAAAAAAAGGATCGATCTCGCCCATCTGTCAAAAATTTTAATAACATTGTAAGTGTTAGTGCTTTATGCACAATAATCATACTTAATCTAACTGTATAAGAACATGAGGCATGTAAAGTGTGATTTTACGTAGACACCGAATGCACAATATAACAGCGAAGATTAAACACGAAAAGTAGGCCTACACTAGTACAGGCTGTCACTGAATATCTCAACCAATTAATTGTCCTAAATTTGAAGAACTTCTCTGTAGGCTGAGGTTGCTGAAATCGCAGCCAAATGTCATCAGCAACATAAAATTATAGTAATAGTAACTGTACTAGTAATAGTAAATTTATTTAGTTTCATAAACTTAATACAATAGTTAAGATGTTATTTAGTGCACATACAAATACAAGCAGTGGTGACAATAGACGGTCACTCAGTCAGTCATAAGTTGTTATTAGCTAGACCTATTTAGGAATGAGCATCAAACGTTCGAGTTCGAATGAGTTTTTTTTTGTCTGGATTTGATTTGAACGTAAAACTATAGATTTGAGCAATTCAACACTTCAACCACATGCGTTCTTTATCATAAAAATGTTCGAAACATCATGCAGTTAGCATAATTTGCTGTGATTTCTGTGCATAATTTTTAAACAAAAATTATTAGTGGTTTTAGTAGCGATTATGGATGGTGATGCTTAAACATAATCTGAAGAAACGCTTAACGAAGTAAATCAGCTTCTATCATTTTAATCTCACCACTGTCGTACAGTCAAATGATCATGACGTCATATACTATAGGTTTTACATGTCAAATGTAGACCTGCGTTAACTCAAATGTAGATTTAGGTAAGTCAAATGTGTCTTGGTAACTCAAATGTAGACTTTGGTAGTTCAAATGTGTTAACAATGGTTTTCAACAAATCTTAAGCGCTTTTGGTAAGTCAAATATAGACACATGTCAAGTGAAATGTGACATTGGTATCTCAAATGTGGATAGGTGGTAAAGCTTAAGGATGTTAAATTTAATCTCCTTTAATCCTAATTTAATAATTGCTGTGAAAATAATAACTTTATAGGTCTACTAATAGTTCACTAATATTCTGTAAACTTTACGCACCATTGGAACTGTTAGAGAAAACAATACATTCTTGAAATAAACAATGTTTCTTGAGAGAAACTAATTCATTAATGCAGTGCTAATGCATTACTTAAAAAACTAATTAGTGATTCACTGTTCATTGGGAAGTGGGAACCGATTTATTCTTTTCTGCCGACATTTTTTGTAAAATATTGACAAATAAAATGTAGAATTGGTGTATATATTAATAATTGTATAAATGTTAACTTATTTATGTACAACACTTTTAAGTGTTCTTATCAAATAAACATTTTCTTTACATTTAAAAAATGTATTAACGTCCATACACAAATAGTTGCAAATTAATTAAATATAATAAAAATTGATGCTGCCGATAGCACCATGACCATACAATATAATTTTAATTTGGTTTTATCTTTTTGTAATTTGCACTTAAATGAGCTAATTACCGGTTTATTCAAAGTACCGCATCTACATTTTAGTTACCTAAGTCACATTTGAGTTACCAAAACACATTCGAAATTCCTATTTCTACATTTGACTTACCTAAGTCACATTTGAGTTACCAAAACACATTCGAAATTCCTATGTCTACATTTGACTTACCTAAGTCACATTTGAACTTACCTGTGTCTACATTTGACGTGTAAAACCTATATATATATATATATATATATATATATATATATATATATATATCGTAATAGTTTCATCATCATCATCATACGCCCGTCACGTCTATTGTAGACATTGGGCAGGCAGAATTCTAAAATAAAAGAAATCTGCCTTCAGACAGGTAAACGCAGCAGTAATCCAGCAAAAAAACCTAGACACTGCTACGCCAGTGGTTTGTCAGCACCACTTCCGTAATAGTTTTAGTGGAGAAAAAAATCGATTAATATGCATAGTCTTTGTAAGACTGATTTTTGCTGGTGGCTCAAAAACATGTTCGAAAATCTTTCAATCTCAACTCTAATTCGATTCGATTTCGAAAGTCGCAAATTCGATTCGATTTGACTCGAATTCGCTTTCTAGTAGAGAATGCTCAGGATTAGACTTATTGCATGTTTGTATTTTTCGGTACCACTTTTAAACATTTTTCTTATTGTGAAATAAGTTACTGCATCGAAAATCTACAGGCTTGATTTAAGAGTCTTTAAATTACTGACTAAAGCGGAGTATGTTTATTCTTTAATCGCATAGGTCCTTTAACATAGACGCTGAAAGCAAGTCATGCAAGAACTCCACACTTTTCCAAGCCGTCGTCATTCTTTGTGGAACGTATCAGATTACAATTGTGTGAGATATAGTATGTGCATGTTCTAATACTATAATTGATTAGCCATGTACATGATAACGATCAACAGGATGATGAAAATGATGACGACGACGACAGCGATGAGGGTAAGATGATGACGGTAATTGTATTACTAAGAACATTAATGATGACAACGATACCAATGACAAGGACGAGGGTGGTGAATGAAAACGCTTTATCCTTGCATGCTTTGACTTGCTATTGCCTTAGAATTCCACTAAGGAATGTTTCGTGATTGTAGACAGAGTTACATATTCCTAACGAGAGAAAGCATAAAGCAAGCTCACTGTTATGGTTAATAGCTAGCAGCTAGTGCTATTACTATTATTATTTATTAGGCACAAAATAAATGCATGCATTTTATACATGTGTTACAGTAAACAAAATTATGATGGCTATGATCAATACGAAGGTTTTGTATTAATACGCTCCCATATAATCAAATAGACCCCCCGTCCAAAAAACGAATGCAAATCACATAAAAACTCAACGTTCAGTTACATTGATTTTTCTTACACACAGTTCTGTGAGCTGGAAGATGCTCAGTGACCAAGGAAGTCGGTGTGAGCAGATTGATTGCTGCCTCGGATACTGCGGCTTCATTATTTCCTACTCTGCTGTAGACCGTAGTTTCTGCATAGTCATAATGGAAGTTTTAACACGGCTTTCTCTTTGCAACGAGAGTGTACATTATGTAGTGAAACTACTGAGGAGTGTACTCCATGTGGGGAAAGTGTAGCTGGACCAAACGGCTTGTGGCAGGTGATGGAAATGATCTGGTTAATGGTTAACACTTTGTTGATTTATCAATGCTCATGTGCGCTCGAAGCGCCAAAATCTCGGACATTGGTAGTAGGTGGGATATTTCCCATGACCAGCGGAAGCGGATGGGCTGGAGGTCTGGGGTGCCTTCCCGCGGCTCGCATGGCTTTAGAGGATGTAAACAATAGGAGTGATATTCTGCCTTATCATACACTTAATATGACCGAGGCCAATAGCAAGGTAGGTTATTCGTTAGTCGCTACTGATATATGTGTAGTATGAAAATTTCCAAGCATGCATGTATGTGCAAACTAGTCCGCTTCTAAAATTAATAATTCGCAATAAGTTTAAGAAATGCTCTCACCACTATAATATTGAGATCCAAACACTGATCATATATCTTTGAACTTTGATGTAATTTTGTTGTACACATGGTTTTGTTATTATACAGTTACAATATCATTACAAAAATTACTTTTAATGACAAAACAGCTACAATAAATAGGAAACCCCAAATTTAACAAAAAAAAAACAAAACAAGGAAAACACATCACTGTTGAAGTTTATTTTCTGGTAAAAGAAAAATGAAAAAAAGTCACAGAAAAAGTGACCATTTCGGGGAGAGCTTTTATGTTGTTAACACGTTTGTGCAACACTAAAACGATATAACCACATTGAAATAACGTAGACGCATAGGCAATAAAAACACAAATGCAAAACGCAGATGTATAAAGTTCATAGTCACAACCGGTTAAGTTCTGTGACTGTGTCCTTACTTTGTACTTGTGTTTTTCGCTTGTGTTTTTATTTGGTGGTGATGCCGTGTTGTTTACATATGGGTGTAATTTCATTTTTCCACCTAAAGATAAACTACAGTTGCAGTTTGAAACGTCTTGTTTTTCCCTTGTTTTTTAAATTTATTTTTACAAGAGATTTTTTGCTAACTTAGACTTTATCCCTTACTAATCTGTGGTCCGTTGTATATAAGAGAACAGAACACTTTTGTGAGCTACGAAATCGAACTTTTTCGTCTATAGTTAGATCTGGATTACCTTATAGGCTAGCATAGGCTGCAGTTTAGGGTCCGTCGAGATTAGGGCGCCCATACTTTGCTCAATAATTCAATTAACTAAAAATAAAATTTCAACTTTAAAAAAAGAAGGCCAGTAAGTCTGAAAATCCAATTTTAAAATGGCTCCTCATTTGAGATAAACGATCATTGTTTGAGGCCCTTTATTTGAGACTAGAGCCTCTCTTTGAAGCCCTTTATTTGAAATATAGGGTGCAGATATGAAAGTGTTGCTGAAATATATCATTCGAGACCAGTGCGAGGCTGCGAGCAAATTAGAGGGTCCGTCTAAGGGGCTTCATAATTTCATTAGCCTAGAAGCCGTAAAGGGTCATAATCCGGTCCTGCCTATAGTATGATCATTTCAGTGTTGACCTCTATTATAATTATAATAATATAGTAAATCTGATAGATACAATATTCTTGTAAGTGTAATAATGTGATTATCTACAAGTCCCCTGTTGCAATGGCTCTTAATGTCTTCATGTTTGTGAGTACGTTCTGCGATTTCTAACTATACCGATTTCAGCTGCTTGGAGAAGAATATTTAAGAAACACTAACCTAATTGACGCAATCTCATTTCAGCTGGCTTCTTTTCGCTGAAGCCATTTATAATTACAGTAACATTTCCACAACTCGCGGCTTACGTCTGTTATCATCTGTGTGCTGTATAGTGTATGTTACGACTGGCTCGAGAAGACTGAATCAAATTAATGAAATCCCTTCTTGAACCCTGTTTTTACAAAAGATATAATGCCATCTGCGTTCTGAACATATTGTTCTGATGGTAAACTTAATGACAGTTAAGGCAAAACTAACAGAAGTAGAAATGGTCAACGAACGTCCCACTTCTTCATTGCTATCCAAAAACGCCGCATCCACGATACATGACGTCAAAGCACTGAGTGTCATGGCGGATGATAACGTTTCTTACAGTACCAATGGCCTTTAATTTAAGTTACCATATGACATAAAAGTATGCTTCACAACTGTTTTGAACGTTGGAAAATATGTAATTCCGCCTGCGCTGTAAAAGAAAATAACATAAAAAATAATGTCATAGGACCGTGGAAATCAGTATTATAGACTGAATGATCCAAAGTCCAGTATTGCATAGTCCAGTGATCCATAGAGTTATACGTAATTCTGAGTTGGTGTTGCTTTTTTGGGTTTTGGTGGCATACAATTTTACTTTACAGTTGGCATTATAATTTTACAAATTTTGTACTTGAGAAACTATAGAAAAGAATAAAGTATATTAATACAACGCTTAATAATTATACCTTTAAAAATTACGTAATCATCAATTCAATTCAATTTTATTTGCACAAATAAATACAGTGTACATTGACAAAGTAATATAAAATACATGTCAAATACTAGATAAACTGAAAAAATAGTTCGTAATAGGCTTTATGCAAAGTTATTTTTATAGACGAAAATTAAGATATAGGCCTAGCACGTTGATCCAAAAATTACAGTTAATTATTGTATACTTCAGTAATGAAAAAAGAAAAACGACTTAAGAGTAATACCTGTTTCAGCTTTTTAAATGAAAGGTTATAAAGAATAAAATAATGAAAAAACTGTGGTTTGAGTCTGCTGTCATACTACGGATTTCTTCTTCTCTAGGAAAGTAAATAAACATTTAACAAGAATCGCGGCAAACAAAACACATGTCGGTATTGAACGATGTATTCTATCTTCATCACGGAAAGAAGCAGTCGTAGCTGACAATCCCTTTTTTGTGTCGATCCTTTGAGCACTTGTTGTTATGTTACAGTCATAGCTGTTATTTTTTATTAGTACACACCGCAGACGCGTCCATGAGCAATATTGACGTGATGATAGAACCATGTCGATTTTGTGAATCGAATGTTCTTCAAACTCTTAATCGTGTCCTGTTAGCGCGTCCTGATGCTAAAACATAATATCATACTAACTGTGTTCAAGATGTTCCTTCTTTTATGACGCAGCTCAGTATAAATAAAGTCAAAGATTCGTATAAATTTGATAGGCGTTGCGGAAATAATAATATTTAGTTAAAGTTAAACTTCCCGCTTGTAATTAACATTGCACTAAAATTGTATTTCATGTAATAATGCGTTTTGCTCGTCACTGGACAATTTGTTTTATGTTATGACAGTGGTGAACTAAACGATTGTATAAAATATTCAATATATACTGTACATGTATATTTTCCAGATTATTCTTAACATAAGGTGTAGTTAATTAGCAAAAGTAACACTTGAGTAGTCAGTTGATAGCAAGTAAGCAGTTTATATTGTGTTTCCCTTTATGAAGAACGCTTAAATTGAATGTGCTCCAAATAATCAGCAACGGCTACAAAAGCAACCCTAAATCTGTTAAATGTTCAGTTGTAGTGCACTGAGAATATTTTTTCACAGTTTGACGCATTGTAAGCCATTTATACGTGGAAACTTCTTAATGTAAGTGTCTGTGGCGGGACGGGAATGTAGCTAATGTCAAAGATACAGTGGTGTCATGCTAAGTTCAGATGTGGATATAGTAGAAGAAATCGCCCAGGAGCAGTTTTCCAAGCAGTCACTGATCCATCTGGGTTATCTAGTGAGACCCAGCGATGCTTAACTTCTGCAGCCAAGAAACACTATGCTGCTGGAAAAATATTAATGTAATTACGTTAAATTACGTTTTAATTATTTTGTGGATTAGAAAGATCGATTTGCGAACACGGAGTTTGCCTTTTTTACTCGACATTGTAACAATAGTGCTCTAAAATTGTTCAATTAAGAAGCACTCCCTGTGCGCCATGAAAGTAGAAGAAACAGCTGAAAATGGCTGTCATTATCAATGATCGAGACGTTACATCAGCAATAGTTATTTTGCTTCTGGCAATCTTTAGTTTCCTTCACACTTTCGGTGCACGAAGGCATGCCGGCTGCAAATTGCATCAGTTCACAGGGCAATTTTAAAATAACAAGGTTTGAAGCATGGCTGACTTTCTGTAATTTCCATAAAACATTTCTATAAGAAGTCGCTCAGCCGTGACGTATGTAATTACACCAATCGTTAGACTATTCTTAAAATATTTTGCAGGCATGATTTTGAAAAACAGGGTTTTGCACTAAAAACGTTCAACAATTCTGCGATTTTATGCTTTTGTAGATTGTAAATCCAAAGGTCGCGAGTTATTCTCATATGTTATTTTTTTTAAGTTTTTCTGTTCTAATTAACGAAACAGTGTTTTGGAAGCGTGAATGTACTTTATAGGATAAGAAAACCTGTTAAGCACATACAGCTAAAAATTCGTCTGGAAATTTTGTATTACGTACGTGCTGCCTTATTGCAAACAGACCTTGTATTAGCAGAAACGCTGTATAAAACTTGTAAATTTAAACTGCAGCGATGACCGTTAGGCGCGGCCATTTTGACGGTAAGGAGTTCGAAACAAGTTTAGATAACATTGCGTAAAATTTGAGAAAACAGGGAACACTTCACTAACTAAGTAAAAGTATAAATTTTTGTATCTTGCAATAAAATTAAGAATACGTTCTTTGTTGAGCCATTAGATAACTTTTTAAAAATAATCAGAGTATGCGTAACTAGAGTCATTAGGAAGGCAAAAATATAAAGCATTTTATCTTGTCAATAAGATTAGTAATATGTTTTTGTTGTGTCATCGGTGTTGGAGCATGAGTTAGTGACAATTTACCAGTTGGAGCAACATTTTACATGACATGTACTGTACTAAGAATTTCCTTTTCTAGTTACACAAGTCTGCCAAACAGGTAAGCGTCATGCAAAATAATATGACTTTGCACTGAAAGTTTTTTGGGACATACTTTAAAATTGCCTTTTCTCCCCTGTGATGTTTTCCTCATTGTCCAATGGTCGTTATGCGCATAAATAATCTACATATAATATGGTTATCACGCACATATACGAGAACAGACGTGCGTAATCGATAAATAGAACCGCTATAATTAGTTACCGTGATTATCGAATCACGAAGCTGTACTTAATAACAGCCAGTATAATGTACAAGTACGTGAGTGGAAAACTCATTCTGAGCAGGTATAATGCAGGTAGTACGTGCTGTAATGAAAGTCCTCACAATTTCTCTTGTCATATCTTACACATTGCATCAAATGGATTTAGTTAATGACTGCAATCACAGCGCAAATTTAAAAAGTGATATAAATTGAGACAGCAATTGCATCTAACCATCACATTGTTTATCATAAATTCTCATAATAATAACTAATCTAATTTTCGAATTGGTGCAAGAAGCGTCACAAAGCAAAACTGTAATTAGCAGCCCATCCTCTTGTTCGATACATACAGGTCCCAAGCTGTGTTTAGCCCCGCCCAACGTGATGACGTAACACACATTCTCACAGTGCACTCACAGCAAGTGCTTACAGCATGCAAACAAACTGAAAAACATGAAAAAATTCGGTACTAGTAAGTCTGGTACAGATAAGTTTGGTTCTAGTGATTTTGATACGAGAAAATTTTGGTACTGGCAAAATTTGCTGCTAGGAATTTTTTATACAGCGAAATTTTAGCACTAGGAAAATTGGATACAGGGAAATATTGGTGGTACTTGCAAAATTGAAGTTTTGTCAAGTAACTTTCTGTTTTTTGTACAGCTCTGTGTAAGTGTGATCCAGCACTCAACAGTCGGGACTGTACGGTTTTGCAAGGACAGAAAATATAAACCTTTAAGACGATTCACTGAACTGACAGTCGTGTCTTAAAACACAACAAAACCTTTCATAAACATAAAGCTTGAAAAAAAATTCAATTTTATATCACTTACATACTGCCTTTTTGCATGCACGACTTCAATCGGCAGTCACGCTGTATAAAATATGTAAATTTAAACTCCCCCGATGACCGTTAGACGCAGCCATTTTCACGACAGGTCATTCGAAACAAGTTTAGATAACATTTTGTAAAGTTTGAAAAAATAATCAGAGCATTCGTAGCGCACAAGTCACTAACTAAATAAAATTTAAAATTACTGTATCTTGTCAATAAGATCAAAAATACGTTTTTTGGTTAGTGAGTGGTGCACCCTGGAGGGTGAGTCAGCGACATTTTACCAATTGGTGAAAACATTTTAAATAATTAATAATTTTCTTCTCTAGTTACATAAGTCTTTCTAGCAGGTAAGCGAAAATCTAAGTAATATAGATTTGCACGGAAAGTCTGTTGAGATATAATTTAGCATTGCTTTTTCTTCCCTTGATTTACGTTTGGCACATGACGTCATGTAATGGCGACTTCGGAACAGTGTTGCGGGAGATTTAAAATGAAAACAAACTAAAATTCCCTTCAGTGCGAGTAAGTTATGCGCATAAAATTGCTATAAAGTAATATAATTTTAAGGCGATTTTTCTGAAACCTACTTCAGAGTACCCCTTTTCTTGTCCTTTAAGGATTATTAAGATCTGTACACTTTTTCCCTCAACAATATAACTATCATGGGCAGCAAACCACCTATATCTGTCTAGAATGAGCGAACAATGACGTTGCCACTTAGTCATTGACTAGACTCGGCGTTGCTTAACTTCAGTCACTAGTCCACACTGTAACTGCTCGGCTATTCACCTTGCCTCCAAGTCCCGCCGATTCGTTTTGTTCGCAAGTTAATGGACTTCATCAGTTAAGCTTCTTAAGTCTAAAGATTATGACGAGGCGTAATGTGATTTCAGTACATATTATTATTGTATTTTTCTTTGTAATAGTAGTGATACAATGTTTGTTGAATGTACAGATGGTAAATAAATTACGTTAAATTACATTTATTTAACTCTTTCTTTGTTAACGCACTCATTCACTCACTTACTCACTCACTTACTTGCCTGCATATGTATCTAGCACCCTACTTTGCTGAGTATAGATAGACCTGCTGACTAATGCTCCATCAATAGACTTTTTCGTGCGTTTATCTGCTTACGTACGTAGTACATACTTATGTACATGCCTGTGTACATACTTGTGTACATACCTGTGTACATACTTGTGTACATACCTGCCTATTACTTACTCGCGCACTTATTTCTGCTACAGTTGCATACTTGCTCTACTTTTTGTGGCCTGCTACTTTGCTTTAATTATGTTGCAGTAACTGTTATTGTTAACCCAACCCTGCTGTATGTGGTTTGTGCGTTTTAATGGAATAAATATTATTGGTGAAGGAACTATTAGGTTAGTGGAGTGTTAAAGTTTTTCCTTTGGGTGTAATAAATGTCACAAGTTAGTTACTTATACAACTTTGTGTATAACTTCTTGCAAGATGATGTAGTAAATGCCAGGATATTAATAAAGCATTTTGTGCAGAAGATATTGAGAGAGGGTTAACTTAAGAGTTAAGATCATTCCACGAAATTTCCGATTTTTCTCGAAATCTCATACAGCAAGAGTTCATTTCAAAGTGAAACCGCGCGGCCTTTCCGCGTGTCCAATTAGCTGTGGCTACTTTGCGAGTTTTATACTATTAAAAAGTTATACTTGCCGTATTTCGCATATACAAAACACAGTTAATATAGTCTATGCAATGTCAGATCTGTTCGATGTTTAGTAAAGTTCTACTAACCACTTCAAAATCAAGAAATATACGTATATAAAATAAATATATGCATGCGTTATTTTTCTTTTTTATGAATCTAGCCATCAATATAGCCATGCATTAATAAAACATCAAATCGTCAGTCTGTTAAAGGAGAGGTTACATCTTATAATTTTATGCTGAAATGTTCTAAATGTTGTTCGCTAAAAAAGAAAGAAGTAATTGAGTAGTTAAATTTGAATTCCGTGAGGATTCATCACGATAAAAGAACATGCAGTATTTCTACCATGTCGCAGAATTCCTCCCGAGGAAGACGCACAGCTTTAGCTGGCAGCAGAATTCCTCCCGAGGAGGACGCACAGCTTTTAGGGCAGCAGAATTCCTCACGAGGAATTTTGGCGCATGTCCTCACCACGAAATGCGCCATAGAAAACACTGTGTTCAATTTTCATGAAGAATGCCCTAAGGAATTTTCCTTAGAGTCATTTTACTGCGCGTCCTCACTGTGAAATGCACCTAATAAAACGTGTTTTATCTTCGTGCGAAACAGGCAGGTTTTCAGAATCTCTCCTCGAGGATTTGACGTTATTCATTCCTAGACTCATTCACTGATGCACACATCTGATTCTGCGTCTCGTTCCTGCAGGTATGCGTTCATACCTTTGCTCTAACTAATTAGCAGACAGTCGGAAAACGTCAAGACAATTTGAATAACGAGTTCTGAGGAAAATGATTGTAAAGGTTCCTCATGCACGCTATGATTTGAAGCTTAGCAGGATCAATAATGTGCACCTTTTCACGAAAACGACATATGACTTATAAGCAAGGCGTGTATAAGCAAGACAAACAAGTGTGCCTGCACACACACGATAACTAGATTTTATGATTTTCCGTCGGAAATAAAAGAATCTGCATAGAAAAGTAAATTACAGCTAGTCCATTTACTTATTAAAAACAGTTGAAAATGAAATAAGTAAGCAGATAACTAAACTGCGTCTGTCAAACTTTTTATGGTATGTAGTTCAATTAAAGACGGGAAATAATTATATTCAAGAATTTGAAAGGACAAACTAGTTTCTTGCTATAGTCCATGGAGCGCAGAAGTACAGTGTACAAATGTAGTGTACAAGGATCGTACTTAAAGAGGAAGAAAAGGGAAAATCTAAAGTACTTGTACGTTCCAAAGTACGTTCCGTATAAAGTTAGATTAGTTAACACGGTCACGGTTACTTGTTTAAAAGACTTATATGCAGCATTACCGCTAACCCAAATTCAAAATGCGTGCGAAATACAAGCTCTGCGCGAAATAAGACAAATTTTTAAAGCCTTATTTTTCAAGAATGTTTTCTTGTGCTTCAAGACGACTTTGCGTTATGTGTGCTAGTTATTTGCGTGTTTAGAGACAGCGCTTATTAATAGAACTACCTCGAAGTTGTGGTGAAAATTCTTTTGCAGATTTTTGTGTTTATAGTCTAACTTGCGTCTGATGCGTATGTGTAAAACAGTACGTTTTTACCATAAACTAACACTGACTATTTATCTTTCTTGATGACAAGAACGGACGCAACTCCACAATGTCGAAAAAAAGGAAGATTTTTCTTGCAGTTCGTCACGGCGGATTAACTTAAGATAAAAAATGCAGAAGGAATTGCTAAAAATTTCGATTTATTGAGTAATCTCCATGTTTTTCATATGCAACTGTACAACTTTTGGTTTCATAAGGCTCACAAATGTTCTGTGAGCTTTAAAAATTGCGTTTTTTGGTACAGTGCCTGTCATGTTGAAAACGAAAATTTCAGTCTTTTTAATGCTTTGTTGTTATTATTATTATTATTATTATTATTATACAAAATCTTTAAACAGAATAAACCTTATTGAGCACAGTGCTTGTTTCCAACACGGTTCTGTGTCAAGATGCAACGCACAATAATAATAATAATAGTTCAGATACTTGTACAACAAATTATTTAGACGATGTAGCAACACTTTCCAGTTTTGAATACTACACATACATAACTTTACAGTTTACACATATAGCTTAAATCCTTAATTAGTATTATTTAACATGCTTCAAGGTTTAAAAGAAGAATTAATCTTGAAAGTGTTTTTGACTCAACTTTTAAACAATTTAATATTTTCACAATGACGTATACAAACAGGTAGTTGATTCGAAATTGCTGTCTCCTTGCAAGCCAAGCAAGACTGACCAACATTAGTTCCAAGTAATGGCAGTTTGTAGTCGCCTTTGTGTTTCGATGAGTGTTGCAGCTATGATAGTATATCAAAAACATTACAGTTAAGCACAATTTTGGTAGATTTTTTCTGACATACTTATAACCTTGCCAAATGTGTACTTCTAGCATTTTGATAAAGCGTATCAGCGTAATCGAAATAGAGTACGAATCCATTACTGTGTGTTTATTGTTCAACGTCAGCAACTTTAGGATACCAGAAACTGATCCGAACAATCAGCACCTGCACGGTTCTACTTTTGCCTGTATTTTGTCTGTAGTTCTTTATTTACACAGCCAATACGAATTTATCGTTGAATTAAAGTCGACTTTAAATGAAATTGATAGAAAATTAAAGACATTCGTTGCAAGAAAGTGCTTAGGTATTCACTGTTGTGCGTGATTTAAATTTTAGCATGTAATGTAGTAGCTAGGGCCCACGCGTTACTTAACTTGCTTAGATTTAATATGTTGGATGTTATACGTTACATTTATGCAAAGTTTTGCTAGGTCTATAAAGGATTAGGTAGGCTTACTAATGGCAAATAATTAGAATATCGCGTGCAAATTATCGTGAGGAAGTTGTTATTCTACAGGGCTAGTACATTTGTTGTAAATAAGTTATTATTTTAGCCTGTTTTATTCCAGTAGTCTCTCTACAGGAATACAGCTTTCGCTGAATTTGCCATTAGAAGACTTATTAGTCAGAGCAAGGCATTTTCAGAAAACGCGAATTGTAATTATAGCGGGTTGGTTTAATTACCTTAAAAGTGAGATGAGCAAGTGTGCAATGATATAACACATTTTTTTAATACTTGGTTTGGTTGCGTGCGTTATTTTCTTCTCAGAATTCGCTGCGGTGAATCTAGGAAGCCGTCGGTGCTTAATAGCATCGAGTTGACAAGATTTATAAGAGAATAGATTTTATTATCGGCCGCACGATCTATTCAGACAGAGTTAACAAGTAGGCTATCAGTAATAGCGTTTAAGGCTGATGCTTTTCAGGTGCACGCGAAGGTATTTGTACAGAAAGAATCGTCGACAGTAAAACGACTAAAGTTTTTAATCATCTCATTTTAGGTACACAGATGTTCATGAATTGCACTAATTATTAATATACATTAGCGACGACTCGTAAAAACATTTTGGGTAAAATCGTAATCGAACCGAAATCGTTTTATCACCAACTAGACGATAGGATAGTGACCTAACAGGCCTCATCGACGATGCATCACTTTCTGAATAACTAACAGACGATTCATTCGCCTTGTCCTATAGCATTATTATATTATCTACCTGTGACAGTAACGGATGTCATAGTGGCATTTTTGCGTTGAGAGGTCCTTAACTTAAAGTCACCCAACATTAAGTCCAGTGTGCGTCTTAAGAGTTGTTTGTTTGAAGTTACTATATAGATGATACCTGGGCAATATGTTGGAAAGCGAGCGCGGGTCTCGAAGCAGTAGTATTCGCACAGAATAAACAAGTTTGCTACAAGTTTAATTTTATCAATTCACCTTTGACCTCAACTTTTTTGTTCCTCCAAAATATAGAAAGCCAAATTTTGCCCATTTATGTCGAACATATTTGGCGAGGAAATTGTTGCTACATGTAAAAAAATAAAACCCAGTCACTCTTTCAAATTTATGCAGCAAAATTAACTTACTTTGACTTGGATACCACATTGAAAATAAAAAACCTGACAACTTGAGTTGCCGTTTCTTCAGTTGTGAATGTTTAAAATTACCACTGATGCTAAGCGATCAATTAAAACTTGCATGCAGGAAGCCCTGAAGTAGTTTTATTGCATTTTTATAATTCATTTCACACGTGGCCATTAGATTTCTTGGTCACCTAAATGAGTTAATTTTAATATTTTTATGGTTAACAACTTTGCACTGGTAATTTGCTAAAAGTCTTTGTCCTTTGCATAAATATGTACAAATTGTTTTAACAATTTAAATAAATTCTTTGATCTGATTAATATGTACATTGCGTAGCTGAATTCGCGTTTTATAAATGTTTTCGGCAGGTATAAAGGTTTTACAAAGCGGCTGTAGTGATCAAGCCTCGCTGGGTGATTAAAGTGGTGATGTAATAGCAGAGATGTTGTGGTCGAATCAATATCAAGATGTTTTTACTTAAATACATGTTCAGGGCGTTACAGGCTTTTTGTTGTGCTATTTGTAACAATGGTGGCTTCATGGCGCGTTTGAAACTGTAAAACAAAACAGAAAAATGCTACTTCATTACACAGGGATAATTATGGAGCAGGAACGTGGGTTGCAGGAGTACCACTTTACGTATACATTTAAAATTCATATTTTTTACAAGAGCTCCTAGGATTGTGTAAAGAAATGTGTGAAAATTGATCATGTCAAGTAGACCTAAATGTGCAAACAAAAGGAATTAAACCTGTCGGAAGTTGCTAAATCACTAGACAGGCCTACTTGATAGCTCTAGGTATATTCTGAGAGGTACTGGATTTTCGTGTTGTACAATTTAAAGTGTCCATATCAAATCATATTATGCTATTTTGCCTTGTACTGCTGCAGACCTGTCATGTTATTTCGTATGTGTCTTTCATTTTCTTACTATGCTGCATTGCACTTGCATTGTACTATGCTGACTTGAAGCAGCTTACTGCACTGAACTGTATCATACTTGATTTCTATTGTATCTCACTAGGTCCTATATTATACTACACACTGGGCTGCTTTGCATTGTCACAATGACTTGTGTTATTTTGTGCTGTACACTGCTGTGAGTTACATAGTATTGCATTGCATTATATTGTATTGTAACGTATTTGTAATTAAACATTGCTAAAGACGTCGCTTATTTATGCAATGATCACCACAGTTGATGCTTATACGTTCGTATTGGTCCTCACTTCGCTTTGAGTTACATGTATGAAAAAGGTTGGGTTTGTCACTGATATGACATACATTGTCAAGCAAAGACTGCAGTCCTTAAGTCAGTCATTCAATCTTAATGAGGTTTATTGCGGTTATTAAGCATGAATGACGGAATTCTCTCATCCTGCCCGACCATGAGTGACAAACCGCTGACTGCGAAAAAGACGCGATCTTGACAAATCGATCAAAGAAGTTTGCGCCCGTTGATCGATGGGACGATTCTGCTGAATCTGTGGCTATCACCGCGTTCTCATAGATTCTGCTGAAAATGAGAAAAACGTTTTGCCTTTGCATTTTTGCAAGTCAGGAAAAATATTCACATGTTTACTTAGTTATTAAATTTTGATTGAATAAATAGGTCGTATTGTCACGAGAGATTAACATTGTTTTTTATGTACATATTCATCCATTAACCTCAAAGTCACATAGCATTTTGTGAACGAGTTTGACCATTTGGCTGTCTAATTTAAAATACTGGAGTCGAAAGTCGACACAAAGACCTTGCCGAACTTTATTTCTAACTTACAGAACACCTAGCGGATAATAAAAGTATAAACTACGATACATGTTTCTTCACTTCCCGGATGCCAAAGATCTACCTTGGCTGTTAATGCAGCAACTAGTGGAATTTCACTGAATAAATATCTTTAAACGTCCTACAAGTGTTTCATCCATACTATCTGCATCAGGGCGGATAAAATAATTAACTATAACATTATTCAATTAAACACAGCAAGTTTTTAGTAATGTTTTTAGAAAGTTTTTGAAATGTTCCTAATTGATAATCAGTGCATAACTTGAGTGATTTTCATGAAATTGTGTTTAAGCAAACAATGTTATGTTTTATTTGTTTTATAGTAGTCGATAAAGTCCTAAACTGGGTGAAACTAGAGTAGGACGTGGCTGTTAAGTTTAATAATGTTTAAAATAAATACTTAAAATGAAAGCGCGATAATTTGTCCTACTTCAACACACATCTCTACGTAGGGTATTGCTTGGATTCACTTGTTTCTGGATTTGTCAGTGTCTTTAGTTTAGTGATAATTAAGTAAAAACATTCTTGTTCTTGAAAAACGGTTTTATTTTTTTAAAATGTTGTTTTTGATATAAACACCGTCCTGTACTGATTTGGTACCAACTGCACAACTTTGGTCATGAATTTTAATAAGCCTGAAGCCGGAATTTCCGCCTTGTCCTGGGCCTACGTAGAAGGCACATTTTTCATTTATCGGTGACCTAAGGCGGCAGTTTATCAAACACACCCTGTCATCATGGGTGGGTTGCATGTTTTGCCATGACCCACGCTAACACGTCTTTTTTGTATAATGCGTATGCTATATTACTTGAAAGTAATTATGTAAATTTTGCAAATATTCCTCGTGTGTCAGTGTCACAATTTGATAATTTCCAGCAGTTTTACACTTGATGTAGTTCATGCTTTTCGCAATATTAATTGAAGATGACGCAGTTGTTAATATTCAGTCAGTCGCGTACGTTGTACGTGATTGTCTGGCTTGCTGCCTCTTATACGCAGTATACCGTACATTTCATAAATTGCGCAGTGTACTTGTGTTTTGTACAAGATTTCAGCTGACAAATAAAGATTATACATATGTATCGGTCTATATCTAAGTATGCACGCCTGAGAGTAGGTAACGACTAATAAAATGAAGCTTGCAGGTTGTGAGCCAATGATTCACAAGCATAAGTCATATTTTATTGAAAACAACAACTACAATATTATCACTGTGTAATAATGCACTATTTTTAAAAGTAGAAGGCGTAGATCATTTTGACCTATGGACAAAAACTACATGCTGTTTTCTTTTAAATGAATGAATATGGGTGTGGCATTTGCCGCGACTCCAAAAAAGCACTACTCTCCATGTAAATGATAGTTGAAAGTCTCCAATGTTATTGCTCTTTTCAAGCGTAAAGATTGTCGATTGTCAACCTTTCTAAAGAGATGGTTGCATTGTTCGCAACCATTTATGCTTGTCATATGAGATTCCTTTCACTGTTATGAATATTTAACTGCACAGCCAACTACAAAGCGCTTATAAATCTGCTATGGCATTTCCATTATAACTTCCCATTCTGTGAGCGCCTGATGCAATTATCGTGGAAAGATTTATAGCTCGTAAACCGCTCTTCATTCACAAAGGTTTCTTAGTTTTTTGTCTCGTTTATGAAACGTTCAAGGTGCATTTAGCACAGCAAGATGGTGGACGCTATGGGCAGATGTCGTTCAAAGCAATTTTTGATAAATGTTTGATGGACAGGAAGTTTGCACGCTAGATTGTGTGATTCTTCCTTTGCTGTGAATCAAATTTCAAAATTCATCGCGCTATTAAAACTACCTCTTCTAAACTAGAGGGCACTCACGTCGACATCCACACTCACGTGGAGGTGCGCACCCACATAAAGGACCACACCCACGTCCTCATGCGAAATCGTTACCTATTGGCAACATATCTTGAATTTTTTTATCCTTGTGACTCCGATCTTTAACAGCTTCAATCGTTTCTAGGTTTTTTCAGACTTATCCTGAGCCACTTTTGGTGATTATAGCTTTACCCGTTTGAGATGAGTTTTACCTTTGACCTTCTGAACCCAAAAGCAATGGGCAATTCCAGGTCTTGCCTAGAGCTAGCAATGTAAGAACTCAATATAACTTACTGTACAACTACGCATTAAAAACATGGGAGCTTCTCAATATTTGCGCAGAGTATAATTGAGAATACTTATTTGGTGGCAATGTTCTATTAATCTTTGATGGAGTTTTGAAATACGTTGTCTCCAGGGTGACTTTGTCTCGCAGTATTAAATTTGCTTTTTCTTTAAGGAGCAAACATTAAAGACGACATTTACAGGAGCGCGGAGCGTAAAGGCATTTTCCGGTTAGATCATGGAAGTCAGTAGTAAGTAACTGTCGTAACGTAAGCTAACATGGTCTGTCCTACTTACAAGCAAGCGTATTGATAAATACAAATCGTCAGCGCTGTGATAAAAAAGGCAAGCCAGGTAATTTCTACGACAAATATGCATATGAGATTGTATTTGCATAAGCAAGTATGGGATGTTGTCAGATGGGATTGTGGGAAGAGGCGATCTAACGTCTGCTTGATGGTGTCACCTTTTCAATGGCTTAGCATTTCTTTTTTAAGCTCTGGAAATCAGACCGTGATTTCTTTTGCTTCAGCTTAGAATGTTCAGCGCAGTACACTTAACAAGACTTGCCTGTTAAACTATTTTTCAAAAATGAAACTAATATGAAAAGACGAAATCACACCTTATTGTTATTATCAACGTTTGTCCAGTAGTTTGTAGTCGTGGCAGATCAAAACTTCTCATGCTTTTACATAACATCAATAAATTTAAACCCACTACACACAAAAACTCAAGTCACCAACACAAAACATCAATAAAGTACCCAATTTACATACGTTTAGTATTTTACAAAAAAAAACTATTTTCTAAATATTGCACATGTGTTAAATATTCCGAACTGTGTGAAACGAAATGTAAAGCCTTACGTGCTTATGTAATTAAATACAGCCTCACTTGTGCTTTTAATTGTAAATTCATTTTATTGTACAACACTATTGCTCACAGCAGTTGGAAGCACTGGTCATACTATCAGTTTTTGAATGTCTAGTTCACCGTTCAATGATGTGTAATTTTTTTAGCAATAAAGAATTTTATTATTATTATTATTATTATTATTATTATTATTATTATTATTATTATTATTATTATTATTATTATTATTATTATTATTATTATTATTGACAACGAGACAGAGGTAAGCTAAGTTTTCTTCGGTGAGAAAGTTTCAGACGTGAGAAATTACTCTTTCGAACAGCAATTTCCTCTGAAGTCTGCATACCTGGCTTATATGGCGACACGGTGTTAATGATACAATATCAAAGAATATATTTTGCTGATAGTTTGCTAGTTTCAACCCCAGTTTTTGAAAATAAATTCAGAATTTGTTTTCGCCCATTTTATTCTCAAATATCACAGGTATTTTTGTGGCTAATTAGTAAATGTGCACTGAGTAGACATGGGTTTGAGGTGAATTCATCAGACAAAAGGCAAAAATCCATTTTCACTTTCTTTTGATTTCAACTTCTTGACCCAAAAAGATGAGTAATTCCAGTTGCTGGCCAGCATCGTCAGATCTATTCCTGATCAAAGTTTGGTTTCATCTGTCTTGATTGTGTGGGAATTTTTTTAACCTTGTGACCTTGATTTTTGCTCTTTTGAACCCAAAGTCGATGGGTTTGCAGCTTTTGTCGGAACCTATTCCTAGCCCAAATTTGCAAATATCGTTTCGTCTGTCTTGATTTTGTGGACTTTTGTAACCTTGTCTTTGTGACCTTGACTTTTGATCTTTTGAAACCAAAACCGGTTTGCACAGACCCAGCCTGTGACTAGTTTGGTGATTGTAATTTCAGCAACTGTGATTTTATAATTTGATTTTTAATCTTATGAATCCAAAATAAATTTAGTTCCAAATTTGACCAGACCTATCTCTGTGCCAAGTTTGGTCATGAGAGCTTCATCTGGTTTGATTTTAATTTGCAGATGGACGGGTAGACAGACAAATACACACGCACATTCACACTCAGGACACAGGAGTGCAAACTAGACGCCCTATTCAATAAGTACTCATCCTCTAGAGTAACCTCCAATTGCCCGCACGTTCTGTGCGAATCATAAAAATATAATTCAGACCGACGCGAAAATGTTAATTAGGGTAATAATTTGTCAGCCGTAACTGAAATTTGCATTTAATTGCGAGCGTGAGTGACGCGTGGTTATTGACTGCTGCATTTAAAGGCTCTAGGTACGATGAAAATCCTTCCAAATTAACGCGAACTTGTCGCGAAGTATTCAGATTTACCTATTTTGCATAACGTCCAGCTCACGCAATACAGTATAGCTACAGTAAAATGTGCAATTCATTATAATTCTTATATAGAAACGTAATACAACGTTTAATACCGGCTAGGTGATTTGTTAGCCATTAACCAAAGTAGTAAATGTTTTGATTCTCTAGGTTTAATTACTGTTATCTTTCTTTTGCATTATGTGGTGAATAAACGTTATGTTTGTACATCATGCCACTGCTTCAATGTGGACGTCACTGCTTTTGAAACTCTGACAGTTTGGACATAGTAGGCTACCCATTTTGCTACTGTTTCTTCCTCTGGATAATCGTAGATTCTGGACGGCTGCGAATAATATATTAACGCTAGTTTTTATTTCGGACTTTTAAAACTGTGGAATTTTTTTACCAGAAAATTGTTTCTCTGCTCGTAACAACCTCACCCACTTCAAGGAAAATATCGTCGTGGTAAATAGAAACACAAAAATTTCATTTTCCCTGCCTGTATTATATTTCTACTGTACGTAGCCCTTAATCTAAGTTGCGTTGGCTTTATTTAGGATAAGTTGTGCAAAAAAGTGAATATGAACTGAAACTAAAATTCGCGTTTCTTCAGTAATAATAATATAACACTTTTTATTTAAAGTTGGCTTTAGTATGAGCAATTAACATAAGCTGCAAGGAGCTTTTGGACCGACTCTAAATAACAACCTACAACTACATAACAGAGACTGTTATTACTCCACTTTTACCCTAAACACCATGCGCCAGGCACGGCAATAGCAGGTACCATTTTAAAGTCTTTGGTATGACCCGGCCGCTGTATCGAACTCATGACCTCCCAGGTGAAAAGCAGACCCGTTACCACTAAGCCATCTGGTCATCTGGTCTTGTAATGTGTTCACTAAACTCTTTTATCGTATCATTTTCATTTTTGTGGTTTATTTTATTTTAGTGCTTACCAGGCTTAGGAACAAAAGTCATGTATGATTTACTCTACACACCACCAGCAAAGATCATGCTATTGACAGGCTGTAGTCCGGTGTCTACTACTGTTGCTGAAGCTGCAAAGATGTGGAATCTTATTGTGGTATGTCAGCTGTTTTAGATTTGATTAATTTTCGATGAATTTAGCACCTTAAATTTTAAAATAAATACCACTTTAATTACTTTATAAATTAAGTTGCAAAGTCAAATCACAAATAGCGAAACTAAAAAAAAACTAAAAAATATTAATAACTAAGGGTGATAAATGGCAATAATATGTTTCAATAAGATAACCTTTGTATGTTGCATATATTTTTCAATTTATTTATACGGAGTTTCACTTTACTATTGAAACTGTTAGGTAAATTGTTTCGTGAATGTTGAGTTTACTTTAAACATTATTTATTCATAGTGGGTAAGTCTGAAACAGGGAAGAATAGTGGGTATTATTACTACTGTAAAGCTTCATTTTCATAAAAAGTAATGTGACATTTAAAGCACAAGAAAAACCTCCACTTACACAGAGCTTAAAAAATTCGTCTCGAAATTTTATACCACTTACATACTACCTTTTCATATGCATGGCTTGCATCGGCCGTAACGCTGTATGAAACATGTAAATTTAAACTCCCACGATGACCGTTAGGCGCAGCCATTTTAATGGTAGGTCGTTTGAAACAAGATTAAGTAAAGTTTGAAAAAATAATCAGAGCATTCGTAAGCATACATGTTGCTAATTAAGTAAAATTTTAAATTACTGTATCTTGTCAATAAGATTAAAAATACGTTTTTGGCTAGTGGAGTGGCGCACCCCTGGAGGGTGAGTCGGCGACATTTTACCAATTGGCACAAAGATTTTAAATTATTAGTCTAGTTACATAAGTCTTTCCAGCAGGTAAGTGAAATGCTAAGTAATATAGATTTGCACGGAAAGTTTTTTGGATCATAATTTAACATTGCCTTTTCTTCCTCTGTTTTACGTGGCGTAGTGACGTCATGTAATAACGCCGTCGGAACAGTATTGCGGGAAATTTAAAATGAAAATAAACGAAAATTCCTTTCAACGCGAGTACGATATGTGCACAAAATTGCTGTAAAGTAGTATAATTTTTAAGGCGATTTTTCGGAAACTCACTTCAGGTTCCCCTTTTCTTGTCCTTTAAATAAAAATAATCGGTTAAATTTCTAATCAGAGTAATTTACCTTGATCGTACGCACGCGCGACTATTTTAATCGTCTATAGCCTCTAGGATCTACTTTTTTATTTACAATGTATTAGTACGCGGCTGAATAGTTATTACTGCATTGACTCAGCTGTTATGAAGCGTTTAAAGATAAATATTTTTGCTGACTTGCGAGTATTTCAACTGCGGTATCTGTACACAGTTTCACAATGCTTGAGGCATTGTTGGTGATGAATAAACGTGAAAATCTTTGTGAATAATTCACGCGGCGTCTAGTGAATGAACGTTTCTACAATGAAATAAAACGTCTTAATTAATTTCTCCGCTATGTGCGTGCAAACTGAACTCAAAAGATTGTTCAAACAAGAGGAAATGAAGCGATGTCATTATACACATGCAGCTCAGTAGCTTTAAGACTACATTGTACGTCTGTTTCATAATCTGATTAATGTTCAACATTTGATCTGAAACTTTGGTGTGATAATTAATTTGACAGCTGAAATCACCACTCTAATGCATCTGTAGATTCAAATATCTTGAAATATGTTACATTCCAGCGACAGGCTGAGACTCAATTTCAAACCCCGATTTTAATTTTGCATTTGCATTTGCCGTTGTTAATTTAAACAACTATAAAGTTGCATAGAAATTGTTGAAACTTGTTGGCAAAAATTTCTAAATTGCCAAATCTTGCTTGCAACATACAGTGACTACAGTCCTGTATTTAGGTGAAGCACTTCCGTCAGTTACCTTTGGCGCACCGGGCAGCGCCTGATCATACTAACAGAATAATTCATCGTTTCGCTTGTAGTTAAACTAGTGCAATAAATATGTACTGTCTGAACGGGATGGGGATGAATTTTAGACTAACATACCGCACAAAGAAGCCGTGGAATCAATGTAAGCGCATCATTATCAAGATTGCAACTAAACGAATGTTTTTTCAACGCCTTATTTTCCTTCTTTTGACCTTCAAATAACCTTGAACCACAATTCACAATATCACTTGTCTTCCAGCAAGTTTTACCTCAAAAGTTTTCCAGTCATCCAATGGTCTGGATGTTTGCGTACAGGCGATCTGATTCATATCTGTGAGAACCTCTCCTATCTTCGCTTGCCAACTATGTGAAGAACTCACCAGATTCAAAGTATGTAGAGAACTCAGCAGATTCATAGTATGTAGAGAACTCAGCAGATTCAAAGTATGTAGCGAACTCAGCAGATTCAAAGTATGTAGAGAACTCAGCAGATTCAAACTATGTAGAAAACTCACCAGATTCAAAAAGTAAGTAGAGAACTCAGCAGATTCATAGTATGTAGAGAACACAGCAGATTCATAGTATGTAGAGAACTCAGCAGATTCATAGTATGTAGAGAACACAGCAGATTCATAGTATGTAGAGAACTCAGAAGATTCAAACTATGTAGAAAACTCATCAGATTCAAAAAGTATGTAGAGAACTCAGCAGATTCATAGTATGTAGAGAACACAGCAGATTCATAGTATGTAGAGAGCTCAACAGATTCAAAGTATGTAGAGAACTCAGCAGATTCAAAGTATGTAGAGAACTCAGCAGATTTGAAGTCCTAACAGAATTCTAAAGCTAACCATCGACTGACTGAAGTTCATTGACCCAATCCCAAGGGTTAATCATGACACATTACTGCAACCAAGTGTTACCGAACTTGACACTCTTAAGTCAAAAAATAACTCTTAACATTCAGTTACTTTATACTGTCGAGTCTAAGTTCAAAAGTCGCTCAAAATCATTCCCTTGCCAGATGCTGCTATTGCTTTTCCAGGTCTTTATGGTTTTTGAGTTACTGAATGTAACATTTGCAAAACATGAAAGTATGATTAGGTAAATGAATGAATGAATACATAAATAAACAAATCATAAATAAACAAATAAATAAACGCATAATTAAATAAATAAGTTAAAACGGTAAGTAAACGATAAACTGCCTAATGTTAATGCTGTTATAATGTAGCTACTAAATGCTAAACGAGAAAAATGGCAAAACTTAAGTTATATTATTCGTACCACAATATTCCTAGTGAAATCATTTTGCACATAACTTTCGTTTTGTACAGATAATTCTCTTAAAAATGATGCTGTATAAAACACTGGCTTTTATTAGTTTTGTTTAGAGTAATGCATAAACATTTAACACTAATAACAATAATAATGATTTTTAACTGTAATTTTTTTCATTTAATTTTTTACATTTTTGTATTACGATTTTTTGGCTTGTTCTTTTTTATTACTTGTGAATAAATCTGTAATTACTTGTGAAGACTTTTAATGAAGTGCCAAGTGTCGTCGTCAGTCGCCATGTTTGACAGAGGCATTTAAGCACCTAGGCGTGCCATGTAAATAATAGCCCTAATGAGTGTAAATTGAAATTGACAGTAGTTCTGAGCAATTTCCCAGTGTAAATACTGCCTAGTGAGATTCTCAAATGCTTGTATGAGTATACTTGTGTTCTGTAGAATGAAATCGATTAAAATCAATAAATTCTGTGCTTTCACTGCAATATAGCGTATTTCCCTTTACAGCTACTCGCTTTCTCGTCAGTCTGTTTAACTTTCACTAGACGCACGACAGATTCTTAATGAATGGACAGCGCAGGTGAAAGGTTGTGATTGGCTTCAGTATTCACATGCAAGTGTTTTTCGCGTGCCTCTGCAAACTGCAAATTGGGCGGTTTGAGAAGCGGGGAATTTTGAATTCATTTACATGAGGCTTACTTGAACCTCCAGGTTTTGGTGCAAAAGGCAGCCTAGCTTGAGTTTCAAATAGCCACAATTATTAAAGTACAATAAATCTTTTATTTATTTAAACTACAAGTTTAGGAAGTGTAGGGCCAATTAGAAATTTGTTAGAGCCTTCGATCCTACAAAGGCTGAAAATTGATGTTTTATGCTTCGTGTAGTACGCTAGTTCATCAGCCAAAAAACCTCTAGGGCTTGAGGCTCCACCATTAGCCACAATGGTTTGTACTAGAAGTTGAAAACCTGTATGAATTATTTAATGTTTTATTACAAGCGAAGATAATTACTGTTTGCGCATGTAGTTTTCAAAAACAGACAATAAACTGAAATTAAAAAACAAATAAACAAACAATCAGTAAAAAACATTGAAACAGAGATATACGATATCAGCCTGAATGGTTTCACTGCGTTCACAGTATAAAGAAACTTCGTCCGCACTGGCAGCTCACTAACACATCATAGAGTCCTTGGCACAAGCGTGTGCGAGAGCAAATTTGAAGAATTGCTTGTGGCCACTAAATAAAACTTGTGACTAATAAATATCCCTAGAGATACTTCAAGTTACACTGCTAGATTCATTAAATTTAATGATTTTAGTAACTACTGTACCAGTCTACCACATTCATCATCGCTGCGATGATGAATTATGCCAGAGAGAGAATGCTTCGTTCAATTTGCAACACTAGGTAGGTTCAATAAATTTAATGATTTTAGTAACTACTGTACCATTCTATCACATCCATCGTCGCTGCGCTGGTGACTGTAGCCTTGATTTTTCTATATTGTGTCAGGCAAAGAGAAACTTAACTGTAAAGTGGATAGCCTCAGCAAGTTTAGTGACACCAGCAACAGCCATTTTTAACTTGACTTGCCCTGACTCATTTTTGTCCAATTTGTTCTATTTCTATATTTACGTCTGACTGAAGTATCATCAAGTCTGGCGACCTCAGCATCAGCCATTTCGACATGCTTCAGTCTGTGACTGGACAAGAAAACTGGGTCAAAATTTATTGAATGGGCGTTCATGTACGGTAATAAAAATGTGCCTTGCCGTACATGACTTTTGATATTTCATTTATGCACCTTGCTAGGCTAGAAAACATCTTAGGTTGAACAGGGTCGCCATATGGCATTGTCTGTAGATGATGCTCGGGGCATCACCATCAACTTATCAAAAATCTTACAATTGAAAAAACGAAAAAGCATCATGTTTCAAACTGCCAGTGCGATTTATCATGAGGTGAAAAATGGGGAAATCACTTAAACTTACTACATAATACTAAGTTTTTGTTTTTTTATATCATTTACACATAAAAATGCCACACTTCAAAAAGAATGCAATTACTGATTAAAATCATAGAGGCACAACAAAGAAAAACACAAGAAAAATACAGAAGTAGAAGACAATATGACTGGCCATTACAGTAACTGGGAGTGAGAAAGACACGCCAATGGCCCTATTATAGGCACAGTGTTTATGCTGCTCAGTCATGTGAAGATCCAATAACACCCAACTTGTATTGGTTTTACATTCGAGACGTAGCCCTATATATTTTGTTTTAGCTGTTTCATCATAACAAAATGTTACCAAAGAATATTCATATAAGGCTTCCACAATACACTGCTCTCATTAGAAAGTGGAAGAATGTGAATGTGTTCCAAGAAACAGGATCGTGTTCCTTTGGACTTAAGTATTTCGACACAATATTTTAGGGAAAATGCCTGTGATTTGTGTCTTTTTCTAGATCTTCCCTTATTGTTTGCAGTTATCTTATGGATCAAGTTCACCAGCACTGTCCAACAGAGAGCGATTTCCCACATTCTTCAGGACACATCCGTCACAGACACTACATAACCCAACCAGAGTGGCGTTCTTCAGAGAGTTCAACTGGACAAGGATACACATTATACAGGAAGTGCAAGAGCTCTTTTTAACTGTATGTATTGTAACGTCGAAGTAAAAAGCAAAACCACACACACACACACACACACACACACACACACACACACACACACACACACACACACACACACACACATATAAGTTTTTAGCATTAAAAATCTATAACACTAATATACTGCATAAAATAACTTAGCAAGCATAATATAAATGTAATTACGTAAGAATTGAATAAATAGGGTTGTGAAATTAAGATTAGTCTGTATATATATATAGCGTGTGTATATATATATATATATGTATGTAGAAATTGCTAACAAGTATTGTAAAATATTGCAAACTATAGTCAAACCTCATTGTAAGAGCAACTTCACTTATTGACCAGATTTTCAGCATAAACAAAATATCTATATTTACATGGATGCTTGTATTAATGCCCCTCATTATAATGCCAAATTTGCTATAAACCCAATTTTTTTCTTCCTTAAGGGTAGGTGGTATAAAGAGGTTCAAATTTTTCGCTTGCGAATTACAAAATTTATAAATATTTTTTTCTAATGTAGTCTGCCAATCTCATTGTGAAGTTAAAGATTTAAGACAGCTGAAAAAGTATATCCACTTTGCCAGAAGCATTATCTAAACCTATTAGGTTTCCCAAACCTATTATTCGGCTGCTCTCACTCTACATCTGTGAGAGTTTTATCAGAGTTTAGCACAACTCAACTGAACACGTTTTAAAAGGCATTAAGGGCAATTTACGAGATTCTAACAAAGCCTTATGGGATACCAGCCCGGTAATTATTTGCAATTACGTGTTAGTGTGAAATCTGAAACCATTAGTTACAAGTGATGTACACGTGATTTATACAAAAAAGCATAATGATTTTACTCATTCAACTACGCAAGATGGTTTAACGTAAACGTAACCTAAATTTAATAACCAACAATATCATTATCATGTATTAGTTTTAGTATCATTCAAAGAAAACAGGTTGACAATGTTTTTTCTTTCTCATCAGTAGGTGTCACTACGTCACACTATTACTAGTGTACCTGTGAAACAAATATTTTTGTACATTTACATAATTTAATTAGTCTGTCAATTACGGCACTCTTATTGAGTGTATTTAAATTTGAATCTATATTGACGTTATGCATATGTTTCTGTTGTAGACAGTACAAGATCTGGAACAGCGATTAAAGGCGGCCAAAATGGAGATAGGAACCAGGCAAAGCTTCCTTTCTGATCCAACAGATGCCGTGCGAAATTTACGGGTAGGTTATCCATCACTTTGAACAAGTCTGAGGCCATCAGTTCTGCATAAATGTCATTCAACATACATTTAATGTGTCCCTCTAGGTTACATTTACAGCTGAAATGTCGGAAAATGACAGTGATAATGGTCTAATGACATAGTTTCTGCATCCCAGACTTTCTGTATTTAGATTGAATTTATGAGTCTAGTCTCTGTTATAAGGTCATTAGGTCTCACCGCTAGTTTAAATGACCTTAACACAGGAAAAATTAATAAACCAAATTTGCCTAACTTCTTATATGTATATTACTTTACCTTTATATGCTAGATTACGTTGATTTCTTTAATATTTTCCTCATCTTCATTTTTACATATCCGTCATTACAATTTCAATTTTTTCTAGTAGAAATCTTTTGGACAGATTTAAAATACAACCAGCCTTCCTTTCAAAAGGTATTAAAGCTTTAATTGGCAACGTAAATATCATTTTTTCTTGTAGATTACATTCGTGCAGTTGCACTTCTGATATTTTCCTCGGATTATTATGCTTTTGCATGAAAATAGTAGATCAGTTTTGTAAAAAAACTCTGACGTTTTTAGAGACAAGATGCTAGGATTATAGTAGGACTGTTCTATGATGCCTATGCACCACGCATCTTCTGTGAAGCATACAAGAATGGTCTTTACGGCAAAAAGCACGTCTGGTTTATTGTTGGCTGGTAAGCAATTTTATTTTTTTAATTCAGAACAATGATTGCTTCTGACACGGTACGATTTCCTTAAGGTGTCGTCCGAGTTTTTTCACAAAGTGCACAAGGTATGGCGCATTGCTTCTGCATTTTTTCAGGTATGCTGACAACTGGTACACTAAGTTAGATGATCCAGCAATTAACTGCACGATAGACCAAATAAAGCAAGCTATAGAGGGACACTTCACTACTGAGGCTCTCATGCTGAGTAGAAATCTAACAGCAAAAACTATATCAGGCATGGTAAGAAAAGTGCTGCACTGATTCAAATGCATGTTACAAAATTGTCTCAATCAAAATTCATACTATATATATGGTAGCAAATAAACAAAAAGAAGGTATGCAAGACAGCTAAAAATTAAAACGGGGCTCCCACAGTCAGGGAAAATGCAGGAAAATCCTTGAAAATACAGGCTATCCTGGAAAGTCATGGAAAAAGATAATTTGTTAAAAAGTCAGGGAAAATGATGAAAATGGGGTGAAAAGTCAAGGAAATTGGAAAGAGTGCAAAAATAATCACAACAAACCGATATTTTTCCAAACATATTTTTTAGCGATCCGTGTTCAAACAAAATTTTGCTATGGCAGGCTTCCAGTGTCGATATCTGTTCCAAAAATAATGATTGGATTAAGAAAGTTTATTTAATGTGATTAGTGTAATTTCGCTAGCACTACAGCAACTGTGCTGAAACATTATATTACAGTATATGTATGAATGTCTATACACAAAAATGTTAGAATATATATACTCGTAATGTAATTTCTGCTTATCTTGGATATGGAAAAATCAATGTTTGGTCAGGGAAAAGTCATGGAAAAGTCTGGAAAATTTATTTTAAAATTCTGTGGGAACCCTGTAAAAAACTTTAATGTAAGAGTGAGCATGTTGTACACAGCTGTCACACAGAAGATAAACAGGTGTTATCGTTTTTTGTCTGCTAAAGCAAAATTATGAAATTTAATCACTTGAACTGATTTCTCATTACAGTCAGCTCTAGAATTTCAACAGGCACTAGAGGATAGGATTAAAAAGAAACGTGACGACGTTCCCGGGTTTCCAGAGGCACCTCTTGCATATGATGCTATATGGAGCTTAGCGTTAGCCCTTAACAAGACACAGGCAAGTGTAAAATGTTACATAGTAGAATTTGCTTAACAAATCTATGAATAATTAATCCAGCCACTTATTTGTGTCCACTGTGCTTGGAATGGAACTGTATCAAGTTTTAATGCTGTAAAAACTGCCTTTGTTAAATTCCAAGCTTCACTTTATAAATCCATCTTGCATGGCACAAAGACAACAAAATTGTGACGTAAGACCACACATTTGTCCTGTTTTTAACTTGAGCTAGATCAGCATCTTTGTTTTAAGTATGTTTTACACCTTTGCATTTTTCCACTTAATTATTTATCTGTAGCGGTCTAATGCAGAAGCATCAGTCACAATGAAAGATTGAATTACGTTAAACTAATATGCTAATTCTTGTTGACAAACCGTTGTGTGCGAGAATGTTAATGAATGAAATAAATGAATGCTGAATCATCACTGATACTAAACTTACATGTATTGTATAAATGTTACTGAATGTTAAGAGTCTTTGCTCCATAAACAATATGTACTGTAATAATATAGAAAAGGTTACTTAATAGGTCTCTTCGGTTTGTAATTTCAGCCACTTAATAAATCCATTTATCTTCGCACTAAGGTAGATTTATTAAACGCAATAGCGGCTTGTGTATCGGCACTGCAGAACTACAGCACCCCCTACTTTCATTCGATATTATTGATAACGTTCAATATGATGAGTCTTTTTTTCTTTAATTCTTTCTTTATACGAGTACATTATGTAATCCTTAAGCTTAATGTCAGTAGCCATACCCTAGTTCATGGAAAAATTACAAAAATCTCTCGTATGGAACTGTGCACTTTACAGTTCCAGCGAAGCGGTGTTTGGCTGCTGCACGATTGAGATAAGAAAGTGCATCCTAGTTACAGAGAGAGAGAGAGAGAGAGTTGTCCCTGTTGTACAAGTGTAAGGCTGGGTTTCTTTTTGACCAAATTTTCTTTTTATATATTTATTTTGTCGACACAATATTAAAACAATGGCTGAAAATTTTCTGAAGCTGCACCCCCACTAATTTTAACTATGAGCCATCACTGATTAAACGGCGTACACCGTATTAAAAGCTTACACAAAATAGGGTAATGACAGAGCAAGCAAAACTGTAGACAACAGTGCAACAATGAATGATTGAAACTAGAGTGATTGTAGAATGTCAGAGTAATGTCAACAGCAGCTCATATCAACTGAGAATGAGAAGTAAAATTTCTCTGAAAGGAGAAACACAAGCCAGAATCGCGGTAATAAAATTGACTCGATGAATTTGCTGTGATTTTTTATCTGTCATTTGCAGGCAAGATTGGAAATGTCAGGACAATCACTGGAAAATAACTTCTCTTATAACAGAGTTGACATTATGAAAGAGATTTATCAAAACATGAATGAAATGGAATTCAGCGGTGTATCTGTGAGTATCAAATTATTTTAAGTGAAGGTCTAAAAGAGGCTACTTAAAGATGAAAAACTTCCCCGTCTAAAGTAGATGGTTAACAGGACCATATTTACCTATAGGCTAACCAGGTTGTAATCCAGATGGTTAACAGGACCATATTTACCTATAGGCTAACCAGGTTGTAATCCAGAGTGCTAAAATTTTTAGGAGCACTAGTGTTTAGTTTAAACAATATTTTTATTTGATAAAAACTTTACAATCAAAGTACATTTATAATAAAAAAATAATGGGCAATTTATCAAATACTGATTGGCTAAGAGGTGTGACCTACAAAGCCTTTCAGAAAAGAGATGTGCCATTTATAAGTTTAATAGGCACACGATTACAAAAACTGTTACTTATGTATTAAGTAAGAGTGAAATTAAGAAGGTTTGCAACTTGTTTTTTGAACAGTGGTGTGTGAAAGGGTGGGACAAGTCTGTTTAGGGGTCCACTGTAAAAAATTCTTATTCTCATTTGAAAGTATGCATCCTTCGCAGTTGCTGTAGGTCAAAGGTTAAGTGAACCACAGCAACTCGTTTTAACTGCAACCGTCTGCCGCATCAGTTCAGTAACGTCAGTTGTTTTATGTGGACTTTGCTTAATTATGCATTAGTCTGTGGGTAGAGTGATTTCCTAGCAGGACTGTGTTTCAGAACAAGAAAGAATGAACTAAATAAGGTTCTGGCTAGCTGTTAAAATGGTTACTATTATAAAAACATGGGCTGCGTGGCATTGTTAAGTGTACACAAATGTGTTCTTTGGTACACTGAACCTTTCACCTTTTCACGATCATAATCAATCGCTGGAACTGTGAAACGGCTTATTATGAAGTGTGTATTTTATAACGCACCACAGACTATTACTGAACCCGCATTTATATAAGCCTCTTATAACAAACAACAGAAATGATTACACAAAAGGTACCACAAGCAAAACGTCAATAACCACATAGCAGTGATGTGGATACTAGGTAATAGTGCTGCGAGAATACTCCACCAGTAATCGTGCTAATAATCCACATATTAACAGTCATGATAGAAATGGCGGGACTAGGGCACTGTAAAGTCTTGATACCCCCTTGATGGTTAATGAATTCTGATTTCTGTTGTTGACAATAATAAACACAAATCTGTATATCTAGCACATTTTTCTGCGAGACATCACTTATTTACACTTTGCTTACAGGGTCGTGTAGCATTTTCTCGTGCTGGAGACAGGATTGCACAGACACAAGTTGAGCAAATGATAAGTAAGTTTAAAAGAGTAAATCTGACTAGAATAAGTTTCCTTACTGCTTACAACTGTCACATTCTGTTGGTTTCACATTCACATTTGCCGTCACATTCACTTTATTAAAAACAAAGAATCATATTGGTTTTGTAAACAGACCAAAAATTCCAAACATTGTACTCCATACTCGCGTAGGTTTTTTATTAATTATCATTTAGGCATGCATGATCATCGGCATGCAGGATTCTAACGGTAATTATATGTTGAGAGAAATGTCCTTATGGATTTCTCGTATTCAATCATTTACTTGACATTTGCCTGACTGAATGCAGTCTACACGTTGTAAATAGAGAACAATTTTACATACGTTAGCCAATTTATCAGTGAAGTTGCGAGGGGTTTGGCCACCCTGTGCAGTGTAACCAATTTGGCGTAATACACCTTTGACTGCTACATAGACATAGACATAGAACATTTATTTTCTCCAATTAGTGTAACATCAAAAGTTTTTTAAATATTAAGTAATTATAATCATGGAGCAGGGCAGGGTAGGACCATAGGTCATCTAGTCTCCTGCCCTTTCTTATAAATAGATTGGTATATTAAAAATTAACGGTGATGCTGCAGATAACAAAACAAAAACAAGTAAGAAAAAAATTATAAAGTTAGATACGTAAACTGAACAAAACAATACAATTATTCAGTAATTAGGATTATTATATGTAGTAGTTTCAAATGGGGTCTTATTAACAGGGGAATTTGATCAAGGTTAGTGAGTAAAGCTAAAAACTGAGAGTACGGAAAGAAAAAAATAAGCATCAAAAAGTGTAATATAGAAAAATTTATGAGAAAAAGAGTAAGTATGAGAAAGAGCAACAAGGAGATGAAAAGAAAAAAGAAAAAAGAAAAGAAATTACAAACACACGTTTATGAAAGATATTTATTCATATAAAGGCTAAAGTATTTAGTCTTAATGAAAATGTGAAAACATTGAATGACTAGATGTTTCTGACTTTTTGAATTGCGAAGTCCTTTATAATCTGTTCAACATCAAGTGATTCGGTAAATTCTCTTTCAATAAAAAGAATCGTTAAGTTAGTGAGTCTATGTTTGCTCGTAGATGGCTGCAGATAATTCTTAATTAATTTTAACTTAGAGAATGTTATAATTATTGTGTTTTATGCTTCAAATTAAAAAATACGCTTTTATATGACTGCGCTAGGCAAGTAAATGAATGAAAAAAAAATTGTAAAATTTCTGACCGGATGTGTGATTAAAATAAATTTACCCGGGTGATTAGACGGAAATAGAAATAGGCCTATTTTTATTGTCGGCATATTAACAGAAAGTATTGGCCGTCCTTGCATATAAACTGGTTGTATGTTTGTAAATTGACCACTGATGACGACAGCAGCAACCTGTACTAAATGTTTGGCATGATTTTAACTTTTTAATGTACCTGTAATAAAAATGGACTTGTATAATAAAAAGTCTAAAACAGTGTGAGGTGTAAATTAGGAAAACTACTTTGCACACATTTTAGCTATGCTACTTGAATTGCAAATTTCCGTACGTTACATTTAACTATTTTCAGATGGCACATATCGCAAAATAGCCTTCTTTGATGTGTCAGACCTTTCTGGCAAGCTTGACTGGATCAATGGAAAAGAAGCCATAAAATGGAAAGGTAAATACACACAAAACTTACAGGTTTCACTGATGTTTGAAGCATATTTTCTGGACAGAATAATCAATTATTTCCATCAGCCACTCAAACATTCAGCAGTCATGCATATCAGCCAACCAAACTTTCAACAGTCATACATAACAGCTATCCATAATTTCAACATTCATACATATTAGCCAATCAAACTTTCAACATTCATACACATCAGCCATCCAAACTTTCACATCTGTACACATCAGCCATCCAAACTTTCAACAGTCATACTCATCAGCCATCCAAACGTTCAACATTCATACCCATCAGCCATCCAAACTTTCAACATTCTTGCACATCAGCCATCTAAACTTTCAACATTCATGCACATCAGCCATCTAAACTTTCAACATTCATGCACATCAGCTATCTAAACTTGCAACATTCATGCACATCAGCTATTCATACTTTCAACATTCATACGCATCAGCCATTCAAACTTTTAACATTCATACACATCAGCCAACCAAACTTTCAACATTCATGCACATCAGCCATCCAAACTTTAAACATTCATACACATCAGCCACCAAACTTTCAACATTCATACACATCAGCCATCCAAACTTTCAACATTCATACACATCAGCCATACAAACTTTCAACATTCATACACATCAGCCAACCAAACTTTAAACATTCATACACATCAGCCATCCAAACTTTCAACAGTCATACACACCAGCCATACAACATACACATTCTATTCACATAACTTAATCATGACTTCATTTAACATTAGCCAAATTTCCATTAACTATTACTGATTTAGCTTGACCAGGTTATGTTTCTTTACAGGTGGAAAGCCTCCCCCAGACAGAACAGTTATACGAGAGGAAATACAGCAGATATCACCTGAATTGTTTCTCATTATGTGTATAGTTGCTAGTATTGGGATTCTCTTCGCTCTAACATGTTTGATATTCAACCTGATCTACAGAAATGCAAAGTAAGATATTTGTTTTATCATGTTGATTTGCAGTTCATATATCAACTGACATTTTCAGTCGACAAAGCGACAATGTTATAATCATATGGGTGCTTGTATATCAAAATCTGGGCTTGGCAACCGAAAAAATCGCGAAGCAAAATCGTAATGCTACTACCGGAATTTGACGGTTTTCACGATAGTAGTACTAGATTCTAGCCAGAAAAGAGAGCGTGAGGTTATAAAATTAGATTTTTAGTATTTTTAAACATTTTCCTGATGATATGATGCTAGAATATAAAAGTCCAATATATTTAACATTTGTTTTTATAAAAAACAAAAAATTTGACATTTGACTAAACTTTTGGGTCATTCTACTTTAAAACATCATAACGTCGTTTTAACTAAGCCTACTTGTGGACTGTTTTGGTTTGCAAGCACACACATGCTGTTTTGATATTTGTAGGTCTATTCAAATGTCAGGACCATCATTGAATAACATCAGTATGCTAGGGATCATGTGTTGTTTGTTCAGCATCATTTTACTAGGATTTGACGACAGACTAGTTGATCCACATGGGTTCAGACAAATATGCCATGTAAGTAAGAATGTTTGTGTTTAACAGGGTTCCCACAGAATTTTAAAATAAATTTTCACGACTTTTCCCTGAACCGAATACTGATTTTTCATGACCAAGATAAGCAGAAATTGTAAAACCAGTATACACATTCAAACAGTTTTGTGTATGGACATTCATATTTATACTGACATATAACGTGTTGGTAAAGTTGTAGTGGTAATAGCGAAACTATACTAGTCACATTAAATAAACTTTCTTAATCAAATCATTATTTTTGAACAGAATCAAAACTGGGAGCCTGCCACCGCAAAACACGAATTGCTGAAAATTATTGTTTCACGGTGATTACTTTTGCAACTCTTTCCAATTTCCCTGACTTTTTATCAAATTATCTTTTTCCCTGACTTTTTCATGACTTTCCAGGATTTTCCGTGAACATGGGAACCCTGATTTAAGAGATTTTTGAAACATTTTGTCAGCATCAGTAGTGATAATGATAATGAAAAAGTCAGTGATAAATATGATTAAATGATGCAGAGCTGATTAATGTTTTGCTGGCACAAAGAAGGTACCTATGTGCTGACTTCCATGTCTGATGGCTAGAAATAATTGCTACATTGCGAATAGTTCAAACAAGTATAATTTCTAGCAGTTTCCCAAAACTGACCTCTGTTGTCCTCGCAAGTTTTTACATTAATTTGTTGGCAATGTTAAAAGTCATTCACACTCTACACTTTCAATCATTCAAGCTATTATTTTTTACTGTTTATTTTACATAAAACGTCAAGAAAAACACGTTAATTTACTAACATCTCACAAGATTTTTGCATTATCTTAAATTCATTCTTATCACTTATACAATTAAGATGTAATTTCTTCCTGTTTATCATGTTCCATCGAATCTCATCACGGCTAAACCAAAGAAGCCATTTTTAATCCAGCCAGAAGTTTCCTAGACATTTGCTTTGAGCTGTATAAATTGACCAGTGGAACATATAAATACATCACATGAACTAGCTAATGATCATTACTCAAGCTTTAATGTTCAGTAAAAAGAGAGTAAATCAAGATACAGCATTCGACCAGGCATTTAGCAAAAGCATAATAGAATGTTGCAAAATGTAATATAGACAGCATTTTTTTAACTGGACAAAACATAACATTTGCTCTTTCTTTTCACAATTAGACAAATGGTTACAATAAATTACACATGTAATTTTAATTAGTTAATAACAGTATTTTTAACGAGTGTTGAAATTTCGACGTAGGTTCGAGCATGGCTGTTAACACTGGGATTTACTCTTGCTTATGGAGCCATGTTTGCTAAAGTGTGGACGGTACACAGACTTGCAACAAAAGCCAAAAAAGAAGCAAAGGTAAACATTTCAGTCGTTCGTAAGTAACTAGTTATCTAACATTTTACTAAAACATCGTAACACGACAGCCTCACTCCCAAAACGTGGCACGTATTTTGTTGTGCTGTATTATAAAACAATATGGAAGTTTACATTTTACTAAAACATTGTAACACGACAGCCTCGCTGTCAAAACATGGCACATATTTTGTTATGCTGTATTATAAAACAATATGGAAGTTTACATTTTACTAAAACATTGTAACACGACAGCCTCGCTGTCAAAACGTGGCACATATTTTGTTGTGCTGTATTATAAAACAATATGGAAGTTTACATTTTACTAAAACATTGTAACACGACAGCCTCGCTGTCAAAACATGGCACATATTTTGTTATGCTGTATTATAAAACAATATGGAAGTTTACATTTTACTAAAACATTGTAACACGACAGCCTCGCTGTCAAAACGTGGCACATATTTTGTTGTGCTGTATTATAAAACAATATGGAAGTTTACATTTTACTAAAACATTGTAACACGACAGCCTCGCTGTCAAAACATGGCACATATTTTGTTATGCTGTATTATAAAACAATATGGAAGTTTACATTTTACTAAAACATTGTAACACGACAGCCTCGCTGTCAAAACGTGGCACATATTTTGTTGTGCTGTATTATAAAACAATATGGAAGTTTACATTTTACTAAAACATTGTAACACGACAGCCTCGCTGTCAAAACATGGCACATATTTTGTTATGCTGTATTATAAAACAATATGGAAGTTTACATTTTACTAAAACATTGTAACACGACAGCCTCGCTGTCAAAACGTGGCACATATTTTGTTGTGCTGTATTATAAAACAATATGGAAGTTTACATTTTACTAAAACATTGTAACACGACAGCCTCGCTGTCAAAACATGGCACATATTTTGTTGTGCTGTATTATAAAACAGCATGGAAGTTTACATTTTACTAAAACATTGTAACACGATAGCCTCACTCCGAAAACATGGCACATATTTTGTTGTGCTGTATTATAAAACAATATGGAGGTTTACATTTTACTAAAACATTGTAACACGACAGCCTCGCTGTCAAAACATGGCACATATTTTGTTGTGCTGTATTATAAAACAACATGGAAGTTTACATTTTACTAAAACATTGTAATACGACAGCCTCACTGTCAAAACATGGCACTTATTTTGTTGTGCTGTATTATAAAACAACGTGGAGGTTTACAATTTACTAAAACATTGTAACACGATAGCCTCACTGCCAAAACATGGCACATATTTTGTTGTGCTGTATAAAACAATGGGTTACATTTACTAAAACATTGTAACACGATAGCCTCACTGCAAAACATGGCACATATTTTGTTGTGCTGTATTATAAAACAATATGGAGGTTTACATTTTACTAAAACATTGTAACACGATAGCCTCACTGCCAAAACATGGCACATATTTTGTTGTGCTGTATTATAAAACAATATGGAGGTTTACATTTTACTAAAACATTGTAACACGATAGCCTCACTCCCAAAACATGGCACATATTTTGTTGTGCTGTATTATAAATCAATATGGAGGTTTACATTTTACTAAAACATTGTAACATGACAGCCTCATTGCCAAAACATGGCACGTATTTTGTTGTGCTGTATTATAAAACAATATGGAGGTTTATGGATTGCTTGCAAAAATTTACCTCTGTAAATCCTAAAAAAAAATATTCACAAAACTCGAATTTTCAGCAGTCACAAATTACTAGTTGTGTTGAGAAGCCACTAAATAATGACTAAGTATTCTAGAGCAGTTTTAGCTTATTCTAGATATCTAAACAAGTAGCTTTACAACGAAACACCACTAAGATAAGGGATGTTCTTCCTGATGGGTACATACATTTACCTGTCACCTGTGGCGGGTAAAAATAGTTCCTCATTAACTAAAGTTTCCACTCTATAAAAAATTTAATGAAATTTAGAAAAGAAACAGGACATATACAAGAACAAAAGAGTTGTATGCTTCGTTTTCAGTCTTAGAAGATTTTTTTGCAAACTAATGGACAAAAGTTTTGCTTTGTGCTTGTACAGCATCTCAGTGTAGCAGTGAACATTATTCTGCCCTGTGCTCATTAGCACATCTATCATTAGCACACTAAGGCGTAATATTTGTTATCATCCGGGTGTGTGTTCACAGAATGTAACAACAGCAAGTGCTGACAGTGAGCAGTACTCTGAACATTGTGCTGTTGAATGTCCAATACAAATAGTGAAAAATTATTAACAGTGTTTTTGTGTTTTGGAAATCTTGAACAGTTTCACGGCTGAATTTATCACTTGGGTGGCAATCAGTTAAATAAACAGTAACTGCCAGTAATTTCTGTACGTTTTACTTGCTAATAAGATTGTGTACATGCTACCAAACTTTCAGCCTGTGAAAAATATGTTGCAAGAAAAAAATGTATAAAACAATAATATTGACGCATGCTAAATTACTATATAGCTACTGATCATGCTGGGAGTGCCGGCTGTCAATTCAACGGCCGAGCAGGGCAACTTCACCTGCAGCAGGCTGTTGTATTCCTGTACAAATTTCATAACACCTTAATGCATTGGAACAGCTGTCAAATTTACGAAGTTAGACTGATTTGAATATTTTTAACAAAATTTTGTGCAGAAAAGTATGTTCTACAGTTTTCATGTTGAACAGTTTGAGATTCAGGCTATGACTTGGATAACTAGAAGGCTTAGAAACGGAAATTCTTTGAAAACTCTGCATACTTTTTGGAACATCCTCTTAGTTACTCAACTGAATAAAAAAATTTAAACATTTTATTTACTGTGCTAGAAAGAAAATTTAATTCACTTTCAGAAAATATATTGTTTTGCACTAGTGGCTCATGCAATTAGGCCGTTATGGCCGTTTTTGTATCGGGATGATAAAAACACATAAACATTCGTCGTCATGAAGGAGTTAAAAGTTCCGTGTTAAATTTCTGCTTTTTATCTCTTGATAGAAATTTAAAATCATCTATTGTTAGCTTCTGCATAAATGTAGTTTTTCAATAATTATCAATAATTTAACAACAACTTTATAGATATTTATGAGAATGCCAGTAGGTAGGTAAACTGCATCAAACTTTGAGATTTTTCTAATCTACCCATCATTTTGTTTTTATAAATACATTTCACTTAAAGGAAAACCGGACGATTGTCTCGACTCAGTCTCATTTTAATTTACTGTCCAAAATATACATTTTGTTGCCTATAAATGTTTAGCAATTGTTTTTTATATTTGAATGATTAGCTTAGAAAGGTAATTAATAGCAAGCGAACACAGCTATTGCTTATGTCAGAAACTAACCACAGTTTTTGCAATGGTAGGCATCTTCCCTTGCACGTCAAGCATGTTTGCGTAAGTTTTACTGCTTAAATGCATGATGCCATGAAAATGGGCTCTACGTCATATGACGTCAGAAACTAACACTGCAGTTCATGATCAAGGTTATCACGGTACTGCCTTATATTTATCGGCCATGCGAACGTGACAAAAAGGCGCTGCAATCAATCTTAGTAGATTAGCTGAGCCGTGCGTAGCTTTGAAAGTTTAACGAAATTTGAGTATCCGAGGTAATTATTATTTAATGTAAGCTTTGATTTAAAAAAAGCTATTGTAGTTTTCAATATTTTGAGCTAATGTTTACACAATCATCCGGTTTTCCTTTAAATGGCCCTCTGTCTGTTAACAAGAACTTAGGAAAATGTGCAAAATTTATATATATGTTCTACATATAAAAGCATACCGTGCTTTACTTCTATTTTCCCTTGTGGTCTTAATCTGTGATTGAGTTTTTGAACAAGTTTTTGATTAGCTAACTGTTTCAAATTCTTACAAAAATCTCACTTGACACAGCCATCACAAGTCCTAATTAGACTGCAATTTTTTTGTTATTTAAGTCCCAATTAATTTTGCAACCAACTCATAGCCGCATTTAAAACCAAGTAATCATCTACAATTGTAATTTTAAAATATAACTTTTTTTAACAATTAATATAATCTTTTGAATTTTACTAGCAGGCAAGAGTTGATTTAACTGTGTATTAACTGCCAACCCTAATTTGCTTACTCACGATATACTTGCTATAATTATTATAATGTATCTGCATAAACTTCTAAATGGGTATTCTAAAAGAAGTTTATGCAGTGGTTAAGCTGTGGACGAATAATTCACAATTCTAACTGCACAATTTAAAAAACTTCACATAATAAATTTTACCCGTTTTCATAACATTTCAGTTGTCTAAAGTCATGAGAACTAACAGAGTCGTTCAAGCCTAATTATTGCATCATGTTCTAATTTTAGTTCATAACAGCGCATGCAGAGTTTTACAAGCATTGCTGAATAGTATTTAATCTATTGAAGCGCTGAATAGTAACCTAGTTAATGAGCATTTGTAACATTTTAGCATAGGTGCATAGTTGCTTTGTCATGCCTTGTCAGCACTTTCATAGACTCATTTGACACATTTAGTTACGACATGCTCTTGCTCATGCAGGGGAACAGATACATACGCAATGACTACTTCTCAACTGCATTATTTTTGCAAAATCGACTTGTCCTCTACACTGGTAACGTGTCCGATTCATGACCAGCATTTCTTATCTTCAAATCTGGGCGAATTCTGTCAAAGTCAATCAATACCTGGAACAAATTTGTAATTAATTCTCACAAAATTCACCAGATTCAATACTGAAACGTTAAAAAATTTATGAAATTGGAACTGCTAGAATAAATCAAAACTGAAATTGATTTGTGATGAGGAAAATGAATTTTTAAAATAAAAATGACGGCCAGCACCAGCTTAATAAAAGACATGGCTTTTATTAAGATTCTCTCTGCAAAGTTTCGACGTAATTACATGTCGCATGATATTATGATATAATCCAATAGCAGTCGATTATATCATGACATCATACTTACTAGATATAATACAATACTACTTGGTAATATCATGACATCATACTGACCAGATATAATCCAATACTACTTGGTTATATCATGACATCATACTTACCACATATAATCCAATACTACATGGTTATATCATGACATGATGCTTACCAGATATAATCCAACACTACTTGGTTATATCATGACATGATACTTATCAGATATAATCCAACACTACTTGGTTATATCACGACATCATACTTACCAGATATAATCCAATACTACTTGGTTATATCATGACATGATACATATCAGATATAATCCAACACTACTTGGTTATATCATGACATGATACATATCAGATATAATCCAACACTACTTGGTTATATCATGACATGATACATATCAGACATAATCCAACGCTACTTGGTTATATCATGACATCATACTTACCACATATAATCCAATACTACATGGTTATATCATGACATGATGCTTACCATTTATAATCCAACACTACTTGGTTATATCATGACATGATACTTATCAGATATAATCCAACACTACTTGGTTATATCATGACATCATACTTACCAGATATAATCCAATACTACTTGGTTATATCATGACATGATACATATCAGATATAATCCAACACTACTTGGTTATATCATGACATCATACTTACTAGATATAATACAATACTACTTGGTTATATCATGACATCATACTGACCAGATATAATCCAACACTACTTGGTTTTATCATGACATCATACAGACCAGATATAATCCAACACTACTTGGTTATATCATGACATGATACTTATCAGATATAATCCAACACTACTTGGTTATATCATGACATCATACTTATCACATATAATCCAATACTACTTGGTTATATCACGACATGATGCTTACCAGATATAATCCAACACTACTTGGTTATATCATGACATAATACTTATCAGATATAATCCAACACTACTTGGTTATATCATGACATCATACTTACCAGATATAATCCAATACTACTTGGTTATATCATGACATGATACATATCAGATATAATCCAACACTACTTGGTTATATCATGACATCATACTTACCAGATATAATCCAATACTACTTGGTTATATCATGACATGATACATATCAGATATAATCCAACACTACTTGGTTATATCATGACATCATACTTACCAGATATAATCCAATACACAACACAATACTTATCAGATATAATCCAACACTACTTGGTTATATCATGACATCATACTTACCAGATATAATCCAATACTACTTGGTTATATCGTGACATGATACTTATCAGATATAATCCAACACTACTTGGTTATATCATGACATCATACTTACCAGATATAATCCTACTTGGTTATATCATGACAAGTAACCATGTCGAAATGTAGCAAATGGTGTCTGAATAAAACCCATGTCTTTTCTTAAGTGGGTGCCGGTTGTCATTTTTACTTCAACAAAACTGAGTCGTAAACTCAAGCCGAGTAAAAGGATGTAATGGTTGCATGATTTGTTTATAATGATGGTTATAATATAATAATACTACTTGATTTTATCATTAGTCAATCAGTTATTCAGGCAATTATTTATGAATGTAAATAGAATTCATAATTTTTAAAAACATTTCGGATCTTAATGATCAGTTTCCATATTTTTTTTTCTAACACCATTTCAAATAAATTTAATTTCACGTTTTATTATTTTTTACTCTTTGATTTCACGTTTTTTGTTTCAATTTTGTTTACCCGAACAGAAAGCGATAGGAAAATTAATCCAGAGTTGTCATAGGCGACTACTGCATATATCTCCGGAGCTTGAGTCATCTTCTTTAGCACATGACTATAGTTTTGAGGTATAGGTGCTGCAGTGACGCGCAGTCACCAGCGCCATAATGTCCAGTCTAACAGCATGACATCTGTGTTATGTTTACTGCTTGATCGTAAATGTATGTGACACAAGTTCTCAATGTTTATAGTACATCTACGTACCTTTAATGTAATTTACACATCCCTAATTCAATCTAGATATCGCTGTTATCTTTACTGTGTCATTAGGTGGTGTTGCTGCTTGTATTATATGTTAGATAAACAACTCGTCTGTAACGAATCCTACACAATTGTTTGTGTATAGTTTATGCTCTCACTTAACAGAAAGTAATTATAAAAAACTCGGCTCACTACCAAGTTGTGATAATGGTACTATAAACAGGATTTTATAAACGTAAAAACCTTAGGCAGCAAAAATTACTTAAAACAAGCAAGTAGGCTGGTAAATGATTTGTTAAAGAGTACGTATTTAAACTGGGCACCATTGAGATGGCACCAAAGACAAGTTACATGTTGCTTTTCTGGTTAGACTATATCAGATGTAACCTTTACAAGCTTTGCTTTGCAGTTGTGGGTTAGACTTGCTGTTATGCATACGCAAGGCTGTATGATACCAACAATGTCGCCATAGACAACGCCAAGCTTTGAAACGATGTTTAGCTTTAACTGTCACACTTGTGTATGTGCAGAAGATATTGTGTCACCAGTGCTGTTGCTTATAGATGTTGCTGCACACTTCACACGGAATGAATGCTTATTATCGTCATTGTAAAGTGTACTGTGTGAGATAACTGTTCACCGGATGTAGATAACCAACTTCCGTGCGAAGCTGCTGTCCTGAGGATTGCAGAAATGTCTATAAGAATCAGGAGCTCCTTGGATGAGGTGCTGTCTAGCACATGCGCAGCTTCACACAGAAGCACAGTATCTTTCCCTCCGCTGAACAGGGTAGACCTGTATTGTTTACACTGTTTAGAAAAAACAGTTGATTTAGTAGTTTCATTTTTAAATCATTTCTGTCTATAGTGTATCATTTAACAAAGTCAGCTCAGAGACCTAAATTGATAAGAACTGCTTTCTTCATCAAGCTTTTACGCAAGTGTATTTCTTTATAGTCAAAATTATAATTTTCTTTTGATTCATTCTCATAATATGTGATTCAATTCACTTAGCCAGTGGCATTTGATTTCAAATTTGTAGTTGGAAACTATAACATCAAAAATTTTATTTCAGAATTCAGGTGGTTGGAATCTTTACGTCATTATTATTATTCTGCTGACTATAGACTTGACTATCTTAGTGATTTGGGAGATACTCGATCCTTTAGAAAGAAATATGATGGAATTTCCTTTACAGGTAAGAAAAAATGGCTTGTGTGTGAAAACAACAGTTTGTTTCCAAAGTTCTTGAGATTCTTACATATTCACTTTCAATGGGACAGTTCCAGTGAGAAAGCAGAACAAATTCACTTTCAATGGGACAGTTCCATTGAGAAAACAGAACAAATTCACTTTCAATGGGACAGTTCCAGTGAGAAAGCAGAACAAATTCACTTTCAATGGGACAGTTCCAGTGAGAAAGCAGAACAAATTCACTTTCAATGGGACAGTTCCAAAAAGCAGAACAAATTCACTTTCGATGGGACGTTCCAGTGAGAAAGCAGAACAAATTCATTTTCAATGGGACAGTTCCAGAGAGAAAGCCAAACAAATTAACTATGGTCAGGGCCAGGTTATCCTATAGGCTATTATAGGGTCCATCAAGCTTGGAGGTCCTCAACCTTTGGTAATATTTAGTCATAAAATCTGTTTTCTCACTACTGTCATGCTGTATGTGCTAATATGGTTTGTAATAAATAGTAAAATAATTGTCTTAAAGAATATTTTTATTGACAAACAAAAGATAGTTATTCTAGTTTATTTAAAGAATTTGCAATAAGTTTACTTCAAGCTGCGTAAATGTCACTAAAATATATTCAATATATACGTTGAATTACACAATATATATATTCTTTAAGTAATACAAATACTTTACTAGTTTATCACTGACCACTAGGGACAGCTCTGCTGGGCCCCTACCCCATTATTAGCCTAGGAGCCCCAAAGGTTATAGTCCAGCCCTGCTTTTGGTACACTGCTAGATGTAATCCAGTGCTCAATCTCATGCTTACTACTAATCTATCTAGTGGTCAGTAATAAACTTCTAATAGAAAAAACTGACCAGCAGAGTCATTAGCCATGTGTCGATAGATCTGCCACAAGAAGAAAGATAGCATCATTGCAACTAGTTTTGCTCCGTTAAGTACCGGGAACTATGTATTACTCTTTGCTGAGTTCCATACAGCTTCTTCAGTACAAATATTTGTACAAATGCCAATGATTATACATAGAATAGCATTTTGTTTGGTGTTTTGAACTCTTAATGACTGTTCTTGCATTATATAGGATCCCACAAATTCAGATGATGATAAGAAAATTCAACCATTATTGGAACATTGCGAGTCAAAAAATCACATTATATGGTTAGGTAAGTAAGAATCTAACATCATAGAAGCAGTAAAAAGTTTTAAAACCAGAAATATCTAAACATAAAGCAAATTCAAGATCATGGAAGCAATAAAAAGTTTTAAAGCCAGAAATATCTAAACGTGAAACAAAACAAATTCAAGACGCCTTGGAAAGAGGGGGATTATTAATTGTTTAATAGGGAAATCAGTTTTTTGCACTTGTGTAAGAGAAAGTTAATAACGGGCACCAGTAAGTAGAACCAGCAAAGTTTATAACAAAGAACAACTGTTTGCAGTAGGTCACAAACACAGTATGACAGCAAAGGAGTCACAGTTTGTTGTATAATGGAGAAAAAGAACTAAAACCCAGTGAAACTTGGAAAATTTATAAAAAGACATCAAACAGCCATCCAAGAGGCACCGCATATTTCAGATTAATGATTATTTCTCAAATCACGCAATTGCATCAATATCCTCTGTAGGAAGCAATTAATAGTAAGAAGAAGGGAAGTCACTAGTCGAACAGCAAGCAATTTGTGTCTGGCGTGTGACCAATGGCTTGCATTAATGAAGTCTGGACCAACCACTGTTTACAATTACCATGAAACTTATTTCTGCAACAGTTAAGGCGCATTCAGGATGCCCTGGAAAGAGGGACTGTTGATCGTTTTATGGGCAAATTGCTTTTCTGAGTTGGTGTAAATGCAATTCAGCCCTTAGTTATACGGGCTGGTGGGTGCAAAGATATGCGAGTTTGTTATCTTGTGGCACTTTGTTTTAAAGCTGTCAGTAAACTTTCTCTGTGTTTCATTGTGTAAGATTTGCTAAACAAAGAGGTGTTAAGAACAAGTATATTGCTAATTGCATTTAATGTGATTAGTATGTACCCTATCAGTGCAGGTAATAGGTATTGACTTTCTTATTTGTTTCATTCAATTCATTATATCGATGATTGTGGCAAGACTGGGACTTTACAGCTATTCAAGGATAATCCTGTAAGGTAAGACAATGAGCCAGCAAAATTCTGATGTAAATACATCCTCCATTAACAAGAGAACTAATTAGAAGTACAGCAGATGAGACTGCATTAGAGGACAAGAAAACGGGTACCTGAAGTAGGTTTCAGAAAAATTACCATAAAATATTATCTTACTTTACACCAATTTTATACATATATCGTACATGCATTGAAAGGATTTTTTATTTGTTTTCATTTTAAATCTCCTGCAATACTGTTCTGATGACGCCATTACATGACGTAAAATAGGGGAAGAAAAGGAAATGTTAAATTACGTCCCAAAAGACTTTCCATGCAAATTTATATTACTTAGTATTTCGCTTACCTGCTTCAAAGATATATGTAACTAGAAAATAAAATTATTAATTATTTAAAATGCTTTCACCAAATGGTAAAATCTCATTGACTCACTTCGAGGGTGCACCACTCACTAACCAAAAACGTATTTTTAATGTTATTGACAAAATACAGTAATTTTAAATTTTACTTAGTTAGTGACGTATGCACTACGAATGCTCTGATTATTTTTTCAAACTTTACACAATGTTATCTAAACTTGTTTCAAATGAGTCAAAATGGCTGCATCTAACGCTCATCGCGTTTTATACAGCGATACTGCCGACGCATGTCTTGTATGCAAAAAGGCAGTATGTAAGTGGTATAAAATTTCAGGACGAACTATTATGTAAGTGGAGGGTCTTTTGTGCTTCAAGTGATTTGGCTAGCTATTCAACTATTCTGTTCATCCAGTCGCGGCTTGCAGTTAAAATTAGTGAAGGTGCAGCTTCAAAAAATGTTTAGCCATCGTTTTGATATTGCGTAAAATGAAATAAACATATAAAAAGAAAATTTAGTCAAAAAGAAACACTACCGTACACTTGCACAACAGGGTCGGCACTGCATGAGTAATGTCTCTACCCAGCATGTAGCTTCTTATCTCAGACATGTGCGCATGTGCACAACAGCCAAACATCCAGCAGCTGGAACTGTGAAGCGCACAGTTACATACAAGGATATTTGTAATGTTTTCAAGAACTAGGGAATGGCCCTTGACATTAAGCTTAAGGATTATATAATGTACAATCATAAAGAAGTAAAGAAAAAAAGGTTCACTACACTGAATGTTATCAATAACATCAAGTGAAAATAGGGGGTGCTGTAGTTCCGCAGTGCCTGTACTTGAGCCACCACTATATTCATCTTAATTATTGCTGTGTGCTTGCACATGTATAGCAATTTAAAGTTTTATCAGCTTGAGGTAAAATGTTTTTTATTATTTTTTTCAATTAGCAATACACAGTAAGCATTATGAGAGACTGTAATCAACATTTACAGTAGCACAAGATTGTAATTTTATCACAGTAATGTTAATTACAGGTGTCATGTATGGTTACAAAGGCTTGGTGTTGGTGTTTGGAATATTTTTGGCATACGAAACACGAAGCATGAAGATAAAGCAATTGAACGATTCACGATTTGTCGGAATGAGTATCTACAATGTTGTCGTAAGCAAAAAACTTTGTTGATTTCATGTTGGTATTATACAGGAAAACGTTTTTGTGGATGTGTCTTGCGGTTTTGTGGTTGTGTTGTGTAAAGTAAATGTTGCAAATATCACATAATAATAAAATTGTAATTGATCTGACTACGACTGTGTACGTGGAAACTAAGAATTCAGGAGGAATTTTGAATTATCAGAGGTGTAGTCAGGTTCTAAAGTTAGGGAGAGCAAGCACATAAAAATGGAGCCGTGACAGGGGCGTAGCCAGGTTCTAAAGTTAGAGAATGGAGCCGTAACATACAAAGGAATTATATGTTTGTCTATGCCACAACAAACAGTATAAGTATGTAACAAGAATAATATTATAATAATTAGATTTGGGGGAATCTGATCCTTGGTTCAATCAGTCAACCTTGACAAATGAGTTACGTAAATGCATCCTAATTTCAAAAAAATGGGCGGTTGGTTGGTCAAATAATGACTCCATTGTTGAAAAGGAGCAAATTTTGAAAAATGTGCCGAGGAAGTGGTTGCTCCACTAGCTTTCCTACTAGCAACATCACTGTGTTTTACTTTGTTTCAGTAAGGAAATTTTATGAGAGCTATGAACTTCATATGGATACCAAAGATTCAAAAATGTATTGCCTATTTGTTAAACCCTCACTTGAGGAAACTAGAATTTAGCATTATTATTTATTATAAGCTGCAAATGAATGAATTCAGTGCTGAGACAGTACAGCAGTAGTGATAATCAGTTACAATAAATTTGGCTCTTTCTAAACTTTTCAGACACTATAGGTCTGCAGCAGGTACTTCAAGCTCATTGTTTCACTATTATAATGTCCCTGTTTTACTGCTAAACAAATTTTTGTTGCAGAAATCTCATATGGCTGGAAAAAATTAAAAATAATATTAATAATGCATGCTTGATTTTGACTCTCTCAGTATATACGTTCATCAGGTATGTTTATGAGCAGTGTTTATGATACTGCAGCAGCCCACTAACCGAGAAAAGGGTACACTTGATTGATATTGTCTTTGTGAAGTTGACCTCCATTGGTTGATGTGACATTTCCCAATTAGTGTATTTTTGGAAAATGTTAATATTCCGCAAAAGTTTTTAATGGTTTGGAATACATGCAGCTGTTACTGAAAAACAGGAGACCGATTTTAAATCCAAAAAGCTAAATAGTAATAAAATATATTGCAAAAACATAATTATGTTAAATTATGTGTGAAATGTCAATATCTTACGTTTTACGTAGGTGCTATGCCTGATAACAAGTCCTGTGACGATAATTATTGGTGATCAGCAAGATGCAAGTTTCATCTTTGTATCGTTAGCAATCATATTCTGCAGTTTTCTAACAATGGCTCTTATTTTTGTACCAAAGGTACTATATATGGTTACTACATTGATTTTTTGAAATTAAACTTTGATTAAACGAATGTGTGACATTTTTGTGGCTTCAGAATTTTTCTAAATGTGAGCACTGCTGGGAAGCCATATCAAGAATTTCAACATGTTTTTCTTGAAGTCAGGTATCGAGTTGTGCCAGAAATGTCATTGGAGCAAATTTCCAATAAGTAACTCAATCATTGTATCATACAAATCATTGAATGAACCTTCTCACAGTTCCAGTGATTGACGATGATTGTGAAAAGGTCAAAGGTTAAGTGTACCAGACAATGCATTTGTGTGCACTTGACAACGCTTTGCAGCCCATGCTATTGTAAAAGTCATTAAGAAAAGGGACGAATGCTAGTTACAGAACCTTACCCAATTGTACTAGTAAATCACTTTGCACAAAGACTAATGCATACTTAAGTAAAGTCTATAAACAACTGATGCAACAGACAGCTTTGCTTTATACACATGTCACATGACGGTTGTAGTTAATATGCGTTGCTAAGATACACTTAACCTTTGACCTACAGCAACTGCGCATGCGCACAACATTTATACAGGTAAAGAAGGTAGTATTAATTATTCTTCCACAGCATGAAACTAACACGAAAGCCATGTATTGTATTTCTAGCAAAACTATTTTAAAGGAAAGAATAAATCACTCAGTATGTTGGGCATGTTTTATTGTTATCACTTAACTTAGAAAAATATAACAAAGAAATTTGCAAAAAACTTTCTATAAAGCATAAATTTAAAATATACTACCTCTGAATAAAAAATTTCAGGTGTGGTGGTTGCCACCATTTATTTGAAAATCGTGATGAAACTGGGAGACTTCCTGGCTTTTCGTAAACACGCGCTGCTTAAACTAATTAAAACTTCTGCAGCTTACCTAATATTCACGCAAAAATGTTACAACATCAGCATGCTAATGTTTTTGTAAAAACTTGTTATACTTTTGACGAAGATTGACAGTGCGCTACTTTTCTTCAAGAGGAATGACGTCATTGGGAGAAAAAAGGGCTTTTAAAATGGGAGTGTCCAAGCAGGACACGATCGCGACTTTAAAGTGATTTTACCAGTTAGACGAGGCGCTTATTGTAGTTTTATTACTAAATCCTTCTAACATTTTTTGCAAACATAGAAATGAGCCTGACCTCCCGGAAGGCTTGACCTTTCCTTTAATTTACAAGCACATGAGACTTGCTACATTTATTGCTGCAAAAATAATTACCTACTCATTTGCTAATTTCAGTTTATGTCAATGTGGAGATATCCACGGGACAGCGCAGAATCAACAGCACTCACTGATAACTGTCCGAGCAAAGAAGAAGAAGAAAGATTACAAAAGCTCACCACTGAAAACGAAGAAATAAAGAAGGATATTGCTGAGGTAAACAAGCCATACTTTAACGATGTCGATCTTTGCATAAAGGAACATCACTAGTAATATGTCAGCTTCTCTGTAACTGTTGTTGGCAACTTTAGGTGTTTTTGATTCTTTTTGATTTTAATATTCGAGAATAAAGGTGAGAGAGCTAGACTGGTGCATAATTTGGTCCAGGTTCAAATGTTATCTCAAAGTTACCGACCCAAATATGATTAATGAAATTGTTTGTGTTAAAGCATCTTTCTAATTTGATGTATTAACTAGATAGAAACAAGGAACAGAAGAAATAAGATATGCGCATAATTATTAGAGATATTTACATAGTTTTTACGTAATGATATTTCAATGACGATATGAAAGTAATAGTATTAACTCACATTAGTACACAAGAGATATATATTGGTCTATAACATTATAAAGACCTAACTACGTTTCAGTATAACCGATTAATGGATTATAATAAACGTATCGACAAAAACCATGACATCATTATTTCCGTTCTATTACTAGGTTAAAACAATAATGTAAAATAGTCTCACATACCGATTACTCTATGCCCAGGGATATCCGCGATAAGGAGCTGGAAGATAACATTGCGCTTGGCGGGCTACTTTGTTAACTTAAATCATGGAGGATCGAGCACACATCATAAAGTTTTTAGAGGAAGCCTTTTAAAGTCAGAATAATTATATAATTACATGGGTAATTGGGCACGCTGCCAAATACTACTTATCCTACAGGCTTGCACGTTCATTCATAAACCTGTTTGCCAGGGCAGATACGTATAAACACCAAACTCGAGATACGCCATACTGGCATATTTCTTGACATCTGTTACATGAAAGTCTCATTTTTCTAGAAAGAGGAACAAATCAAGGAATTGCATTCGAAGCTCCAAGATCGATCTCGTTTGCGAGCTGCTCTAACAGCAAAACACGGAGGTTCCCTGCCAACGACAATAACAACACCAGCAACACCACTGCCACCTATCGAGTCGGATGACGAGACTTATCAGAATACAACAAAGGCAGAAATAGAACCTTCTAGTGTAAAAGAAAGTGTTGAATATACATTCACTATAGACTGTGATGATGACTGTCCAATGGCTACGCCTGAATCAAGTTTTATTAATGATCCTAATTCAGATTCTGGTGTTCATAGTGTTTCTAATGCAAAGAGTTCAAAAGGCTCAGCCACCACCGGTTCAGGTAATAATGTTAGAAGCTTATTTACTGATTATTTTTGTTTGAGTGCTGAAATACACAATTATAATACACGATATCGACTTAACTATCACTGCTTACATTGCAACACAAATCTAAGAAAATTTTCAATCAAATATAATGACCCTTATTGCTCCAGCTTTGGAAAATACCAACTCACTGTCAATCCTTAAGAAACTATACAAATCAAACTTAAGTTACACGTATAACTGATTACTCCATCACGACTTTTGTTTTCACTTTCAACAAATTGCCCTCTAGGGTAAACTAGCTCTCATCTGTACATATCAGGAGTATCATGTAGTCTAATCAAAAGTTGCCTCCTCCACAAAGGCCCAGTAAATATGTAATTTATCATTCTTGTACCATTCAGTTTATATCGTAATTATGACTAAAACCCATTGTAACTCTCAATATATCAGCAATATATTATTAATAAATATTTTTTATTAATAATTTTGGTCAGAGGTGCTGGCAGCAAATTACAGAAGAGTGGCAGGATTTATGAAAAGGGCACATTTTGTTTACCCATATTTCTGTGGCCAGGCTAATGAAGATATGACTTATGTACAAGTGTATATCTAAGACACCCCAAATGCCTCCTGCCTCTCGCATATTCCTTTTAAAATGAATAAAAAATGAATGATAGATGCATGTTTTCATGTAGAGTTCAATTTTGATAATGCCAGCTAAAAATGGCCGTTTGACACATTAAGCACAAACACATTTTTACACATGTTCTAATTTTATTCCTCAACTCATTACTTACCTAGAACTGGATGTCGACATTTTCTATCAAAAAGGCAGTGTTCTGCTCCCACACTGCCCATCCCTTGAGAAAGGGCAAGGGGGGCCAGTGCTAAAATTAATATTTATATCAGTATTTGCTTTAAGCATTTCTATTAATTCATGTACTTTGTGATGTAAAAGCATCTGTTGTTTATCTTGCTTGGAACTGAAACTGAAGCTATTTTTGGCCGGGTCAGAGAAAATACTGGTACTGTAATTTACTTATCTTTGCAAACAGAGGAAACACTGACACTCTCAGTGAATAAGCCTTTTCACAGTTCCAATGATTGATGATGATTGTGAAATAGTCAAATGTCAGTCTACCAGACAATGCATTTGTGTACACTTGATAATGCTTCGCAACCCATGCTATTGTAATAGCATCCGTTTTAACAGTTAGCTAGTACCTTACCTAGTTCATTTTTTCTTGTTGTCAAGCAAGATTCTACTAGTAAATCACTATACCCATAGACTAATGCATAATTAAGCAAAGTGTATGTAAAACAACTGAAGTTACTGAACTGATGTGGCAGATGGCTTTGCTTTATGCACACATCAGGTGACGGTTGTAGTTTAGATGCGTTGCTGCGGTAGACTTAACCTTTGACATACAGCAACTGCACAACGAAACTGTGAAAAGGTTATTATTAAAAGACAGTTCTTTAGTTTTGGAAGTGTGAGTATGAAGTTGCCATTTTATTTAGTTTAAAATGTGAAGAAAAAATTAAGTACTAGCTTGCATATTTAAATCTGTAACAGGAAGACATCTGTTTTCATGTCTCAATCACCATTAAATAAAACATTGTTGGAAAAACTGCACTATTGTTTTTTTATTTTCAGATGGGGCTGTGCTACTCTGAGAGACATCAAGTCACACCAATTTGCCATGAGGTCAGAGAGACAAGCATGGCATGCTGGTGACATGAGAATGGTGCTATTTTTCCAGAAAAATCTTGCAAAAAACATGTAAATATGGTATAAATATGGTAGAGTCGATTTCACAGCACTGTCAGTATTTTGCCAAATGTCATTAGATACATAAATACGTTTGTATTTTCACAATGTAAATATATGAGTCATTGTTGAGCTTAATAGTATTTTAGTTAATGTTGTGATATCAAATGTATATTAATGCACTGTCAGGTGTAGATTTTTTTATTTGTACAGAAATGTTTTACTTGTTTGTTTATATGTAACATTATTAATATTAGTATGTTCTTCATTCAGTGATTCACTCTATGTTATGTTTTGTTGCAAAATAAGTCTGCTTCATATCTCAGTGCAGTTTTTCAATAGACTTGTGCTATAGGCTAATGAAGGCTGCAGCCTGGAACCATTCAAGCTTGGGGGGGGGGGGCTCAAGCTTTGGTAACATTTGATAAAAAATCTATCTTTCACTACGGTTGCGTAGAAATACATGCTAATTTGATTTGCAATAAATAGTGGTATTTCTTAAAAGAATATTTTGATTGACAAACAAAAGATAGCTATTTTATCTTGTTTAAAGAATTTGTGATAAGTTTACTTTAAGCTGTGTAGATGTCACTAAAATATATCATGAGTAAAAAATATTCAAGAAGAATGCAGGCGAGTTAGAGGGTGTGGCTCCGTCTGAGGGGACCCCATACTTATATTAGCCTAGAGACCCCTGACTATAAGTTAAATGTAAAATGCAAATCAGTGCAGGACAGGCAATATAATTTCAGTTTTAAGGTTTCAGGAGAAAAGTGCCAGATTATTTTTAAAATGAGACGAATTTAGCCAATCAAAGTTAGCTAATGATTATACTTGTCTTATATATAGCAGGCACATAAACGTTCAATGAATTTGTGAACATTCAACTTAGTGATGGGTGATTAATAGATTAATTGAACTAATTGAGATTACAACCACGTATAAATTGATATAATCGAAGATTGAACAGTAATTCAGTTAATCCATAGTAAAATATAGGTGTTATCTACTGACTACAAGACAGTGTTTTAGCACAAATAAAAGGAATCCTTGCATTTTCTCACCTTACACAATGTGCACAAACCAGAGTGTTGCAAACTGGGGCTTCTTATTTGTTTTCACGTGACGTGTGTAGTTGACTTAGTAATAGAGTAGTTAATGAATGTACTTGTCTATAAAAATAGTTTGCGAGTACGAAAATGGCAGACAGCAAAGAAAGCCATGAAGAAGTTTATAGGCTATATTTCAGTGCTGCAATGTTTAAAAAATGTGACTAAAACACTAAAAAATGACCACAAAAGATTAATCATGATATTGAATTACAAGAACAAGATCGTAATCAAACTAGAAAATTTCAAAATCGCCCATCACTAGTTCAATTTATAAATGAATGGTGATAAATTAATAAGATAGATGAAAACTTGTCCTCAAATAATATGTATCTTTTTCCAAACACAGATGATAAACTTTTACACTAGTCGTCAACTGACTGTGGAATTGCTTTCACTCATGGCTTTATTTTATTGCAACATGGCGTTAGATTTTTGATGTGTTCACTAGTAATGTACAACTGCTAAAAGATGCGAACGGATAAAATTGTTTGAAATACGTCCAGTAAATTTCTACAGTATTTGGTGGATACATAACTCATGAGACATCACTTCGACTAGGACTGTGGAGATGTATAATCTTATATTAATAGTCAAAACAATGGCTGTGAATTTTTTTTTGCTACCACATTAGTTTAAATCGTTTTGCAATATTTTAGTCTTGAGTCTTATATTTATTATAAAAACGAACTAAAACAAAAGCTAAAACTGTGAGATTAGTAAGAATATCTGAAGAATATAATTTCTGTAGACTATGTAGCCCAGTTGATGTATGAGCATGTTAAATATGAGCTACAGAAACACGGCTTTTTATAAACAATGTGGATGGTAGGGGAAATGATTTAAACTAGGTAGGTAATTGGTATTGAAATAAAAATTACTTTTTATTTAGCTAAAAGGCAATCCATTATGAAGCTGGTTGCGTTTTGTATAATTTGAATACCTATAGGCTTCTTAAATAGTCAAGATTTTGCATGTAATTTGTGCTATGTAAACCAATAGCACCCACAGTGAAAAATTCCAAGCAAATTATTTTTTGTTAGTATAAAGTTCTTGTATGCGTAGTGTACTTGCTTATGTACAAATAATGTTTGTTAAACATTTATAAAGTTGTATTTACATACATGTTGTGTTATTTGTACCCTCATGACAATAAATTCTTTTTGTAATGCATTGTCAAGTTGTTATGTAGTGCACATAAATTTCTTGGCAAAAAATGATTGGAAACTCGTCAAATCTCACCAACTCTGTTTTGAGCTTCTATATCTAAACAGTAAAAAGCTGTGTTTAAAGTCAATCGTGCAATCTTATCTGAATCGGAATGTGTGAAAAATTATCGCCTTATATATGTCGACTTTTGTGTAATAAATTTGACTGCGAAGACACAGGCAACTGAATTAGGCTGAGACATCTCTTATGGAATTTCCGTGAAGGCCACCCAGGTTGAATCCGTATACAAGCCCCATCATTCGCTATAGTGCAAAAATCTGTAAGACCAAAGTAACCACAATCGCGGCTAGTTGGCTTCGGAGCAGGCTAGCCCGCTTATGCCAGGTGTCAAACAAATTTGCTTCATGCTGCGTTAGGCAACTGGAATATTCATTAGCATAGATTTGTGCTAATAATTTTGCTTCGCGTTACTTAAAATACTGCAAAACAGCCAAAACACGTTAAGTCACCAAGTTAGTGGTTTCAGTGATTAGGAGCTCAATGTATGTCTGACATAGATTTCAGACCATGAATAAATGTGAACAGAAACTGGTAGTAATGAGCATTAATATTTTTCAAGTGCAACTTTGGGACCAAAAGAGCAAACATTTATAACAGGCCTCAAACAGGCAATTTGTTACAAATGATTGAGTTCCGCAATGTAGTGAAAACGAGCAAACTTAATTACTAACGCGAAAATATCCTGCATTAGTGCCTACTGCGCATCTCTTATCTCTGCTACATAATGCAACAGCTCAGCAGATTGTCAGCTGTCACAACAGCTACATAGTGGTGGATATACGCCACCTATGTTATTAGTTAATTGGTTACAGGCTGGATTCAACCTGTATGCAGTATCTGTATCTCACCTTAAAAGTTTAATCTCACTACACCCACCTGTTATTAGCATGGGCTCTAATTACAAGTCAATATTTTCACAAGCTTTGCTAATTTCTTTATGATACATTATACATAAAACATAAAAACTTGTCTGAATTAAATATTTTTTCATGTGAAAGTAATACACGAGCATGTGCGTTAATAACCTTTTGACAGTTCCAGCGATTGATGGTGATCATGAAAAGGGTGACCACTGGGAAAATTGCATGTGGGTGAGTAAATGTGTGTGTGACCACTGGAAAAATTGCATGTGGGTGAGTAAACGGATGGGTGACCACTGGGAAAAGTGCATCTGGGCAGATTCATCTCTCTTCCCCATAGGTGTTTTTTGCCCTCTGGCTGTTTAACGTTAACGGAGAATGTACACATCGTGGCTAAGACTCTTCACCAGTTGGGAATATTATTTTAACGAATAATTCTTGACAATTTGTTAATTTGTTAATTTCCTGCCTTGCCATGAGCAACTGTATCAAGTAGCTTCTGCCATTATCTGCTGGATTTCGGCTTATACATACAGATTGTCGAATAGTAAAAACTTCAAAGAAAAACCGCTTGTAAAATTAAATTTTAACTCTTCCATGAATCCCATTAACTAGAGGCTAACTAATGCACTTGGTCAGTTCTATGTCGGGTAGGTTTTGATACAGGTAGATAGAAAATAATTTCACCAGGCGGTTTTTGTAAAGCGAGTTTGCAAACAAGCAAAAATTGAAAATATTGCAAAGTAAATAAAATGGAAAAACTTCAAAGAAACACTGAACTCAATTCTTCACCTGCAAGTGCATTAGAAATTCACGTTATTTGCACTGATGATAAATTATAGGAAGACTGGATGATTCTTCATATACTACCCCATTTCCAAGTCCAAAAAAGTATACATTTTAACACGATTATTACTGCATAAGTATTTCTGATAACTAAATAATGGATTAAAATCTTAATTAACAGCGGGCAAGCCTAACTATTGATGACATCACAAACTAACATAATTTTCAACAGCAAAAATATTCTGCGAGCGTGTTGCATGTTTTTGTGAAAGCAAAAATTGAAGTACAGTGCTCCTGTAACATATTCAGTGTGTTGTACTATGTTTTAAGATAGAAATTCAATATTCAAATTTACTGCTGTCTGACACCTCAGCTGTCGAAAGTGTGCAGTTCATCAGAAACTAACACATCTGAACTGAGAGGCGCAGCACCAGTTTTTGTGTAAAACGTTTCCGAAATGCAGGCGCCAGTGCCAATCTAACCAGCGAAGGACAAAATGCATGTAACAGCGAAGGGCTAGTGGCACAAACGTGAAATCATGTTTGTGTCGTAATAATTCTTTCACGTAAGTCATTTCTGAAGAAATGGTGTGGTTCCTTTTCAACATTATAAAGAGTAGACTGTTTTGACTTACAGCTTAAGATTGGGTCCAGTTTTACTTTAAAAAAACTTGTTCCTAAGCAAATTTACTGCTAACCAAGATTTTGAATCCAAGATGTTTTTGTACACAACTCACCAGAGATGTCATTGTTATTGCCACCAGAAGCTAACAGACAAGCTGACTTCCAGAGCGCGAATGTAATGCCAGTAATGTGGTGGTAAATATAACATTTCACCTTCCTGTAACAAGCATTCTTCACACACGGCTTGTTTGAAGAGCGGAAATTTCTCAGTTGCAGGGTTTTCAGCGTCAACCTATAAAATGTCCAAGCTTTATTCAATTGTAATTGGCAAAAAAGACTACAAAAAATACTTCTTCACATAAATGAAATATTTTCAACAGTCAAGTTGCAATAAATTTTATTTGAATTGATTGCAAACCATGGCAAGGCTAGCAAAAAGATGCACAATCTCACACAAACATTTGAATGAAAACGAAAACTGAAGTAAGTAAAAGAATTGCAAGAGCAAATTGTGAAAAATCATAACAGTAATAGCAGGAAAAAACTAAGCATGACCTGAATAATTTTTTCCATTTACCATGAAAAATAATAGTTTACACGGGTACGAGAAAACTAATAACTATAACAAGGTACTAAACCAAGCAAAGAACATCCAAAGCAGAAGTTTCCAATAGGAGAAGAATTGAGAGTGTAAAGGATTACAGCAACAACAATAAGGCAAATGTGCTAATGCAGTGGCTTCATTTGGCAGTAATAGTACAAGCATGTAAAATCACAAAGCAAAACAGCACACCTGAAGTTGCTGTATTGAGTTGATTAAATATTAACACTGTTCTAGTATAAAATAAAAATCACAACAGAGCATATACTTACAAAACTATATATGTACCTGACTAGTATTAAACAATAGTTTATCTTCGTATGGATAAAGACAGTCAGTGTATTTTGTAGAGTAGAGCTTGATATATTTCGCTCCGCAAACCTATCACATAAAATAATTATGTTACCAAATTCATTTTATGAATTGTTAAAGTGCAAACAGCAATAAATTTAGGCAAATACAAATGAAGAAAGGAATAAGAAATTAGGGCTGCTCTCTGTAAAAAGCCAGAGAAAAATGCTATACTCTTCGTACAAGAGACTTCAATACTGCCATTTGAGCGATTATTATTCAGGCACAGTTTAAAATGCACAGTGTAAGGGGAGCTACAAAAATTTTTCGTACAAAATACTACAAAAGAACCTTTCTGATGTTTTGATGCTAAAATATAAAGATCCAATATATTTAGCACTTGTTTTTGTAAAAAACAAACAATTAATATTTGACCCAATTTTTGAAACATTCTACTTGAAGTATAATAGCGCATTATAGCGCACTTTTAACTGTGCCGACATGTGGATGGTTTTGCTTTGTAAGCACGTACTTTACCAGCTTTCACAAGCACAGTTAACAACTTATGTATTATTTCATATATTTATGTGTAGATACTTAGAAATGACTTTATATCATAGAATTAAGAAACATAACTTACTGATGCAGAAAAATTCATGCAAAGCCTTTTATTCAATTAAATTTATGAAAGAAAGACATACTTGGAGGGCATTGTGGGATTGCATGTTTTGTGTACACGCATATACGGTGTATAAAACTCCACATTGTTTACCTGGGCAAGTAAGTTGTGCTTTGGATCTTGGTGAAGAGGTGATATCGTCCCTTTCGGGCCAAACCAAATGTTCAGGTCAGGTTCGGAGTCTTCTCCTAAACTACAGTAATCTGGAATTATGATGTCTTTTCTTAACTCAGGTATCTGCATGAGAACAAAATAGCTAATAGTTACTTATTGTTAGCAGTGAAAATGCAGCTAAATGAGAAAAAGTCTTTAAAACACTTTTACAATTTCTAAAGTGAGTTTAAGTTTTGTAAATGAATAATCAGCAAACATACTTGATTAAAAAGTTGATGCTGAGCCAAGTAACCAATGTCAGCAGAGCTGCCCTCTATGTAATTATCGATGAAGTCATTTATCGTCATCAAACTCTGCGACCAAGATTCCTCTGTGTATCTACTTCCAATTTCTATCGGGACTGTACGTTTTCCAGCTATCTCACGCATGTACTGCAAACTATAATACAATAGTTAGAATTTCATACACAAACTACAATGCGATATTTGAAAAAATTATAATAATTAGCCGATGCATCAGCTTCTCTGGTATTTTATTTTCAGTTCAGGACATCATATAAAACAAGTTTTTGTAACAAGTCAGTATTTAAGTTTTTTGATATATGTGTGCTTGCATAGCAAAATCGTCCATAAGTCGGCAATTATAGTTATTCGCATATCCCGAATCTCCATTTCATGAGGATCATTTTGATACCAAGCTCAGTGCCCTATGTTATTTCTAAGCGGAGATGATCCACGTTGAAGTTAAGGTGCAGGCTACACACGAGACACATAATCTTGAGAAAATCACTGTTAAAGTTAGTCATTGTTTTTTGTCGCATTTCTACAAAACACTTAACGACCGCACAAATGCTGGTAACTATGGACTTGGTAAGAGCAGATTGAAGTAAAGTTTAAATCTGGTAGATGGCTCTTTCTGATGAAGATCTGGGCTTAGCAACAGAAAAACTCGAAGCAAAATGACTGCTTCCATGAGTTACTACTGGTGTTTGAAAATACAAGTTTTTTTCTCAATTACAGTTTTACTTTTTAGACAGAGAAGTGAATACAGGGTTACAAACTTAGATTTTTATTGTTTTTTAAACATTTTCTTGACAATTTAACTCTAGAACATTAAAGTCCAATATATTTAAAGTTTGTTTTTATAAAAATTGACATTTGACCAAACTTTTGGTGCATTTTACTTAGAAGCATCACAACATAGTTTTAGCTACGCCGCTTTATGGACGATTTTGTTTGCAAGCACACATAGCGCACGCAAAGAGGCATGGAAAATGGTGCTAGTCTTGTGATTTGAAAACCACGGTGAGGCTTCACTATTTGAGTTGTACCAGTCCTCCTTCCTGCATCGTTCATTTCCTTTTATTTATTGATGAACTCAATATGATCACTTAGTGTAATTTGCTAGGTACAGTGCAACTTAAAAAACAGGAGGTTCAGTAACCTTGGTTGTTAGATTTCGTAAATCCAGATGAATTTTCATGCAAATGTACGTGATTGTTCAAACATCTGAACAACGTGTCAACCGGCTAAAAATAAAGAGGAGATTATTCACAACAAAGTTTATTAGTGCTAATGACATTTCAGAGAAACCTCCGCTTCATTCATCCAAAACGTTATTAATACTAATAAATCTTGTGATTAACCACCTCTTTATTATTTTTATGCTTAAAATTGATATATTTTCAAAACAAAGGGACAGAATAAAATAGATTCTGTTTTGTGAATGAAGCCAGTGGTGGCACTCTCTATTGACTATTTTGTAGTAACATGCAGTGGAACGAGTTTTATTGAACGCTGATGGCAGGCGCCCTCTCTAGTGGTCAATTTTGGAGTAACATGCGACGGAATACATTTGCTTTAACGCTAACTGTCTAGTTGCTTTTCATCTCATTTTCCAGTGTTTTCCCACGACTCAACTAGGGAGCCTAGAATGCTGCTTACGTTGTACAAGAGCGAAGCTGCATCAAGCCTTTATTTGTGTGTAAATGAGCGAGTCCTTGGGCATAAATTTGATTTGTCAATGAAATTTGGCTATGAAGTAAGCACTGTAATAAAATTAAGAACAAAGCGAAAACAGAACTGAGGCAAATGCATCCATTTCATATATCATAGGTATTGAACTCATAACCTCATTAAAATAAACTTAATAAGATTATTGCAGGCAGTACCATTACTACAACCAAAACAGCACCATGAAACTAATACATGATGGTGTGAAAAGATGACGTAATTAAAAAAGTGAAAACACTTCATGTGCGGTATAGGAACGAATAAAAAAACTTCAAAACGGACCTCCATCGCCTTGTAGACATTGCAGGCCAGAACTCCATAGCACCAGTTATAATCACAGGTTGGTCTTCTTGCATGTACTTGCAAAATCTTTCAATAGACGGGCAACTCACCCTTTCGACTTGATTGCGCAAATCAAATTGATGTGAGGTTTTCAATTTCTTGACCTAGAAATGTTAAACTGTAAAATATTGCGATAACGAATGTAGTAGATCAAATGTTGAACAATTTTTGTTTTATATTTTCAAACACGACAACATTACTATATGTAGGCTAGTTTCTTTATAGGAAAACTTGACTCCATATTAAACTATAGCTCAAAACAATCTACACTCTAAAATATTGAAAGGGAACAAACTCTTATTTCAAGAACGACGTACCTGAAAGAATTACTATAGAATGGTCATTTTGAATTCATGCTGCTAATTATTCTTTGTTACATGCATTTCATCATTTGCTAGTTAGATGCAGAAGTACCTACATCACGGAAACGTGTTGCACAAAAAATAGGTGCAGGTGCTGCACCTCTCAGCTCAGAGGTGTTCAGTTGTGACATAGATCATGCATGAGCAGAATGGTAAATTTGTAATTTAAATTTTAAACTTAAAATTTGTCGACTTTTGTATATCATTAAAACGTTTTGCTGTAGCACTGCATTTCAATTTTTGCTTTGTGCTGTAGAAAATTACTTTCAGTTGTGATATCATAATTAGTTGGACTCGTTTGCTGTTAATTAAGTGTTTAACCTATTATTTAATTATCAGAAACGCTTTGATATTATTCTAGGTCTTAAAATGCATGCATTTTGCAATACTTCAGAAGAGGGTAGGAGAGGAAAAATCATTCTGTTTTCCTTTAGCTACAACAAGTAACTGTAAGTATATAATCACAAAGCTGAACTAACTGATTATGTCAAGGCCGAGGAAGGTGCAGTAGCAAAATAAGCACCATATAAATATCAGTGTTAATTTGCATTAAGTGAATCAATGCACGTTAAAAAAATCTTGAAAAGCACAACAACCTCACCATTTAACAACGGCAAGCATCAGATACTAAATGTCACATAAAGATTTAACAAGCACCTGTTGTGGTTTGTTATCATCATAGCCAGTGGAAGTGTTGCCAGCATCCTTAGATTCACATTGCATTTCTATGTTTTGCACAGCCGTAGCCAAGCGAGACAATACGTTGTCTAGTACAGGAGCACCCATCAGTAAACCCATATCTATAGTTTTCAGAACCTAGGAAATATGATTGTTAATTTTTAGCATAACTTAAACGTTTTTCGCATAACACACATATGTAACTCAGAAATACGTATTTACTGTATGTAGAAACTGGTTATTTGTTTTACATCAAACAAAACTAAATCAATAGCAAATGGGCAAATAAAAAAAGAAACGGGCATACTGAAATAGAATTTACTAATAAATAAACTTCCTGACACATCACAAATCAACATGCACGCCTACACAAGAACACATATGCATGCACTTTATACAGTTGCAAAAAATCAATAATTAGGCATCACTGTAACACTACCAGAAACTATTAAGCTGACAAATAAATTACTGCAAAGCTCTGCATAAAAAATAAAGAAACATATGAACTTACAAACGTTTGAGGATCTGTAGGAAAAAACTTTAAGCCAGTTTTCAGAAATCAACAGAGACATACTGATTTACAACAGTGGCATACTGAAAATACAACTACCGGCCTCTATACCACTAAAACAGGATTTTTTCCAATTCAAAGGCTATCTAACCTCTCATACAAGAGCAGCCAAGCATGTTAAACAAACGCTACAGGTAATGCAAAAATTAATAATGACGCTCTAGATCTAGAATCAACACACCTGGCTTCACTGTACCCATGCTAGTCTGGGAGATAACACTGTACAACTGCCATTCGTTGTTTATATTAAACAACGCAAGAAAACTCGCAAGTGTGAACATGCTCTTAGAATAAGCATGTTTTGGAAGTTTTAATATTTTTAATGAAGCTTGTAACAGAATAAATATAAAACAATGTGTAGAAAAGCATTTAAACTAAAAATATATGTAAAATATAACACATGTGCACATTCACTGTTTAATTAACATAAATAAATGGATACCATTTACCTGATCAACTGCCACATGTTCAATGATCTGACTAATAGCTTTGAGTAATGATGCATATGTATACAAGTATCTCCACACAATGTCAATATCTTTCCAATGCCCAGTGTTCAAATGTTCCCAGACAATATCTGTCAAAATATAATTAATTACAAAAAACTGCTCTTGAAAACAGTGAACCTGCTGGTTGCCAAAGAATTCGGCAAAGTAAAGAAGCAGAAAGAAGCAACTACTATAACAAAAGTAAAATCATACCTGCATGTAATTTTAAAATAGAGCATTTCAGTAATAACCAAAAATCAATAAAATCACAATTCACAAGCTACTTTTAGAAAGACGTAAGCATTCTCCACTTGAAAACAAATTTGAATTCGTGTCTTTCGAATCAAACCAAACTTCAGCATTATTAAATCCGAAATGAATTCAAATTTAGTTTTAAAGATTTTTGAATCATTAATAAAAAAACAATCTCACATAGAACGTGTGTATTACTTGATTTTGTTCTGCAGCAAAAATACTGATAATTTGTTTAAAAATTGCGCACAGAAATCGCAATAAAATTGTGCTGGTCGCATGCTGTTTTAATGACAAGAAAGGTCTGTAAGTGAAGTGTTGAATTCTGAGAATCTATAATTTTAGGTTCAAATCGAAGTCGAACTAAAAAATTAGTTTGAATCAAATTTTCGAGTGAAACTATTACTTTTAGAAAAGCATTACTTTGCAAAGAATTTTTGAATTGCTGAAGAAGTTGTAGCCACTGCAGAAAATGTGAGAATAGTTATTCAGCAGAGAATTTCTATAAAAGTGGAAAAATGTGATTAAATACATGCACCTGGTAACCACATAGTTTAACTTTACTTTAAATAAATACCTATAATATGCTGTGCCAATGACAAACCATTTGCATTGGTTCTTTTGTAAACAGCGTTGATGCAATTGTCTAGCAGAGACATCAATGGAGCTCCCAATACGTTTTTGTCTAAAAGCTGCTCATATTGCAAATCTTCAGGATTTGAAGGAATCATCCTTTTTATGCCCTCCGGCAGCTCCATCAAATCAGATGATATAATACCTGGTAGAGTATAATCTCTTATCGAGAACTAACGTTAAGTCAATTAATCATCATGCAGTTTTGCTGATCTAGAAGAAAAAATACACCATATCTCAAAAACATAATGCCATTTGAGTGACATTACATACATAAGGTACAATCTTTATGATCCAAATTGACTTCAGTTCTTTTTGCCATAGTAGGCAGGGGCAAATCAAGACTTTACGATGCCCTAGGCAGATAGTTTATTTTGCCATCTCTATTGTGAATTTATGGTTCTTTATGTAATGAGTGGGTCAAACAATTACTTGTGCTGTATTACAAAGACAATTAATCAAATTTTTCCATGGTCATTATTAATTACATGTATTTGCATAACGCTTGTATTCAAGTAGGCTGCACAAATGCTTGTTGAGTAATACCTTACACCTGTTCGTAATGTGGCACTTATATAAAGCAGAGCTCAGTAACTGCCTGTGGTGTGTTATAAATGCGCCCTTTACATAAATATGAAAGTATACACATTTTACGAGGAGAATGAGAATTTTTTCTAAAATGTGACGCCCTCAAAAAAAGATTTATTTAATTTGCCCCAATTGCCAATTTCCAACCGGTAGTAGTGTACTACAGTTACAACTCACCTCTAAAATAAGGCCCGACGTCATCACCTTGACATCTTCTACGACTTCTCTAAGGAGTTCAATACGAAGTTCTTTCTCTTAATAATGATGAAAGCTTTCAACATATCCGAGAAAAGCATAATGCGTCAGCTTTTTCAGTTAACATCTGACGAGTTTAATCCACGCGGCGATATCACGCGATATCGTAACAATGGAAGAGATCTTCGCATTTTTTAGATGTCCATTCATTGGCACAAAGATACCTGCCAATGCTGATTGCGAAAAGCAAAATTTTGTAGAGGCAAGATGTGACTTAGTGATGTAATGTTATTAAGGGAGCACGCAAGAAGTTGTTTAGAAACTGGTCATCGTTTTATAATGAGTCTGGTAAATTGTTGAATGGAACGAATGCTCCTGAAAAATACTGTATTTATACTGTACCGCAATACATTGTTGCCACTTAGTAAGAAACAGTTGTCGTACAGTAAAAACGTTATACTAAATGAACTTTTATACACAATGCGTAAGCAAAGCAACAACAGCGAGTTTGTGTTAAAACATTTGAAGTATAAAGAGAAATCGAAGTCCTTGACTGCGCCAAGCATTATTTATTTACAAGTATTGGGTAATGGTTCACTTGGTTGTCCAAAGTCGCTCTTTCTATTTTCTAATTTTAATAGGTGAGTATTTTTAATTATAATTTTATAATTACTATTAAGATATTCTTTTTGTTAGAACTTGTCATGTTTTAGAAATATGTTTCCTTTGTGCATTTTTCTTTCATTGTCTGTGTCAAAGTAGTAGCCAAACATGATCTTTGCTCGGTGTTATGTGACCAAGGATTGTATCTTTAGAAGCACAACTAAAATTTAAACTCTATTGTTCAGCCTGTACGATCAAGCCTTAACCCTTTCAGGGCTGCATAGGCTTTTGCACATTTAACAATAACTTCTTCATGAATTCTTCAATAGTTTTTCATGAAACCATGCAAAATTCAACAAACACTTACTGTCCTGAAGGAGTTCATATTGCCTAAATAATTAGGTAACTTACGCATGATATAAAATATCCATTACATTAACGTTATAAAAATTCTAAGTAAAAAATGTAAGCGGTGAAAATATGAGAATGTGCGGTAACTCTATTAAAAAACTTAGCAGCTCTTGAATTCCACAGCTTATTCACTCTGGCCTTCAGTCTGAATATTCTTTTGCAAATTTATAAAAGACACTCGTATGAATGACACACTTAACTTACTCATATCCAAGTGTAACATTTCATTTCTGGAGGATCTTTATTCATTTGATTTATTTGAAGGTACCTGTTCAACTGTGGTGAAGGAACGCAAAGACTTGCAACAGAGCATGGGTGAGTCGGTTTTTTCATTACTCAGCATCAAGATCTGAACATGTTTGCTTAATTCTTGTGTTAAATAAATCATATTTTTTACAACATTATTTTATTACATCCATGTTTGTTTTACAGAGCTAAAATTTCACGCTTGGAGCATCTTTTCTTCACTCATAGCAGTTGGGAAAATATCGGAGGCCTACCAGGTACTGTGATTATTTGTTTCAATAGAGGTCGAGTTTTTGTAGTTTTAATGCTTGCTCACTTTGCAGGTTTATTTTGCAAAAAAGTTTGTAAGATTGATCAACGAAAATTGTTGAAAATACAGAGAATGATGAATATATAAGTAAATCTAAATGTGATAAAAATTTTACATAGGTGTGCTTGCATTTGTGCTAAGTTTTAAATAATTATGGATCACAATTATACTAATAGCCTTGTGTTTCAGGCATGATATTAACACTCAGAGATATTGGAGTCCCTAAAATTGTCATACACGGACCGCCCAACATTGAGAAGCTGTTTATAATGACGAAAGCTTTTATGAAGACAAAAGATGTTCAAATAGGTAATTGAATTTAAGTTTGCCGTACTTCTAAAGCTTGTAATGCAATTTATAATGGTTAGTTGCTGACTTCTGTAAAAATAGTACGACTTGTATTAAGAATATATATATATTTTTATAAAATTGATTTTTATTTTTCAACGGAAAATAATCTTTGACGGACAGCGAATAAGCTGATAATTTGCCTCAGTTATTTGCATAATCATTGAAACCAGATGCAGAATTACAATTGTAAGTTAAACTAATTTAACAACAACAAAATCAGGAGGAAGATTAAAGGAACATGTAGGATAAATTGAAATAAAAAATAACAGAAAGGAAGGACGGTTAATGAGGTCAATCAGTGGCAAATCTTTTAATAGTACCAATAAAACTCTGAACTAAGTTAAATGCATTAACATTTTGATCATAATTGTATTATGCATTGCCATACACAAAATAGTGGAGATTTTATGCCATAGATCCATGGAGTTAATGTTGACTGGGAGGACGTTGGAAGCATATAAATTATCAAAATTGTACTGCAATTGCTCTCTGCTCGCTGCAAACAATAGGCAGTTGATCAAATAATGTATATCACGTCTTCAGTATGATAACCACCAATACTTTTACAACAAACAATATTATGAATACTGCCTAACAACCGTGATTGTTTAGATGCTCATTTAATTGAGCAAAGTCAATTCGTAATCTAGTTGTGATGTGCACAATTTGGTCTTGTGCTAAACACATTTTGGTAAGAATATAATTGATTACTATTTTTTTATTAAACATTAAAATACTCATTGTAGAGAAAAAGAATTACACAGATGAATGTTTTACTGATGACGTGATGACGGTGAAATATGTGCCATTATTTGGAGGAGCTCGTCAAGTGTCTGCGGTAAATGTGTTAGAGAACGAGTCATCTGCTGAAGATTACTATGCACACGAGAGCGGAGAAAAGAAAACCATGGAAAAGATTCAAATGGAAGGGAAAGATCTAAACCCAGAAAGACAAAAAGAAGATCACAAACATGTCACAAGTGAAACTGTAGTAGACAGCACCGCAGGTAAGGATTGATTGATGCAGTTTGCTATTCACATGTGTTTACCTCACTGATGTTTGATTGATGCAGTTTGCTATTCACATGTGTTCACCTCACTGATGTTTGATTGATGCAGTTTGCTATTCACATGTGTTCACCTCACTGATGTTTGATTGATGCAGTTTGCTATTCACATGTGTTCACCTCACTGATGTTTGATTGATGCAGTTTGCTATTCACATGTGTTCACCTCACTGATGTTTAATTGATGCAGTTTGCTATTCACATGTGTTCACCTCGCTGATGTTTGATTGATGCAGTTTGCTATTCACATGTGTTCACCTCACTGATGTTTGATTGATGCAGTTTGCTGTTCACATGTGTTCACCTCACTGATGTTTAATTGATGCATTTTGCTATTCACATGTGTTCACCTCACTGTTGTTTGATTGATGCAGTTTGCTGTTCATGTGTGTTCACCTCACTGATGTTTAATTGATGCATTTTGCTATTCACATGTGTTCACCTCACTGATGTTTAATTGATGCAGTTTGCTATTCACATGTGTTCACCTCACTGATGTTTAATTGATGCATTTTGCTATTCACATGTGTTCACCTCACTTGATGTTTAATTGATGCAATTTGCTATTCACATGTCTTCACCTCACTGATGTTTGATTGATGCAGTTTGCTATTCACATGTGTTCACCTCGCTGATGTTTGATTGATGCAGTTTGCTATTCACATGTGTTCACCTCACTGATGTTTGATTGATGCAGTTTGCTGTTCATGTGTGTTCACCTCACTGATGTTTAATTGATGCATTTTGCTATTCACATGTGTTCACCTCACTGATGTTTGATTGATGCAATTTGCTATTCACATGTCTTCACCTCACTGATGTTTGATTGATGCAGTTTGCTATTCACATGTGTTCACCTCACTGATGTTTGATTGATGCAGTTTGCTATTCACATGTGTTCACCTCACTGATGTGCGATTGATGCAGTTTGCTATTCACATGTGTTCACCTCACTGATGTTTGATTGATGCAGTTTGCTATTCACATGTGTTCACCTCACTGATGTTTAATTGATGCATTTTGCTATTCACATGTGTTCACCTCACTTGATGTTTAATTGATGCAATTTGCTATTCACATGTCTTCACCTCACTGATGTTTGACTGATGCAGTTTGCTATTCACGTGTGTTCACCTCACTGATGTTTGATTGTGCATTTTGCTATTCACATGTCTTCACCTCACTGATGTTTCTAACCACTCGACAATAGTGGCGGGAATTTTCTTTTACAGCTGTAACATTCCATGTCCATTTTTCTCCAGCTGCTACTATACACTTACTTATCTTATTGTATGCTTTGAACTTTAATTATACTGATTTTGCAGCTTTAGACATCTGAGCAATGTCTGCTTTTTTTAATCATATCTGAACTTCAATGACTGTGCTAAACATTCGCAATAACAGTGCTGCTCTGCTGGAAGCTCTCTAACAACAGCATATGCTTTGCCTCTGAAACACGCATTTAACTCTAAATCCTTTTCACACAACGTCCATTTATTAAACAACACTATGTCTTCAAAGTGAACGTGTGTCAATCCTTTTAGAAGCCAAAATTACAAGCGTGCGACGGAAAAGATGGCGCTGTAGCCTGTCCAGCGACTGAGGTGTCCTGCTTGGATGAAGATATATACATATCTATATCCTTTAGTCTGTGTGTTGTGCGAGCATTTATAGTGCTCATTTAATTAATTCACAGTTTGCTGCTCATTGCTTGGTTTACAAGTAATTTCACACAGTAAAAACGTGATGACTGTGAATAGTTTTTGTAAGCATGTTCTTCCATTCACGTTATAGAAGCCTCCTGTTTCACTTTCACTTTGTTGTAATTTTTTCTAGCAAAACGGATTCGATTATCGCCGGAGCTAACTCAGGACATTTCTGTTGCTTTTATCTGTAAGGTAGGTGATATGAAACTTTTCAGTTATTTTGTAATCAGTGTGATTAAATTTTTCAATTTGATTGCAAATTTATGTAGCAGTTTAAATTACAATGATTCATTAGTTAGTTATAGCTTATTCGTTGCCATGAATCATAAGAAAGTTTTGCAGCACAATGACAAAGACAACATTTATTTACTGTCGTTCACTTAAAAGACAACATTAGCACTAATGGCTATTTAGCAACTTTCTTTTACAACAATACAGCTAAGGATGCAACACAAACAACGAATAACATGTAAGGTGTATATTGTGGTATTGGCATCCGCTAGACTCGAACTCAAGACAACTGCATGGTTGCATTCCGAAATCTAGACCACTCAGACACCCAACCCAGTACACTTTTTTACTGTTCTCAAAAGTTTACTTTTTGAAGATACTTTTAGAATCTTTCTTCATTGGTTCCTAAATGCCGACAGTTTGCTTTGAGTTTGCTGTTGTTTCTCGTCTGTTTATTCTGGACATCCCTGGATAAAGAACAGCCGTTTATTAATCACGGTTTTCCTTCTTGTCTCTTTCCTGTGGAATTCTCCTGAACGTGTAGTCATCTTTTGAATTTATTATCTTGAAATCACTTTGGTTTACATAAATTTACTTGGTGCTTAAAACTGCTGCAAGATCGTAAGCATTTCCTGCATTTTCGTGGGTTCATGAAAAACTGCTGTCACTAAGCAACGATTATATGTCATATTTGATTATTTTCATAATATAGGAGAAGGTTTCTGCTCCTCACACAATAGATTTTCATGCAAAATTATGTATGAAATGCATTTGCTTACCTTAGACAAATTTAAAACTGACATTTGACAAAAAAGTTGAAAAAAGCTTTTAATAACTGGAGTGTTTGCATCATAACAATGTACAGTATCATTGGTGCTAAATCAGCTAATGCAGAAAATTTCAAAAATCCAGGCACAACACTCTTGTACACTTTGGCTTCAAGCCTGCTCTAATTCCTGTTAAAAGATGAAATGACATTAATTTGTCCTTGGTTGATCCACTGCATAGCTTGGGCTGTAGCAAGCAGGCAATCAATAAATTAGTGTGTACGAAAACGCCAGTGTACACTTGACTAAGGTACTCAATAGGCTAAGTTAGAGTGCCTGAAAAGAGCACGTGCTTCTAAATTTTATCCAATTAAATCACTTATAAATGTTTAAACAAATAGCATGATTGCAAAGCTGAGATTCTTCTGAGTAGAACAGTACCTAATTTGTAAATCATTTTATGTCTGTGTTCATACACTAGCATAAAAGTCATAGGTCTTATAAGAGACCAACTTTGTTTGGTGCGGTCCTGAATGAGTTAATACAATGCTGAAGGTCTTATTGGACAACAGAGATATGGTTTATCAAAATGATATATTATTTCCTAGATTAACATTTTTTAATAAGTTACGAGCTTGATATTTCATTTTGATTTATAGCCTCATAAGAAACAGGGACAGCTCGACTTTGAAAAGTGTGTAGAGTTTAAAGTGCCACCGTAAGTATTGCTGTTTTTCTTATGTATTTATATGATTATCAGTCATCTCAATTGCTGTCCTTTGTACAAATAAGTTGATTTAATTTTTTGAGCTATCGATTTAGCTTTATTTTAAAGAAGCAATCATTTATCTTCTTAATTTTAAGATCTTATTTTGTAGTGGACCATTGTTAGGCAAATTAAAAAATGGTGAAGACGTCACTCTCAAAGACGGAAGTATAATTCGTTCTAAAGATGTTACTGGTCCGGAACAACCTGGACCCGTGTTTATTGGTAAGTTGCTTGTATATAATGGTCCGGAACAACCTGGACCCGTGTTTATTGGTAAGTTGCTTGTATATAATGGTCCGGAACACCTGGACCCGTGTTTATTGGTAAGCTGTTTGTATATTAAACCAAGTCGTAAAATTTGTTAAATAAGTCTACTAACTAAGCCAAGCCCTGCAAAAGATTTTGCTCATATATGTCAATAATGCGCGAAGATCCTACCCAGTTTTCGTTTATTATCCTTGCACTTTGAACAATCTGTTTTAGCGCAAAGCCAGCGCAGCTTATACTTAAGCAAAAATGTGGGCAGAGTACATTGGAATAATGTTACAGCAATGCAAACGTCACTTTAGCTTCTAAGTGAGAATCGTTCAAAATGGAACCTCCAATCAATTCGTCGCAGCTCCTGGTGGTGGAAGCATTCTGAAATGTGACCCATAGCATCGTGTAGCCCAGTTCCTCTTTCCATAGAGCTATGCACCTCCTTCCGAGAGTACAGGTGCAGTATAGAACACTTTTTTACCTGATATTTGTTCAAAATTTCAAAAAGACCAGGAGTTGGGTATGGGAAAACGCTCTTTGCAGGATGCCGCGGTCTTCCCAAAAATTGTTAATATGTCTATTACACACGTCTATTGAACGGGCTAACTATTAGCAGCATTACCCCGACCTATTCACAATCTTTAGATATAAGAGGTATAAGTTTTGCAAAAAACAGATAAAGAATGGCCATTTTTGTTTCAAAAACAAACCACCAAATAGATGACTCTAGATGTAGACCTTTCGTTTTATATATAGATCGCCAAGAATGGTGCCGTCATTGGAGCTGTAGCCTTGACTCTCACACACATATATATATTTACCATACCACCGACATTAATATAATAGCAGTTAAAAATTGTAAAAAAGGCAAAACACGAGATCTTGGCCTTGACATTATTTACTTCTCTCTTTTGTTTTTTTTAAATGCCGCCATTTGCACAAATCCAAATACCTTCTTTAGTATCATCAGTGCATCTGCTTCATAAGAAGGACTGCTAAGCTACAGGATTGTACAGCTACTGGTATTGAACACACGATCCCTGTTGGAGGTTGCTGAATCATATGAAAAACATAAAAAATTGTGCTGCTGCTTTGGTTAATACTAAATGGGTGCATATTAGAAATGAGTATTCACATATTGCTGTTACTATCTGTGTACGATGGCCTGAACAAACTTGTTATTAATAAATTTCGCTTATGTTAAAAATTGTAGTATATCATGTATTGTTTTGTTGTCTTTGATAGTTGTTGACTGTCCAAATGAAGACTTTTTAGATTCCCTGCTGCAAAGTAAAGAATTTGAGAATCATCAAGCTGGTGGATCAGAAGAAAATATTGCTAAAATTGTTGTGCATTTCTCACCTTCCTCCGTTATTCAATCTTCAAAGTACCAAGAATGGATAAGCAGGTAAAGTGCCACTTATTGTTGGTGGATAATATTGCCAAACTTGTGCATTTCTCACCGTCGTCTGTTAATCAGTCTTCAAATTGCATAGAATTTATTAAGCATTTAATGTGTCACTTATTGTTGCTAATTAAAAGCAAACTCTTTGCAATTTCATTTAAATATAAACTTTGACTTGTCATCAGTGAAAATGGTGGTTTGTTAAGAAAGTTATGCTTCAAAGAGTTTCATTTCTTAACGTTAGCTGGTATTTTTTCTCACCTTAATTGTTTAGTGAATTATGAGGAAGTTGCTTTTCTATGTGCCATATGAAAATATTATGTTTTGATTTCAATTTTTTTTCCAAATTAATCTACTTTTGTCATGTAGCGAGGACATAAAATTGTATGTTTTATTTGCCCTGATTTCCAAGTGTCATCGTCTTGCGTTCATAAGTAATCTTTCTCAAATGATTTGTTTTTGTTTATTTTTTCCTAGGTTTTCATCAGCTACATCACATCTTCTAATTAATGATCAGAATTCAGCTCCTTGCAACATGGAACCATTTCGCATGCAAGCAAAACTCAGTCTGCTACATGACAAAATTTTCCCACTTCTTCCTCAACAGCTAGCTCAGGTAATTCGTGTCATTTTCTGTGTCATTTGCAGGGCAGGATTATGACCTGTTGGGACCGCTAGGCTAGTGAAATTATAGGTCCATATCAGCCGGAGCCACTCTCTAATATGCGCTCGCATCTGTCTTGAATGGTTTTTACTTGAAATACATTTTAGTGCCATTTACAAAATTAAAAAATACCACTGTTTTACTACTTGATGCAAAGCAAATTATGACATATTTGTTAGTGAAATATTATCAAAGTTTTAGGCCTCTAGGCTTGCAGGGTACTAGGGCTATTTACTACACTAGCCTATTAGATAATTTTGCTCTGGTCATTTGAATAAGTGTTTTTATATCATTGTGCTGTCTGTTGCAGGTGCTCATGTATGTCAAGGTGCTCATTGCAGTAATTTAGTACTGTTTTGTGGTTTTTTAAACGATTAACCAAATATGGAATCTGAGTGTCACCTTCGTATTTCATTTCTTTGTTAACTGAGATTTTCATCTTACTGACAATATATCTTAGTTGTTTTCTTTTGAATTGTAATTGAAGACATGAGATTTATTTTTCTACGGTTGACTGACTAGAAAAAACCAGCAGCCAAATGAGAAATAACTAAATTCAGTAAAATGTTTTTTCAGGATGGTGACACAGAAACGACTGCTAGTGAAAATGATGCTAATGAAAGCAAGATGCAACATTCATCCAGTCTATCACTTAGTTCTACAGATTTTATATATGGTGACCCACTTTTAAAGTTCTGTCTTCGTCCAAAGTGTGTAATTGACAGGTAACTTATATGATGCAATTGACAAGAATTTATTAAAATGTTCAAATCTTACCTGTACAAGTAATGTATTCGGTTATTCAAAACCATGGGTTATCACAGGGGTGTGCAAATTATCTGACTAGCCGGGCCACATTAAACTTTCCCGCAGTAGGATGTAATAACGATTTTTTGCATTCGATCTTCGCACATCATTACTACTACACTCAATAAAACTATTTTATAATTTATTAAAATTTACATTAAAAAACCATAGATTTCATGTCAGGTAGTGGTAATTTCATTACAATGCATGTTAGTACAATGTATCACACAGTTTGTGCAGTACAGTGCATATTAATGTCTTGAAACACTGAATATTCTTCTTCAATATTCCTCTTTTTCTTATCCATGTTTCTGATCTATAAGCACATACACCTGATGAAACGATGAAACGCCACTGATCGAGGAGTGTACTACTGAGCCTGAACAAAAACTAAAATCTGAGAATCCCCTATATCAGAGGTGGCTCGTAGTTAAAATTAGTGGGGGTGCTGCTTCAGAAAATTTTCAGTCATTGTTTTAATATTGTGTAAAACGAAACAAATGTATAAAAAGAAAATTTAGTCAAAAAGAAACACTATCTTACACTTGCACAACAGGGTCGGCACTGCATGAGTGGCAGTGCTCTCTTTACCTAGTGTGCAGCTTCTTATCTCAGACATGTGCGCATGGCCACATACGCACAACAGTCAAACACCACTTCACTTGAACTGTTCCATACAAGGATTTTTGTAATGTTTTCAAGAACTGTATAGGGAATGGCTACTGACATTTTGCTTAAGGATTATATAATTTACAAGTATAAAGAAGGAACTAAAGAAAAAGACTCATCATATTGAATGTTATCAATAATATCGAGTGAAAATAGGTGGTGCTGCATGCCTTACATGTGCCGCCACTGGGGTTAGCATATAAAAAGCATATAGTAATGATTACAATGTCTTTCGGTTAATTTTAGACTGCAGGTTTTAGCAGCAAATGCTATTGTTTTATTAATCTCGTAATTGTATTTCACCAAACACCTTTATCATTGACTCTCTTGTAAATATTACAATATTATAATTATAGAAGTGCCTGTGTAAAGATCGATAACAAAACATTTGTCGCTGAAGCCATGAAAACCATTGGTGTCAGAGAGGGGATTGAACAGTTGAAAGACAAACTTGGTTCACATCAAACAGGTTTTACATTTGTTATTTGTTTCTGTCTACTTTGTTAATATAGTTTGGTCAATAAAAACAAAACTGTGGTCTTTGACCTTTGACCGTCATATAATTTGATTATTTCCTAAGACCAAAGCTGCCGCTTCTATGCCAGTGATCAAGTAAATGGACAAATTAGCTTAACTATATCGAACTAGATTAATTTAATATGAGGTTGTCTGCCTAAAATGGTTACGTCTGATCAACAGTCATATAAGAGTACAGAACTTTCATTCTTTGAAACATCTCTTTTGCAAATCACATTTTTATTTTGTTATTTATTTTATACCGATCAATGTCTTTGCAATTTTTGTAGTAACTTGAAGTACATCTCAATTTGATAAGAATTCCTTTGTATTCTTATCATGAAGCATGTCATCTAATAAATTCAATTCTGATGTTTCTAGATCGAATTATATTTTATGAATACTTTTGATTTGACGTATAATACATGAAATTTTTTTTCAGAACAGAGGAAACCGTATCCCGAGATTCTTTTCCTAGGAACGGGTTCATGTATCCCGAATAAGAATCGAAATGTTTCCTCAACTCTGCTTAACCTCAGGTAACCTGTTCTGTCACTTTTATTTATATTAGCAAATGTGTAGCAACTATATATGGGGAAACAGGGAAGTAATGTAAAATATAGGTGTAAGCACTTTCGTTAAATTTATTTTTTATATGCTTGTGTGAGTTTTTTGCATGTAGGGTGTTTATCAATCTAGTGACGGTAACTTAGTTTCAAAAACTTGTGCTTGTGGCTTTTATAGTTAAACTATTGAACATAATTTACTTTGCTAGTCATGATACATTGCTGCTAGACGTTGTATGTTGTAGATAGACTAAAGTAGTAGCTTTTTGTTGCAAACATTAAAATTTTCTAAGATAAACTGATACTGAGGAAATTTAAGTTGAATTGTGAAGAAACTTACAAGCATCAACACTAGCAGAGTGAAATAATATATAAATTTATTTTGTATTCTCATTTTGTTTTTTCATAAAAATTTATTTATATCTTTAGTTTTTGCACTTTGAACAATCATGAATTTATTGTTGTAAATCGAGACACAAAATAAATTAGTTATTAAAATTTAGTTATTAACATTTAAATTTTTTGTGAAGATATTAGGTCATTATATTTAAAATCACCATGTTTAATTTTTTGGATTTTATTTTGTAATTATGTTTCACATTTTATTATCAGAATATTATTTTTTAATCAATTTTCATTATTATTCCAGCAAAAGCAAGTCACTCTTATTAGATTGTGGTGAAGGAACAGTTGGCCAGCTGTGTCGTTTCTATGGCGATCGAGTGGACGACGTCCTGCGTAGCATTTCTGCTGTTTTTATCTCTCATCTTCATGCTGACCATCATCTTGGCTTGATACAGCTGTTGAAGAAACGGCAGCACTTAGGCCTGCAGCCTTTATACGTCATTGCGCCATATCAGCTAATGCATTTCTTAAGGCCGTACAGCTCAAAGATAGAATCTGTAAAAGACATGTTTGAGTAAGTATTATACATGTAGGTCATGCTAAATAATCACTGTTTTCTTAGAATCATTACAAAAGAGACAAGTGGCCATTGTGTGTGCTTAGAGATGTAAGTTGTGCAACACTGAAAAGGTTGAAAGGATGAGTGATAGTCAGGTTCAGTAGGACATATGCTGGGTTACATTTGTCATACTGATTCTGGCCGTTCACCTTGGTGAGAGTGGATATATACACAGTTTCACGAGTCTAGGGCTTTTCTACTGGTTCAGTGTTTCCCCGTAGAAGATTAGCCTTGACAATGAGCTGGGTTCCAGTCCTACTACAACCATCAATATGAACTGAATTTCGCTATTGAGTGATGGATTCTGGTTTGTTGTAGAGATGTGATAACGATACAATACGATACGATATGATTTGATATCATTGATCTGTTTTTCAGATGATATGATACGATTTATCATTTCGAACGATGAATATGGTGAAAGTGAGGTTAGTTATTGTGGAGGGTGATTCAGTGTATTACAATACTGTATTTTTGCAGGTTGTTTTTCCACTTAATGTATAGATACATGTAGTGTATGACAATGTTCTTTTATTTGTTGGTCATAAAATGATATTAATATGCAATCTGCAACAGTTATGTGTATTGCGGGAGTCTATTACTACATATTATATGTTTATTTGTGTTCCTGCACGTAACTGGGAAAAATACCTCCAAAATTTGGCACTTGGCGCGCACTCGTCTCGACACCGACTGAAGATTGCCGCTATTGCAGGAAAATTATTCAAACAACCAAACAAACATTCACACGTCATGTTATATCATCATTATTATTATTATTATTATTATTATTATTATTATTATTATTATTATTATTATTATTATTATTATTATTATTATTATTATTACTACTACTACTACTACTACTACTACTACTACTACTACTACTACTACTACTACTACTACTACTACTACCACTATTATTATTATTATTATTATTATTATTATGTTATATCATTTAATTTTGTTTTTGCTTTACTTAATTGTCCCTTATAGTATGGATTACTTTTGCATTATTGTTCTTTATTATGCTAAAATGAACTTCACTGAAGGAATTTCTAAAATCAATAAGGTTCTAAATGAACTCTAATCCAGCCACGTACAAAAGGTAATAAATCTGTAAATAGGGGTGGCTGAGTTAGTTGACTTTTGCTTCTCTTTCTCCATACAATCAAGCTTTCTTTTTAACGCCAAGTTAGGCTACTAACAACTACTTATTAGTTTATAAATTGTGAAAATTATTATTACGTCTCTCTTGTACTGTTAAAGGAGATAAATAAACAATCTTAATCTTAATCTTTAATCTTAATGTCAGTCAACTTTATACATAACTCCTCTGTTTACTTTTTTGTGTAATTCCTGTGCACAAATCAAAAACTAAAGTGAAATGATTTTTGCAGCGATACATACCAAATTTGATACCATAATGATATTCTTACAGTAATATTGATATAATAATGGTAATAACAAATTTTTCGTAATGATACAATAATAATTATTATTGATAAGTATCATTATCATTAACATCCCACTTTACTTCTTTACAGTTTCTAAATTATAATTTTTTAGATTGATTCCAACCCTTGAACTGGTTGATGAAGCGACTGCTCCATCAGGAAGCTGTAGTAAACTACGCGAAGTGTTACAGTTGAAAAAGGTAACTTGTCATCATGTATTATGTAAACTGCACAAAGTGTTACAGTTGAAAGAGGTAACTTGCCACCATGTATTATGTAAACTGTACAAAGTGTTACAGTTGAAAGAGGTAACTCGCCATCATGTAATATGTAAACTGTACAAAGTGTTACAGTTGAAAAAGGTAAGTCGCCATCAAGTATTATGTAAACTGTACAAAGTGTTACAGTTGAAAAAGGTAACTCGCCATCATGTATTATGTAAACTGCACAAAGTGCTACAGTTGAAAAAGGTAACTCACCATCATGTATTATGTAAACTGCACAAAGTGTTACAGTTAAAAGAGGTAACTCGCCATCATGTATTATGTAAACTGTACAAAGTGTTACAGTTGAAAAAGGTAAGTCGCCATCAAGTATTATGTAAACTGTACAAAGTGTTACAGTTGAAAAAGGTAAGTCGCCATCAAGTATTATGTAAACTGTACAAAGTGTTACAGTTGAAAAAGGTAACTCACCATCATGTATTATGTAAACTGCACAAAGTGTTACAGTTAAAAGAGGTAACTCGCCATCATGTATTATGTAAACTGTACAAAGTGTTACAGTTGAAAAAGGTAAGTCGCCATCAAGTATTATGTAAACTGTACAAAGTGTTACAGTTGAAAAAGGTAAGTCGCCATCAAGTATTATGTAAACTGTACAAAGTGTTACTCGTCATCATACACTATGTATTGCTAGATAAATCCTATGATACTTACATGTGCTTGTTACTAGTTACAACCATACTTATCTTAAAGGAAGACAGGATGATTTTTCATATATCGCACCATTTTCAGGTATGGTAAAAAGTATTCATTTTAACACAATTAATACTGCAAAAGCATTTCTCATAATTAAATAATAGATTAAAAACTTAATTAACAGCAGGCAAGGCCAACTATTGATGACAGCATAAACTAATATAATTTTCAACAGCAAAAATATTCCACGAGCGTGTTGCATGTGTCTGCGAAGGTAAAAACTGAAGTACAGTGCTACTGTAAGCTATTCAGTGTGTTGTACTAAAACTAGGCAAGTTTTAAGATGAAAATTCAAATTTCAAAATTACCGCTGCACTCACGCGTGATCTGTCGAATGTATGTAGTGCATCTCAAGCTAACACATCTGAACTGAGAGGTACAGCTCTTGATTTCTGTGCAATGCATTTATGAAATGTAGACGCTAGTGCCCGTCTAACTAGTGAATGGTGAAATGCATGTAAAAGTGAAAACTATTGGCGCTAATGTGAAATTGTGTTTGTGTGGTAATAATTCTTTCACGTAAGTCATTTTTAAAATAATAGCGTGTTTCCTTTCCATATTTTAAAGAGTAGATTGTTTTGACCTACAATTTAAGGTTGAGTCCAGTTTTGCTTTAAATTGTAATCTTGTTATAAGTTATTTTTCATATTTATACTTCAGTTTGAGGCTGTACCTGTCATACACTGCATTCATTCGTTTGCCTGTGTTGTGACTCATGAGGATGGCTGGAAAGTGGCATATTCAGGTGATACAATGCCTTGCACTGCCTTTGTTAAAGCTGGTAAGAAGTATACATATGAACTCACAACATCTACAATTGCAAAATTGCTATACAGTAATCTATGCTTAACTTGCATGCCTTGGGATGGAAAAATCTGCTTGTGTTATACTAGGGTACGAGTTAGGCAATGTTTGTAAGAAAACAAGAATGAATCACTCATCAATGTCAGATGATACATTAGTAGCACTGCGGCCTCTGAAAATGACAAACTGAGCTTTTAATCAAATATCAAGCAACAGTTTTTATGAAAAAGCAAAAATAAAGTGACTGGTCCACCTCTATTATAGTCTGAGTATCATGCTTAACAGAATTCGGCAGTAATAACATTGTGATCTACATTAAACCATGTTTGTCAAGGCATGTTATGTGCAGCGTTATGCTAAGGTAATACCTGAAATTTTAGCATTTTTGCTTAAATTAGCAGTTAAAATCATAATGTGATGCATGCTTTTGTGTAGGATTTTTTGATTGGGAAGTTGTTCAAGATAGGCTGAGTAATTTCAGTTAGATTCTTAAGAATTATAACCGGGAATTCAGTTTGAGTTATGCAATGTTTGGTAAGGAGAACGATGAAAGGGAAAATCCGTTCCTTGAGATCTGTTTGAGATACACAAGAATTCGAGTTATATGTAGTTTATTGTATTTGTACTTAATAATTTGATATTAAATTACGACCATGTATGAATAAAATCTACTTATGTATAACCTTACAAGCAATGTGATTAGTCTATGCACATCTGTTTTATCACACTTAAGCAATCACTTAAAGCACAAGAAAACACTCTGCTTAAATAAATGTGAAAAAATTTGTCTGAAGATTTTCTATTGCTTACTGCCTTATTGCATACGGGTTTGCATTGTCAGTAACGCTGTGTGAAACTTGTAAATTTAAACTCCCACGATGACCATTAGGTGCCGCCATTTTGAGGATAAGTCGTGTGGAATAAGTTTAGGTAACATTGCGTAAAGTTTGAAAAAATAATCACTAAACAAAAGTATTAATTACTTTATATTGTCAGTACGATCGATAATGTGTTTTATTGGTGAATCAGTGATGCACACTGTGATAGTGATGCAGTGACGTTTACCGAATGACGCAAATATTTTAAATTATCAGGAATTTCCTTTTTAAATTAATATAACTAATTTATATAATATAAGTAATATAACTTATGAAAAGTTATTTTTGGGATATACTTTAAAATTCCGTTTTCTTCCCTTAAAATGACGCTAAATTTAAAAAGCTTGAAGTTTCTGGTTGAAATATCATCATGTTTATTTGCTATAGGAAAAGACTGTGATATTCTTATACACGAAGCCACATTGGAAGATGATTTAGTAGCTGAAGCCAGAATGAAAGCTCATAGGTTTGTTTTTAATTAAATCTCTTTTTACAACTTGATTTGCATATATTGAATTAATATAAATATGTGAAGTTTTGTCATTTCACTGTGTTGTAATTTGGTACTAATTCATTTAAAAATATATCGATTGGGACTTTTTATTTTTGTACTCTATATATTTTTACAGTACTACATCACAAGCAATAGCTGTGGGAAAAGCAATGAATGCAAAATTTACAATTCTTAGTCACTTCAGTCAGAGATATGCTAAAATACCATTATTCACTAGAGATCTTTCAAGCCATGTGGGCATTGCATTCGACAATATGCGAGTAAGTATTAGTGCTTCGTCACATTATGGTTAAGACTACCACAGCTAGAGAAATTCTAGCCAGAGAGTGTGTGACCATTTCTAGTTTGTGATTAAGCAACGTGCAAAAAACATTGTTGTCATCAATAATGATGGAGAGAACGGTTGAACCCTCCCAAGTTTGAGTGGGAGATTTATACCCGTTATTAATGGCAATGCAATCATCACCTTCCAGACGTTAAAATACTTCCATTTTCTGTACGAGTGACAGTATTTGACTTACCTTAAATAAAATGGCTTGAAAAAAGAGTATATTTAACCCCTCTCGTCTATATTTAACCCCTCTCGTCTATATTTAACCCTTTTCGTCTATATTTAACCCTTTTCGTCTATATTTACCCATTCTCGTCATCTGTTATTGACATTAGCAATCTTTTTTGCACTTTGCCTAATCATAAACTTGCTATCGTTGAGCTGCCCACTGCAAATGGGCCATGCATTTTTTATGTAGTGAGTTTAGATACCTTTTCCTGGCAACAAGGTACTATGCAATAACAGTAAAATGTTTATTAAAATACCTGATGCTTATTTATTTGCTTTCTAGTTCCTAATGAATATAGCCCGGCTTATTGTATTTCATGAGCACCTTTTTATGTTCTGACGACTGCTACCCTATAGACTTCAAAATATTTCACTAATTTGATCCCAAAAAGTGTTTACTTGACACAGCTTAATGCTGTTTTTATATTTGTTATACCCTTCTCCACATAACTGCTGTTCACATGTTTTTCTATTAGTGAAGAGCAATTTCTATGAAGAGACAGTTCTCATTAGTAAAAATAAATGGTTTTTCGTTACTATGTATAGTTTGTCAGATGCTAGATGGATTCGGACCCCCAGGAGCAGGGTTAGATTAAAGCATGATCAATAGACACCCTGTTTTTTTGCTTAGTCGATGTAGGTGCTATATGTATATAGTTTAAGAGACATAGCTGAGTTAGCAGAGTGTAGCAGACTTAGCTGCGTTTATTTAATCTGCTTATAAATTTTTAGCTGCATTTATTTAATCTGCTTATAAATTCATATACGTGGCGCCATCTGTGGCAATAATGTAAACCTTTTAGTTTTAGCCAGCTTTCAGCTGTTGCCCGCTAGTCACCTGTCTGGTTACTCACCTGTGCTCTAAACACTCAAGTTAATCCACGTAATGTGGGACATTATTATGCTGTTTTTTGTTACAATAAAGTATTTCAGTAGTATTACCTTCTGTTGAAAACGTTTCTGGCTTTACAGTGATGTTTTGAATAATCCTTCAGTTACAGTCTATTAAACTGTCAGTTTTAGTTCTGTGTTTGTCGTATCTGTTTTGAAATTTACATTGAGGCCTTTGCCTAGGTGCTTGTTATACATTTCTGCAAGTTCCCAGTGTTTCGTAATTCTTATATTGTATGCTATATAACACATTTGCATTTTTCTCTATAGGTAATTCCTCAGTATTTGTCAGCTCTACCGCACTTTCCCGAAGTTCTTCAGGTAATGTTTGCTGAACATTATGCTGATATGGAAACCAAACGACTGCAGCGACAGGTTGCTAAAGAGTATGAAAAAGAGAAATCTAGTGGTGGTCATTACAAAGCCTTATTTCAACCAGATGTGCCAAAAGTAGAAGCCGATGCTGATGAGCTGACAAAAACTCTTGCTGCTAATAACAGTCCACTAGCAATTGAAAGCAGTTGACTTATCAAAAAGTAAAAACTAATTATTTAAGCTACACGTCGATATAAATAACTTAATTTCCCACGAGTTTAGCATTAATGCCTAGAAACGTTAAATAGAATAAGATGTTTGACATTTTGCAAGAATTATTGTTCTTTATTTTATCAGGGATTTTTTTATTATGATTAAGTAAAAGTCACAGTTGCGATTTACAATTATGACAAGTCTATTACGATTAAGTAAAAGTATATGACTACAAATCTGGAGATTTTATACACTCCAATTGATGCAAAAAATTAGATTAAACACCTGTCAGAAGGTCGCTAACAGAAATTTGGCTGTATGCTGGTTAGACTGCCTTTTATACACAAGTAATGATTAAGTAATTGCAAGTGTAATAATGAAGCGGATTCAAGAACTAAGACAATTTTTCGTGCAGTATTTTGCATTGTTAAATTTTCCCCAAGTCTGTAGTGCTGTGACTGTATTGTTTTACCATTAAAACAGGAATACGAATAAAAAATTTGCTTTTTTATGGTTTACATTTGTTTTATTCAATCCTTAAACAATCATAAGTATTACGGCTAACAATTTTGCCCAACAGTCTATGTATTTACTAATTTACATAATATACAGTCCACTTGAGATTATAAATTCATACATTCTACAAAACAAACAGTGGATATCACGAAGAATAAATGCTAAACAGGAAAACCGAAAAACGTGCTAAAACACCTGCTGTTTTAATAACAACTTTAAAAACTTGTTCAGATATACAGATTGTAACAATTACTCATATAAACAGGCAGACAAAAATAACGTAGAATCTGCTTTGTATAAAGCTGCAAGAAAATAATGCTGTAAGGGTATCGAGTTTAATTATCACTTAGTTTAGAGCAACAGAAATGCACAATGTAGCAAAAATTAAACTTAGCTTGAAATTAAATGTGTTTACTGCAATAAACTGGTGTCACTATGATTTTGTAAACCCTCTGTAATCACCTCCAAAAAAGGGACCCATATCCATTTGCTCTGTCGGAAAAACCTTTCCTATAGTCTAATTAGTTAAAAATCCTACGTAAAGAGAAGACTAAGGAGAACTTTTTCCAGCAAAAAAAGAACAAAAAGCAAGAAAAAATAACTACTTTTTTTGGTTTTTGTAGTGACAAAATTAGTATACATTGATCTTCTGTCCTTTTTGCTCCTTTTTCTTTGCCTGAACAGTAAAGTTTGCAGCAGTGAATCATATTATCTTGGAATTTTTATCATTCTAATTCTTATTCTTAATCAGCGTTAAGTTTTCAACTATTCAGGACTTAAATTTTGCTAGATGTAAGCTGAAAAAACTATAAATCTTGGGAATTGGTCATAAAATGGACAACTGAGTTTCTAACATAAATATTTTGCACGTAAATTTAAGATAATAAATTAATAAAATGCAAGTCAAGACTTAAAACGTGAATCAGAGCACAACTGTTTTGTGCAGCTCGTATATACAAACATTAGGTTGCTATTCAAATAAATACAATACAAATCTACCAGACGATGTTTACGCAAACACAACATGTCATCATAACTTTGGTAGTCAGTTTAATGGGAAATATATTAATACACTCTTGATATACAAAACAAATTCTAACTTAACTAAAAAACAATAATTTACAAAACGTATCATTTGGCAACATTTCTATCATCCACTACTAGTGAATGTTAAATATTTGACACTAAGATTCTTACACATTCAAATAACTTTAGGTACGTTTTTCAAAAATTATAAAAACATTTATCATTCTAGATCTTCCATTTTTAGAAAACCCTTTAATCTGTTTGGAAGAGGCAATTGTTCAATGTTAGTAAAGAGGTCACCACTAGTAGAGAAGCCTCTACGTAAAGAGATTCTACATGAATTCATCAGTGACAAAGGATTATGTTTCTGTTCTCTTAACCAGAATAACCAGTTCATTTGTGACGATAGTATATCTTTCGCTACAATAGTGAACAGCCATTCCTCATTTTGTAAGTTGTAACCAGCTAACACAAGGTATTTTAGAATCTCATAATGTCCGTTGTACCATGAACAGTGTAAATAGTTTCTGGATGTATGGCGTATGCCATTCACGTCCGTTCCACGCCGGACTAACTCTTTAGCAATTCTAAGTTTACTCTGCATGATAGCTATGTACAGTGGAGTCTTGCCAGCTTCAAATGTTTCTGCATTTAAATCACAGCCAGCCTAGAAATAGTTGTATTTACAAAACTTTTAGTGCTGTGACCTAAAAGTTAAAAGTTTGTAAATAATGAGCTGTAAAAATTTTACTATATTAGCACAGTATGTTTTGCAGTTTAAAGCCTGTTATACTGATATCATTCCTTTTATTTTTACTGTTTTTATGTTCTACTAAGTTATGTAACAATGCCTGGTTCTTCAATACAAAAAATTGCTTTTAGTTCCTTCAGGGCCATAAGTATTTGCCACATTTTGCATGGGTTCATGAAAAACTGCTTTCACTAAGCAGCAATTATGTTATATTTGATCATTTTTGTAGGCTTCTACTCCTCACACAATGGATTTTCACACTTATATGAAAGTATAAGCTTATATGAAATGCATTTGCTTACCTTAGACAAATTAAAAATCGATTTTTGACGAAAAAATTGTCAGTAACTGCAGTGTTCACACTGTAACAATGTACAGTATCAATGGTGTGAAAACAACTAATGCAGAAAATTTCAACTATTCAAACACAACACTCTGATACACTTTGGCCTCAAGTCTAGTCTTATCTTTAAGGAGAATTCCTTTTAAAAGATGAAACAACCTTAATCTCTTTTGGCTTTTCCTGGAAGTCTATACAGCAGTCAGTTCTCTTGAACTGTAGCAAGCAGGGTATCAATGAAATAGTGCATACGATCATGCAAGTGTACACCAGACTAAGCTACTCTATAGGCTAAGTAGGAGTTTCTGAAACGGGCATATTTTTCTTAATTTTATCCAATTAAATCAATTGGATTCTCCGAGACTCCCCTAAATAGAATAATAGCTGATTTGTAATCATTTAGTTATGTCTGTGCTCACACAGTAGCAGAAACGTCATACGTCTTATAAGACCTATTTCGAGTGGCGTGGTCCTGAAGGAGCTAAACAAAAACTTTCTATGTAAATAAATAATAAAGAACAATTAGGAATACCTGTAACAGTAAATTGAGTATTATCTGAAAGACAGAAAAGTCCATTTCTATACGAACAGCTTGGTGAAGGGGAGTTGCACCAGACGCTGCACTTTTTGTGTTCACGTCACAGCCTGAAAGCAACAGTTAAGCACAATAATTCCAGAGAGTAACGAGACTTTGTATATACAGTAGGAGATTTTTTGATTAATAACATTTGAGCAAAGTCACATGCCTTGCTCCAGTAGAGGTAATTTATTTCTTAGAGCTAACCTGAGGAACTTAAACACAAGAAGCTGTCATTTGAACAGACATATTGTTTATTTGGAGCAAAAGATCGCACTAAGAAAAATAAGATGTAAATAATGGAGTGTTTATTACACCACAAAAAAAAACAATTGAAGAACCACAAAATGAAAATTTAATATCAGGATCTTTCGAAACAATGAAAATGGTTGCGTAGTCAACGGTTGCTTGTGTGAAGTTAAGCAACGCTATGTCTGGTTATTGAATTGATTGTTTCTTGATCACCAGCAAAACAAGCTGTTTCTGGTCACATTGTTTTGCCATATAGCCCCAGCTGTTTCTTTGAATACGCATCTGAATGTGACCAAGGCAGCTGTCTGTTCAATATCTAGGAGTATCCTTGAAAGTGAACCAGACTTCAGCCCAACCACAAAGTAGGTAAGTTAAGTAGACCCTGCTCTCGAGTTGGGTCAACTGTGTTCCACTTAAAGTTTCACAATTGCACAAATGAACTAATGAAAAAAGGGAGAAAATGATAAGAGTAGGACAATGGGCAACTCTACAGGAAAAGTTAAAAATTTGTCAGGAATTTGCAACATTTTTAGATGTTAATAGCATAGAGACACATCAAAAAGCGTGCTGTCGTTATTCACTTACAAACTGCTCAAGTAGCAAAACCCAAATGCAAGAAGCTTGAAGGAATTTTGAAGAAAAAAACATTACCATTTGTAAAGCCACACACCAACCGGTATAAAAAATTTGGGTTCAAATGCATTTTTTTAATTAAAAACACACATAGTTTGAATGAGTAGTTAAAGTCTACTAACGTTCAATGTTTCAAGTTTAAAAGCTATGTTAGTAGTTTATTAGTAGTTTAGTAGTACAAATACACAAAAATATTTTAATGTATAACATGATTTTTAAAAATAATTAAGCGCCAATAACAATGGCACCCATTAGTTAATTGTAAAAATAACACGAAACACAGCAAACGGAAGGTCACAAAGGAAAAGAGGTAAGGACACCTGTGAGGACATTTTGTCCTCCTGCTGCATGAATAGACCCGAGTTCGGCTAACTCTCTAACATTACCAATTGATTTGTTCATTCAAATAGCTTTAAGTCCCTTGATCAAGTCAAGCCCAGCTGTCAGGGTAAGATGGCGCTAGTGGCTAGTTGCTACAGATGAGCATAACATCGTTCTTTTGATTCGGTGATGATGATGTCAAAATCAAAGCCAATTCAAAAGCATCTTCAGGACAGCGAATCTCATTTCATGCATTGCTTTTTAATAAGCCTTTTCACAGTTCCAGCGATTGATGACGATCGTGAAACGGTCAAAGGTTGAGTGTACCAGACAATGCACTTGTGTATACTTGACAACACTTAGCAGTCTATGCTGCTGTAATAGTAAAAGCTTTAATAAGTAGCTAGAACCTTACCTATTTCATTTTTCCTGTTGCTAAGCAAAATCCTATTAGTAAATCACTACATGCAAACTAATGCATAATTAAGTAAAGTCCATGTAAAACAAGTGAAGTTACTGAGCAGTTGTGGCTTTGCTTTACCCACGTGTCACGTGACGCATGTAGTTAAGATGTGTTGCTGTGGTACACTTAACCTTTGACCTACAGCAACTGCATGTGTGCACAATGAAACTGTGAAAAAGCTTGTTGTCATTTTCCTTTCCCTTGTTCAAAAAATGACAATCGTAAAGTCTCAGCAACGCCACTGCCTGCTAATCCAAAATCACAAGATGCTAGTGAATTAGCTACTGCAACACTTTCTAATGTATTCAAATCACTTTGTAAATTCCCTTAAAAAAATTCAATTAGCACAAGATGATACTAGGACACTTACCAAATGCAATTAGATATTCAATGATAGGTACAACAGAATGCTTTACAGCGGCATGCATGGGAGTTTCCCCGATGTTATCAACTTGATTCACATTACAACCTACACAAGCAAATAGTTAGTATCTTCGCTAGTTTATGCGAAAAAAATCTACAAGATAGAAGATAGAAAAACATGGTAGTATGACACAAACATCACATACACTGCATCAAACATTTACTATTCCTAATGAGTGGGCTAGTAAATCTTTCACGAGTTATTGAAATGCAATGTATATGAAATGATAGTGCAAGCAATTACAATAAACTCTACAATCATAAAATTAATTATAGTAATAAATTTATGCTGATTTTTATAAGATCACTTTATACTAGTGTTTCCAGGGAAAACAAATGGCGGCTCATGTATAGGTACTGTGGAACTGCAACACCCCCTATTTTCGCTCGGTATTATCGATAATATTCAATATAATAAGTCTGTTTTCTTTAGTTTTTTTCTTTATACTTTTACGGAATGAGAACACGTGAGGGTAGTACTGTTTGCTTCATAGCCCAAGGCAGAAATGTGTGTTGTGCACATGTCTGAGATAACGTGCTGCACACTGCACTGCTAGCACCTGCTCCTAGGTAGAGCAAGTACTGTCACTCACACAGTTTGTTGTCAGTTGTCACGTGCTTAAAAACTGTCTACCAGCATATTCCTGAACTGCGGCAATTTAGGTTATTCGTAAACAAAAAATCATTTGGATGTGGATTTTATCAAGTTTATGTATAAATTTTCGTATATTTGTTTGTTTAAAATTCCAAATACAAATTACAACATTAAAATTACATATGTTTGTTTTGTTTTACACAGTATTAGAACAATGGCTAAAATGTTTTAAAGCAGCACCCCCCCCCCCCCCCACAAATTTTAATTATGAACTGCCACTGGGGAAAAATAAATAATTTCAGCCCAAAGAAATGTCAGTTATAACTTAAAACAGGACAGTAATAAAAGTATGCTGCTTTCATAACACCTGCAATTACACCTGTGTTTAGTACCACATTGACCAGGATGTTAAGTAACGACTACCACCTTTGTGCAAACAACCAAAAGGGATGGACAAAAAAAAACAAAGCCACGAAAAAGATGATTTAATTTTGAATAAAAAGCACTTATTTTAATATCAGACTCAAGTGATTCAATCGTTTGGCACAGGTATGTAAAAGCCAGTTTCTAAATGAGACTGGCATCATGACTCGTTCTTCAAGAACTTCACTGATTTTAATTTCTGGGTAGAAAAGAATAAAAAAGAGCATAATATTAAAAAATATAGAAAAATATTAAAATACACATTTACAATCAATTGTGATAACTTTCATGACAATCCGGTCATTCGCTCATTCACCTATACATATATGATATAAATAATGTAAAAAAAAGAAATCACAGATATGATATATACTATATCTGTTTTTACAAACTGTCTATACAAGCGAAAAGAATACCTTTTGCTACTAATAATTATTGCAGTTTTAAGTCTTTATATCACTTTATTGCAGTTTATATCACAGTTTAAAAAACGAGGTAATCTCAGTGACATATCATAACAACCATAGAACAAAACGATGTGAATAGATGCAAAGTTTTAGCCAACAGAAATAACTGATGAACAAATTCGCAAGAACATATTTAAAGAAACTGTTCAAAATGAATTTCTGTAAGTAACTTCGCTAGAAATTACAACAAAATGCACAGTACCTAAGTGAGATGGTGCAGAAGATGAACAAAATGCAATGCGACACGGCGACGGCAACAATAGACCTGATGTTAATGGAACTACGACACTGGCCATTTTGATTTCATACACCTGTTAACACTAGTTCACAATGAAATACTGCAAGCACCACACAAAGAGAAAACCCATTTCCTTCCCTTCAGTGACGTAGGATTGATATACAACATGCAAACACACAAAGTGCGGGCGTCATTAGAAAGCACGATTTATTTGTATTGGTCACGGTTGTACAAATACGCTTATTTTGCAATAATTCCTCTTCATATATAAACACTAGTACATAATGTATACATTTCAATGATGCGTTATCTTGCTCAAAGATTTCGACAATATTTACACGGGTAGATTAAATGCGTGGCTCGCATGTGAATGCCATAGAATGTACTCATCATATTTTCAAGAAAGTCAGTTGGAACTGAATGTTTAGAAGATTAGTTTAAAACTATTGATGGGTGCAATAAAGAGAATAATATTAATTACAAGATATAGAAATGAACTGCTAGCTAACTACACTGCTTACATGTGAATACAGTAGAACAGGGGTGATCAGTTTGAAAGGTACTCATAAAATGACTAAGCCAAAATGATCTACTTACTATAAAAATGCAAAACTTATATTTATTTGTGAATACAGTGAGTATTCTTTATATATACAATAGAAGTTGGTGTACGTTGCATAACTGCAAGAACACTCATAGCACAATACAATTTGATTTCTTACTTGGTCGAGCTCTCTACTCGTTTTTATACCCTTTCTTAAGTTTAGTAAAATTAAATTACAGGTTAACTTGCTAGCTTGCTTGAATTTTGCAGCAACTGCTTGGCGCACCAAGAAGACGATTGGGCCGATCACCCAGCCCGATAATACAAGCCTCAAGACTGGCTGGCTTGTCTTTCTGCCAACCAATCAGATTGCTTCTCGCATTTCTTGTACATTTGAGCATTTCAATGGCGGCTAGCATGACAGTTTGGTGTCTTCTACGATTTTATATCACTTTTTTTGTGCATCATGAAATTTCATCACGTTCGTCACTGACATTAATTAAAATTTCCTTGGTGAGTCTGATTTCTCCCAGCCTAGCAGTGAATCTGACACTGAAACTAGTGAAAACAACCAGTAAAGTAAATAAACTAGTTACTTTATTTTTATTTTTTTTTCAAAAATAAGTGCATGAGATGTACCTAATATCTTTGTGATTGATCGGCAGATCGCGATTGATGTTATGGGCACCCCTGCTGTAGAATTTACTCGTCATATTTTTCTGAAAGTCACTTGCATGTTTAAAAAATTAATTTAAAATCATTCATGAAGGCAATAAGAATAACAATTATTGTAAGATAAAGAAATAAACTGCTGGCCAGCAAAACTGGTGTAAATATTTCCAATTTTTTGTTGCCGTTGCCATGACGATGTTGCCAAATCCCCAGAGAAGGTTTAATTCACAGCATCTCTAAAAGCAGCAAAACTTTTCGCAAAGTGAAAGCCAGACTAATGTTGCAAAGCAAAATACCTGCTTCAATCAGAAGTTTTACAAGTTCTAAGTTCTTGTGAAAAATGGCATACTGCAGGAGGGTGTTGTGACGGATAACAGCGCCAGCTTCCAGCAGCATGCGAACAATTTCCACGTCATCGATGTACACGGCTTCATATAGTGGTGTATAACCTAAACAAGATTCTCAGCTGAATCGGTCTTGAGTACCACTGCTTTTAATTCTTCATCAAAAATTATCACCTTTATAATTTTTATAATTCAAAATGCTCGTTAACAAACACAGGAGACAATTGTGAAAATACATAATGAAAATCCATTACAAAAAGAGCACAAAGGTTTACCAGCAAGTAAAAAAAAACAATGTATGTCATGGCTATAAACTAAACTAAGTGCCACCTATTGGTAAACTACCCCAAAGGAGTTAAGCAGTTAAACTTCAAATAACCAAGTACCGAACTCAACTGGATTTTACGACACTTCAGGCAATTACAATAGAAAAAAGAGCAGCAATAATTATTCACACATAAATATTTTTCTGATCCATTTAATTTCTTGTTCCTCTTTGTGAAAATGCATTTCCCGATTCAACTTAAGAAGTCCCAAACCATTGACAAAAAAACTACTTGCGCCTCTTCAACTACAAGTTAAATAACGGCATACTTAACATAAAAACCGTTTTTACTAGGTTTATATAAAATAATAAATATTAATTATTTCAGACAAGCATATAAAAAGAATGAAAATACCTGCATGCACAAAAGCTTCACAGCTAAAACCTAACTGCCATAACTAAGATCTTGAAAGACGACTCATGTTTTTGCAGGTTTACATACCTCTAACATGTTCCCAATTGACTTCAGCGCCATGCTGTAACAATATTGCAACAATGTCACGGTGACCTCTATTGACAGCAATATGCAGTGGAGTTCGGTCGTTTGTGTCCATGGCGTTTGCCTGCAAATATGTCAAACTTAATATACCATCTCCAAGCACCCAAACTATTTTTTAACAGAACAAGAAACACTCTTCATAAAATAATCTTAAAAAAAATTGTCTTGTAATTTTATATCACTCACATGCTATCTTATTGCACACAGAGCATGCATTAGCAGTAATGTTGTATAAAATTTGTAAATATAACTGCCTGCACTGACCACTAGGCGTAACCATTTTAAAGGTAAATCATTAGAAACAAGTTCAGATAACATTGAGTAAAGTTTGAAAAAATAATCAAAGTGTTTGCAGCACATTTTTTGCTAAATAAGTATAAGTTTAATTTACATTATATTGTTAATAAGATCAATAATATGTTCTTTGGTGAATCAGAGGTGTATGCTGGGATGGGGATGCAGTGATGTTTCACCGGGTGACACAAATGTTTTAACTCATTAAGAATTTCCTTTTCCTAAAGTAACATAACTTTGCATGGAAAGTTTATGGGATATACTTAAAAATTCCCTTACCTTCCCCTTTAACTCTAAGGTACCTAAACCTGATTATCAAATATTAATAATAAGAGATCATTTACCAGTCTTTTCATACTCAACCCTATCAAGCAGCTGATGTGAAGCATCCTCTCTTACAAAAGTAATTATGAAATAGTCACAAAAGGAGGGTCTAAGAACTTTGTTGTCATCTCTATTATGGGAGACTCCAGGTGCTCCATTCATGGTTTGAGAAAAACAGATAAAGCACAAGTACAGGTAAAACTAGTAATAGAGATATGACTATGACCGCTCTATTTTACATCATTACATAAATAAAACTTTTACCAAACCTCAAGCACATACAAGAATCTAGATGAAGACGATGAATATGATACGGGACGGATGGGTGAGGGAACAGCAAGCCGGCATTTAAGCAGGTCCGCACAAAGTTCTATAGTCTTATTCTTGGCGATATTTAAGCACTTTCATTCCAAATATTCACGGACACATGCAACAGCCAGACACGACAGTAGTGCACTAAAGAAGCCTCTTGCACATAACAGTGTATGCCAATTCAATAAAAACTGAAATGCATGTGCTACCAGAGACTGATAAGTCCACATACATGTGCACTCTTGTAGTGAACATCACCTAAAATGGCTACAAAAGATCATTACAGCAGGACATTGCTACAGTAGGACTTTATCATGAATTCACAGAGATTAAGAGATTAACTTTAGGCAGTGAACAGACAGCAACACAAGGCAAACTCAAAACGTAACTTCACGTTCATGTCACGTGGTCAACTGACCCAGCCAACGCCTTGCCTACCTTGTTTTTCGCCAGATGAACTCGCCTGCCGCCATCTACCAGGTGAAGAAATACGGAAAGATGGGAAACATAAAATGATAGATGAAACGTGAATATGATTAACTACACGACGGGACGTCACAAACTATATGCAACTACTGTAAGAATAGAATAGGGTTGCAATACCTTTGCTCCGTATTCCAATAGCTTTGTGACAATACCTGTGTATCCTCTTCCAGCAGCGCAGTGCAGAGGAGACAACCGCTCACTAAAACAACAATGACATCACTCAACAATGTAAACAAAAATAATATTATCATAAATAAAATGCTCATAAAATGTTAATACCTTTGAATAACAAGAACTACAATTGGCTAAATGATCTCATTACCTGTATGCATATCTTGTAGCACTAGTCGTACATTGTGAGTTAGCTCCAGACTTCAGTAACTCCTCAATAACGTCTTCATGACCTTGACAAGCGGCAGTGTGTAAGGCGGTAGCGCCATCTGTATCACCTTTATTAACCGAACATCCTATAACAGCCGAATTCACTCACTAGTCGTAGCATGTAGCAGTTTACATGAAACACGAAACATCTCTTAAACGCTAAATCAAACCTAAGTTTTTAAAATACAATAGGAGCCACTTAATAGACTCACTTTGGGATGCAGGTATTTTGACTCAATTAACTAACTGATTCAATTAGCTGACGGGTGTAACATATTACTACTATAGAAGTATGAGTCATCAATAGTCACCTTAGTATGCATTACAAAGGCTTTAAGCGAACTTAAGAAACTAATTAATGTCAAAATTCCTTCGTGCAATTATATAAGAATACTAATTTATATAAACCAATTAATAAAAAACAAAATGAAAACATCGTTCATATGTGATTATTACCGCTAATGTATTATTTTAAGTATATGAAGGAAAATTTTGAGTCAATTATGCAGACTTATTTGAGCAATTACTCGCAGTTTGCGTTACATACATTTGATCAGGAGCAGCGCCTACCAGGTGTTTTTGAGTCAATTAAGGGGCTGATTCTATTAACCGTGACTCTAATAAATGGTGCCTATTGTACCTCTTGGTGTGGACGTGATTTATTCATATTTGATGTTTGTTTTCAAGTCTCATTGGACTGCAGTGGATCATAAACAATCACACTATCTATATATTACTTAACTAAATAGCAGTCTTATCCCTCTCAACACCCCCCTCCCCACTCCTTGATTTGGGACAGACAATTGAGGATAAGGAAATCAAAAATTAAAAAAAGAATAATTTGCTTAATTAAAGCAGGCTGCCTTTAAGCATTTGATGAATTGCCTGCAAAGCATAGAGTGATATGTGATCTCGTGGCAAAAGTTATCATGTCTAAAATTGTTTATGCTCACATTGTTTCCATGGTTACCAAACACTATTTTGCAGACGATTATATACGAACTTGTCACACTTAATACTAAAGCTAAAAATAATCATGAAATGGTCATTGAGCATTCATCATAAAATTCTTATCATGTTTTACACTAAATAAGACAAAAGTCTCTCCTTTCCAAGAATTTTTGATTCTCAATGGAAAGTAAAAACACCTGTTAACAGATTGTACAGACGTCTACACTGTACATCAACAGAGTATTTCTTTTTAACTGCAGTTTATTCCTCAATAGTAAAACTGTAAAGGATAATGAATGGCTGTAAAAACAAAGCAGATTTTACTGAAACATGCGACTGCAAATAGTGTAAATTTCACTGTTGTGACTGATTAACTTGCTGGCTATTAGGAAATTTCACTTTTTACACAATATTCATGAATTTTGTTACAACGAGTTTTGCAAGTAAAAACAGCCAACGGATCTATTAAAAGGGGTTCTTAAGCTTTGTAATGATCCCATTATTTGTGTCAAGATAATTTTTGGGTTTTGTGCATTTTCGGTAAATTTATCAAGTACTTTTTATGCTGTTCTGTTCAGTAAATGAAGCGTTTTTCATGGAGTACCAGCGGGTTTTTCTCAAGTGGTTAAATTATTTGCGTATTTAAACAAAAACAGCAACATCTTCAAATAGCTAATGAAATATCCAACCAGAACATGTTATTTATGCAAATGCAGGACATAAACTTTTTGTGTGCTAAGGATGTTTGTAAAAAAATTATGTAGAATTTCACGCAGCAGCACTACACAGCTTAACTGAAACAATAGGTGTTTGTGACATACAGCCGCTATGTCCATTGTCCTGCTGTAGCTTCTAACATCATCATGCCAGAATGGACATTGCTTAAGTTGGCAATGTTATACTGACTAAGCAATTTTCTGTCTGCCATCTAGGGGCGAGTTAAGAAAATAATGCAAGTGTGTAATTGCACTATTTGCAGTAAAATGCAGTAAACTGAATACCAGCTTTGATGAGTAATTTCACAGCGTCCAGCTGACCATTTTCTGCTGCGTACATCAACGCAGTTCGTTCGTAAAAGTCCAAGCAGTCAATATCGCATTTTGATACAGGGTGAAATTCTTCTCCGTGGATTAACATGTTCACGATCTCTGTGTGGCCACGCTGAGCAGCCTTTCCTGGAATTCATGATCACCAATGAGCGATACTGGTCAAATTTGTCATTATTTTAATTGTTAAAAGATCATGCAAAGAAGGCGACAAATGATCAAATTTGTTATTATTTGTAAATGTAAGGAAACAAGATCAAGCAGTTAGGCATGTCAAGGGAGATTTCACCCAGCAAGCCTGACAAACTTAGGTTACTGGTTGCTGCAGTACTGACATACATGTACTCATGTTACAAAATCAAGCAATTCATAAAAAGGCAACTTATCAACAAGTAAACTGGCACTGACTTGATCCATGCATTAATATTTATGGTTTCTGCCCTTGTGAAGGCCCAGGCGACTTGTAACCACCTGACAGACTCATCTCAAGTCAATCTTTCACTTGCATATTACAAGCCACAGAGAAGCAGTAAAAGCTTAAATTACTGGAAAGTGGATAGTCTTGTGGTAGGACTGGTACATATCTCTCCACTGTCAATGATGATCTTCTAAAGTCAGGTAATGAACCAGCAACATTCAAGTGTATATTCTATTTAATGAGGTAAATAGAAACAGTATGGCAGATGAAATAAGCCGAAATTGGCACTCTTCCAGGTGACCACCCATCTATTTACTAATCAAGTGGAGGCCTGCTTATCAATTGAAACCAAACACATGCCATGATGGCTCAATGTGCTCTTGCACCACGAAACATAATGTAATGTAAATTTAAATCATGTCATCTCATATTGAATAATACGCAATTAGAAACATACCAAGGGGGCGGGGGCGACAGGGGGCAATCGTTCCCGTGCGCAACTGTAAAAGGGGAAAACCTTTTTTCTGGAGTTCAATAACTGTGAATTATTAATTACTAATCCGACATTAACAAAACAATTAGGAATAGGTTTAAAATTACAACAAAATTGCCTAGTCAGAGATCATTGTAACTGACTTAATTACTACACATAGCCTAGAAAAAAGCTAATGTTGTTACGTAATGGCATGTGTGGCTTAGCCTATTGATAATTTTCGGAGAAACTTTGGCATTTCTCTAAATGCCGATTGTATTATTGTGAAAGCCTGTAGTGTTCTGCATTTTTCATATAATTTTTGCATGCCTTAATGCTGAAAGTTTAATGACTGTCAATGTTACATGTAAATTTCTTAGACCAGCACATAGAAAAGAGTTATTCTGGTGCAGAACAGCAAATCAAACTCCGGGTGATTCTTAAAAAACACTTGTTTATCTTTATACCATCATGTCGAAAAAGGAAAGTAGGGTTCAGCAACGTAAAAAACGAGCATAATTTGTGACTTCACCCAAGAAACAAATGATCAAAATGTTAAAAGGGTATAGCACCAGAAATTTGTCTGCCCCAGAGTTCCACAAGCACTTGCTACACCACTGTATGCATTGGAACATAATCACGTGTAATGTTATTCAAAGTAATATTATTCACAATAAAACGTAATGCAGTAAAATATCACAAAAATACCACATGTGACATCATTTATGAAATCACATACCTAGAGGTGTGCATCCATGTACCAAACCATTAACTGGAATTCCAGTTTTTAGTAACTGCTGTACATTGTCAATGTCTTGCCTCTCTATTGCAGCAAACAGCTGCAACAGGAATACATTAGAGGTACTACCGAAACTCTTCTCCAGGGCTGCATGTAGTTTCTGCTCTAAGTCACCTCTTGTCACCCGTATCTGACCGTTCCATTGTTCTAATTCACAAGAACAACATGATAAATTCTATCACACAAATGGATAAATGGAAAGTTTCATGACCATAACATAATTACTCTATGTATGCGAATGATCATAAAATACAAAACTTACTTTTAGTTACATAGTAAGTTAAATTTAAATATAAGAAACAGAATTTTACCTACACTGTCAGTATCAATTTAAAAACACACTGCACAGTAACTATTTACAGAGAACAAACTAACTTGAAGTATCTTAATAGCTGTAAGTAACATTGGTTTTTAACTATAAATTAGTTACCAATTGCGAGAATGTTCAACAAAAATTACTTTTTTAAATTTATTGGGAAAATTTACTTACGTACTTTACTTCATCATCAAGAACGGATTAACAGTAAACTAAAAGTTATGTAAAAAATTAAGCTACGCAGGTCTACACAACAATGTAAACTTTAGGTATATTTGTGTATCATACATACATCATTCATACAGAAAAGTTGTTTACTATAACACTAAAGCCGGGAATTAAGCTCTAAACAGCCAAGGAAATTCAGCTAAAGCAGCAAAAATAAACAAGTGTTGTACTAAATATAATAATCTAATATTAATAACTATCCTGTATTGTCAGCTGATCATTTGTTCTGCATTTTGTGTAAGATAACAATGTTGTTTTTCATGCACTCACCACATCTATCTGATTTTATTTCTATGGATACCTTTTGTCTGACTATACTATGCATTCTCTTTGATATGCATTGTGACATTTAGAAAAATTCAAAATGACGAACTCTACTCATTCGAGTAACTCACAAAATAAGTGTAGAATTCATGACCAAAAACACTGTCAAAGTAAACATTCCTTGCTTAAAGGAAAACTGGACCCAATCCTAAATTGTAGGTCAAAACAATCTGCTCTTTAAAATATTAAAAGGGAACATACAACTTTTTAAAGAATGACTTACGTGAAAGAATTATTACCACACAAATGCATTTTTGCATTCGTGCCACTAGTTCTTTGCTGTTACATGCATTTTGTCATTTATTAATTAGATGAGCACTAGCGCCTGCATTTTGGAAATGCGCTGCACAAAAAAAGCAGATGCTGTACCTCTCAGTTCAGATGAGTTAGTTTGTGACATAATACACACATTTGAGATATTCACACGTGAGCACATCAGTAAATTTAAAATTTAAAATTTTACATTAGTTTGTATATCACACTGAATGTTGTACAGCAGCACTGTACTTCAATTTTCACTTTTGCAAACACATGCAACATACCCATGGAATGTTTGTGCTGTTAATTATGTTCGTTTGTGAAGTCATCACTAGCTGAGAGCCTTTAATTAAGTTTTTAACCTATCATTTAATTACCAAAAATGCTTTGGCATTATTATGTGTTAACATTTATACATTTTACCATACTTCAAAGTGGGGTGGGATATGAACAATCAGTCTGTTTTGCTTTAATTACAACTTATTCTAGCGTCGGATCAATTTGCCCAAAATTCTGTTCTGCTCGAATTTACTTAGAACTGGTGTATAACAAGTTACCTTCTTGTATGCAGATGAAATGCTACCAAACTGCTTTTCTCAACGCTTACTTACACTTAATGTCCCACAAAATCCATAGTACAAATCTCACACGGTCCAAACGACATCTTAAAAGAGACCGTTGAAATCTGGACTCCATTAAATAACATTGAAGAAAAGGTTCATTAGGCAGGATGTGAAAGACAGTATGCTAAAACAGCAAACTTAAATGCTAGCTAGTTGAAATGACCCATATGTGTACCTGAAGCTGCTGCATTCAGAAAATAAATAACTCCACATCAGAAATGTCTTCACAACAATTGTAAAATCTGATACTCTCACAAATGACAGCAAGTTGAAATCCTACATTCAGCAACAAAACTGATTCAAGATAAGTGATTGTAGAGGAACCAGAACTTAATAAACTTATCTCTTTATCTAGGACAGTGTTTCCCAAACTGAACCAGTAAGTGACCCCTTTCAGTAGTACCAAATCTACCATGACCCCCGTCTCTATAAGCCTTCTGAAAACGTATTAATTTTTTATATTGCAGATAAGTTATTCATTTTAATGATTAATCATAGCAGAGAGAGCAATAACAAAAATGTTTATTACCGTTTATTAATGTTTATTAACAAGCACTGATTAAATCATGTATTTTAATGAGAAGGATGCATTTACTTTTTTGATCTACAAAAAAGTCATGGGACCACCCAAGGCCCCCCCCCCAAATGCTCATGACACCTTTGGGGGTCATAACCTACACTTTGGAAACTACTGAGCTAGGATAATACTTTTATTAAAATGAGACAATGGACCATGAGAGGTGTTTCAGTGAGCCATATATACATCTCTCTCAGTGAGGCAATATACCCAAAAGAAGCACGATATATAAAACATCAAACCACACAGAATGATGTGGCAGTCACCCATTCATTTAGTCATCAGAAATGATGTTGCTTAACTTCAGTTGTTAAACACAGTCTGCCATATAAAACCTGCAGAAAGAGCTTCAGGTTTTGACTAAACGCGAATGTCAGATGAAATGAAATTTAAATCTGCTAAAGAAAACCATCTGCAAACTGGAAAACCCTAAAAATAGTGAAAAGTAAACAATTTCTTACAAATTACAATGTTTTTTCTATAAGAAACTACGATCAGAAGTGCCCACAAACAAGCAATACTACAGACCTGTGCATCGTTCTCTAACTGATGTTCATGAAGTAGTGCAATACCCGAAAAAACCTGAAATATTTTCTCTTTGCTAATGTAAAATTACAGAAATCATTTGTTTATTATTTTAATGACTTAAAATAATAAACCAGCTGGCTCAAGGAATTTTGTTATTGCATATTACACAGATTGGTTGTTAACTGCAAAAACGTAATTTTTAAATGGGTAATCCCAGTGAGCACTTCAAATCAATAGGTTAGTTTTTTCTGTAAGATAAATAACAATTTCGTACAAAAATGAATTCGGTTATACAATTGCTGGTCGCGTCCTTGAATGTTAAAAAATATGAGAAAAACAATAGCAGAAACAAATACCCCTATTCTACACTAACCTAAAATAAATGACATTGAAACAGTTGCAGGGCAGAGTAAGTGAGAAATGCAAAAAACCTATCATGCTGCCGAGCAGCAGACGAAATTTAACAGTAACAGACTATCAGTACGTACGTGCGCAGGCTCGACGAAATTTTAAAAGCAAATAAATACTCTAGAAAAATGCTTATTGCTTTTGCGAATTCTACTTAGTTCAGCGAACTATATATACCACCAATGAAACAGCCGGCTGCGACACTGCGGTAACGTTCGGGCAAGGATCCTAATCCTGTGGAAAAAGCAGACAAAATGTCGGGTAATTTCTTCCACAAATGAAGAAACATCGTCTGATTACTTGCAAAAAATTGTTCAGAAAGTTTGGTTTAGTCTTCAAGCTGAGCAGCAGTTAAAGTTTAGTCTCAGGCATTTGCTAGTTGAAATATTATGTTACGCAACTCAAAGCAGATGTCGTCTATAATGTTTAGTTTTAACAACGTGACCGACTGCCATGAAGCATGTAAGGTGTCTGACGTTAAGTAATTTTAGCAATGGAAAAGTTAGAAAATCTCTGAAACATACCGTATCTCAATTGACTTTGATGCCTCTCTGACATCACTGGCAGCTGCACAAATCACAACAAACAATAACTGGAAAATACAGCACTCAAAAACCTGCGAGAAAAAGTACACAGGGGAAGAAAAACACTCCACTGATGCGTGCAACAGAGGGGTAAAAAAACGTACAGCAAAGTCAAACTGACCGTGCGCATACACCTCCAGCCCCCCGCTAGCGGGACGGCACTGAGATGGTGACAAACCATGGCATGCCACGGTAACTCGAGACATGGTTGGTCACCTGTAACAACCAAATTCAAAACAAACTTCTAAAACATGACAAAAGGCTCGACTTTCCTGGTGGAAGCTCAAAGTCCATTCTGGCATAACAAGAAAAACTTACTGCACTGTTTGCACTTGACCAAAGCATTATTATTTTTAGGAAAAAGCTTCACTAGGTGAAGTGTAATATGAAGCTCAGTAAACTGCTCTCATAATAGCTGGTCCAGTTCCAGAGAACAATGTAAACACTTGGATAATTGACCGAGCTTGTGTAGATAAACAATGAATGTTTACAAAGCTCGTTAAACACATTTAGAAAGTATTTAGCTACTGACTACAAAAATAATAGCTTACGCTTTTATGCAAATTTAAGTTATTTGATGAAAGCGATATAATTTCTACACACAAACTGAGTGATTTTTTTAAAAAAAGAAACCCTTTAACTTACGCATAGAAGCACAATGAAACCTGACTACACTCTTCTCAGTTCTCCAGTGAACTGGGCTTCTTAAAAACATAACGAACCAGAACAACGTACCGAGAATTCATAAAAACATAATTCCTAACCACGTACTGAGAAACCTAACCCTATTCTATTTATTCTCCTGCCTTCATTTACAATACAATACGTTACCATCCCAATGCATCCTGCTTCCGCTAGCTACCATATGACTTTCCGGCCGGCTGCTGCATTAAATGAGCAGTTGTTGTACAAGTGGGTTTCACTGGGCTTCGCTTGGCAAACTCTTATTATGTCAACGTAATTTTAGATGCTGACACACATCTGGCCTCGAGGCAGTCTCTCAAATCAACATTGGCTTCTGATTCAAGCCGTAAAAGTTTACGGCCCAGCTGTGATTGTCACAGCTAAACATTCTATCAGTTGAATTGCAAACATTGAACAGAGTGCGTATCGAGAAAGAGGAGGCGCATCCCATCATGAAACTTAAAGAGCTGACAGGTGTACAATTGCTTACGCCATGTTTATAATCTTTCAGTTACAAGTCGAGCACTGTCTGCTCTATCAGACCATAACAAAACACGCTATAACTATTAAAAATTTAATAATATTTCTACTCCCGAACAGCCACAAACTAAAAACGACGATGTTTGTAAAGGAATCGAAAATGAAAAAGCAAATTTGAAAACTTTCAAAACCACGAACTATGTGATTTAGCAATTGCAAATATAATCCCCTATATCTATTTCCCTGTAATTAAACTTTATATACGAACATACAGTAACCTTAAGATGTATAACAATACACCGAAGTGCATATTTATTTAATTAGTTCCTAAACACCACAAAAGACCATGATAAATGCACCAGAAATCATTCCTGGATTTCAGATCAAACAACAGAATTTTATGCAGTGAGAAAAACAGTTAAAGGTATTACAAATAAGTGAAACAATTATTAACTCAGCGAGCAGTCGGAAGCAAGGTATTATGAACATTTCATCCAAGTAACGTACTGATGAAATTGAGGAAAAAAATAGATTAGAGTATTAGAAACAATGAAGGATCCAGTATCAATTTACCATGAGAAAAACTCATTCAAACTAGAAACTATTGCTTCACACTCTTTATTTATTACTGAACAAATTAAAACCACACAATCACTGGATTTCTTTTGAAAAGCTTGAATATAGATGAGAACTGACCATCACAAACTAAGATGACAAAGACTGAACCACCACTTGATGTCAGGACACTAGAAAGTCTCAAACCAGATTAGGCAGATCATAAATGTACTACATTTAAACTTCAGAAGGGGCGAAACCAAATTTAACAGATAAGGAGAAATGGATGTACCTAACACTAATAACCATGTAAGATAAAAAGAAACAATAAATTAATATTTTATTTATGTCGGAGTTAAGGCAAAAGCAAGATGGGTAACACTATGCTGTAATGCGTTGTAATAACAAGTGTACTAACGATGCCAAACATGGCTGCTATCCAACCAAACCCCGATTTGCAAAATTATAATAGCTTTTGAAAATGAGACACAGCACTGATGTAATAAATAATTGTAAATTTGATTATTATTTCCAAATCAACATCAACCAGAGAGCAATGACAAGCAAAGGCCAAATTCCGAGGCTCAATTAGCTGCCCAAGCTTTAGTTGCCAAATTGAAGAATGCATATACTTAACACTTCAGATCACTTTCATGAGAAATTATAATATTTTATAAACCACATTGACCATTTTGCAGTAAGCTAAGTACTATGGTATTGACTATCTTTTCCTTTCATTTCAGTCTACAACTGAACTGTTTAGCATCCTCCGTTAGCTTAGATAGCAACAAATTTGTTAACTGATATCTTACACTTTTTATTTATTCTCTTAACAAATTTTTTGACCCTTTTTTGATCACTGGCGAGAGAGAGAGAGAGAGAGAGAGAGAGAGAGAGAGAGAGAGAGAGAGAGAGAGAGAGAGAGAGAGAGAGAGAGAGAGAGAGAGAGAGAGAGAGAGATTGCAGAATTTACTGTTTATTGCTAATAATGCTAATAAGGTATCATAAGTGCTCAGTAGTTTAGTGAAGAACACAGACTTTCAGAAATGAATTGCATTAACTGTTTGTTTTATTACTTGTATGTGATCTTGTTGGAAAATGCTAGCACCTCTTCCACATTTGATATTAGCATAAATGGACCAGTTGTAGATGACATAAATGACAATATGTAGCAAACTAATGGTTCAACAGTGTGCTTTTACTTATAATAGCTCAGCCTGAACTGTTAGTGTCATGACTCCGTGAGGAATCTTACGAAAACATCTTCAAATTGCTAACATTATTATATCATCAACCTGACTTCCAGTATTAAATCTTTAGCTTCATTATTAACTATAAGGTGTGATTTACTGGATTTGCAGTATCAGTCGTATGCACACAAACTAAGAATGTAAGAAAATGAACACTTGATTTATGTAACAATGGCTATGTACAAATGTGACGTTGCATTTCATCAGCTAACGATCTCAGGTAGATTGATGATAGGCTAATACTATTACACAGTCAATAATTACTATCATAGTTCAAGGCCATACGAAGGTGTCACTAATGAAACAATGAGTAGAGGTACCATTACACATTCAAGAAAACAGTGTTAAGTGTCACCTAATATGTCACACTATTTGGACAGTTTTACATCTTGCGGTAGTCTAGTCTGTGTAGGAAGCTGCGAATTGTTGTGCTGCCTCTCTTGTCTCAGGTGTCTTTTGAGAGTGAAATTCTTCTAATTTTTTTAAACAATGAGTGACTGGAGCATCTAGGTCAAGGATTAAAATAAAAAATGATCAACTAAATCAGGTATAAACTGTAAAGTCTAAATATGCAACACACGAGTGAATATATAAATGACAGTAAATTCTAACTCAAGTTAAATGGCTTAACACTGAGTAGTTTCTGAATTTGAATGGTCTAATTCAATACACAAATTGCAAAAAGTTAATCATCCAGTGGGGGTCAACCTCGCAACGGTCAATTGGCTCTCCGTTGGTCTTCCCTCTCTTTCACCTAAGTTGCGCAACAAAAGTGGCTCCCAATTAAACACATTATTTTTGTTTTCTCCAGTCGTACAAGATTTCTGCAACTAAAATTTGTCTGGCAGTTGTACAGAGACACTATAGTGATGAAACATTATGCTTGAGTTATATAGTTATATAGATGTATAGTGCCTGGAAAGATTAGAAACAGTCAGATTCATCAGTTTCTCCAATCCAAAAAACTCAAACAAATCTGCCTCTGAAAAAATCTCTTCCAGCTAGGTAAATAACATGAGCTGAGCCTTCATAATTAATAAAAATGGTATCTGTCCCAAGATAAATAGTTTCATATTTTTCAATTAAAGCTTCTATGCTGTTACAATAAATTGCCATATGCTAGTATTGCATTAATGTTTATTAAGGTTGAACATCCAGTATCTGGCAGACTTCTTAATTGTTATTCACAGTATATCTGGTGTAATTAACGTATATTGTTTAAACCCTAATGTTGGGTGCCGAGTAACCCACTAGCCAAAGTAGGACGTGTCGTACGTGGGCTAGCCCAAGTAGGAAGCGTCGTACATGGGCTGCCCAAGGACACTAGAGACAGGTCACGAATTGAGTTGTTTCGCATACTGGCACCGTCCATTGTAGTTGTTTATGTAATAATAATAATTAAAAACGTCAATACACGTTGAAAAATTTATTATACATCTGATAAAATAAAAGAATTTTATTCTGAGCTAGAAGAATTAATATTTGCCAATATTAATCTTTTTTGAAGTGAAATAAGCCCACTTTTTAGGCAATTTCAACATTTGCTTAAGGTATAATATCATTTTTTATTTTGTCTTGCTTCACAGACTGGTGATTCTTTTCACTCCCTCTTGAACAAATAATTGTTTTCTACTAAGTAAATGGGTTATGTGCCCTACATAGTTTCTCTCTTTAAAGCATTAGATACTTAGTTTAATGTTATGATGATATTAATGGAGCTAATAGTAATGATGATATTGTTGTAAAAATACATTTGTAAACTGTCAAGGAGTAAGTTACATTTTTTCTAACACAAATTTAGTTTTACGTTTTATTATGTCATAATCTAGATTCTCGACAGAAATCGCTAGTGTCGTAGTTGGGCTGCCCATGTATGACACTGCTTTTCCGCAAATTTAGCACATGCGTATTACCGGACGTGTTCTACTTCGGCTAGTGGATTACTCGGCGCCCTACACTAATACTGCTTATACTAAGTCTTTAAGACTGATCATTCATAATGTTTAATACGACCTTAAACGTATGATCATTTTGTAGATTTTATAAAAGATACTTTCCTTGTACCATATTTTCCTAGTACCAGTTGAAGTTTTTCAGTACTAAACTTTCCTACTACCAAACCTGTTCTGTACCATTTTTACCTTGTATCAGATTTATGTGTGCCAAAAATGCTTGCCAACCTTTGCCAGTACTGGACTAAACTTTACCAGCACCGCATTTTCGCTGTACCCATTTTTCCCAATACTAAAATTTCGCTGTACAAAAAATTCCTAGGAGCAAATTTTCCCGGTACCAAAAGTACTAGGACCAAATTTACTTGTATCAAACTTACTAGTACCGAATTTTTCCACGTTTTCAGTTTGTTTACTTGCAGCGAGGGAGTTTGTGAGAATGTGTGTTACGTCATTAAGTTGGCGGGGCTAAACGCGGCTTACGATCTGTGTATTATCATTATGGAGTCTAAGCCATACAATGACATAAGACCATGAGTCATTGAATAACTGTGACAAACGTATTCAGTTCATCCTGGTAAATTGCAATTTCAAATGAAACTTACTATAATCTTATAAAATGTGCCGACACTCTCGCATTTCGAAATTGTCAAAATTAAATGGCTTCACTTAGTTTTTTGCTAGGCACTTGTAAAACAGTAAACGTTTCCTTCCACCAGCTGAGATTTGCCGCAAAGTTCGATACAGAAGAGTTCCCGTGTTGCTGAAATTGTTGTAGTGCGAATTTTTGTGAAATTATCTAGCTTTTTATTTGTATATTAACCGTAGTTATTATTTACCACGAATGTTTCTGCTTTTTACTTAAAATATCTATTAATTTTTACATGAATTCGCATATTTGAGCGAATAAGCTAAATTATACTAAATTAATATAATTCCAGGTTCAGTTGGCTTATAATTATTGTTTTTCAGGAAGTCTAGCTTGCACCAATGGCACTAGGATTTATTAAACACTGAACAGAGATTTCATCCTTCAAGTAATATTCCCATAATTTAGCTTAGGCAAAACAAGAACACAGGCGTTATGATGAGAGTGCTATGGAGAAAGAAGATAACCTAGATAAATACAAAGAGTAAGATCGTTTAAATTGTTGATTATCAATATAATTGGTCGTGTTTGGACATTGCTGTCACTTTTTTGCTGCAATATAAAGTGCTACTGAACCATTACCAGTTGATAATAATTTTTCTGTTTGTTTTTCTAAATGCAATTCTGTTTAGTAGTCTATCGTTTTGATGTCCTAGATATTTTCAGGCTGGGATTCTTGTATCAGAATTTTCACTATTTTTTGTTAGGGATTCTAAAAAAATAATGAAAATAATCTAGAAAGAGTGAAAACCCTGTCACAGTTACTCTGTTTTATATAGCACCTTGTAAATGCCAAAAAATTGCGTGAATGAAATGTAATAAGAGGGCAGTACACTGTAAATTGTTGTTAAAACACTTTTCACTTGTCTGAGTGGATACGAGAGCTTTTATTGTACACATGTATGTATTAGTTCAATAATTATTATTGACTGGTGACACCAATATGTAAGCGGTGCATGTAATAATATTCCAATGTTTATTGACTACATTTCAGTGGCATTTTCATGTCTGGCAAAGATTACTACACACAAATTTTTTTTCATTGTGTCAGACTGTTGAGTCTAAAATTAAGAGTGAGAGACGATGCATACTAAATAATTCTTTTATAAACTAATGCCATTTAGTTCCTTTGTATTGCTAAAATTTTTTCCTGATTTCCCTCTTCTTTTGCTTGAGGCAACGTAGTTATATTAGGTGTGAGAAGTGAGTTACAAGCAGTGATTTGTTAGAAGAGGAACATAAAAACATTTGTGATGTAAATCAGTCAGAGGGTGATATGAGAAGCTGCGAGCAAAAAATAATGTATGTATGGGAAAAGTTAAATATTTTGTGGCTTTCGGCTGTAGGTAAGAATGACTTGTTTTATAAATGTGGATCCATGAATTGAGCAACGAAGAGGGGCATCAGGAAAATGGAAAGTCAAAGGAGAACAGGCTGAAGATTAAGGAGAGTTTCTTTTTCTTTATTTTCCTAGAAGAAAAAGAAAAAAGGGCTGATTAGAAAAAGGAATGCCCCTTCTCTTGTTTGGGATGTGCTTGCTCACTTTTTCCTAAAGTCAGTGATTTTGTCATTTTGTGAACATGAAAAAAGCGGAAAATTTATCTTTAGGAAGATCTGTAGTTATTCACTAAAATTAACCAGGATAAAGAGGCGGGTAAGGAGAGAAGATAGCAAAGAAATAGGAAAAAAAGAAGAGGAACATATGGAATTTTTTTAAAGACTAAATCAGTCCAAATACCTCATTTTTCTTGCAGTTTTCCCAGTTGAGGCTTAGCAAAAATATTTTGCTTTAAAAAAGACGATAAGTACAAAGAGAAGCAAACTATTTTTCCAGCATAAGAAACTCAGGTAGAAAGAATTAAGATAAGAAGTAGTTCAAGACAATAGTATGTCATATTTGTAATTGTTTTAGTTACTATTCTCGCGAATGGTAGAAGAGAATTCTCTGGCTGCTTGTTGTTGTGTAAACTTGTAACTCTATATTGTCTCGCATCAACTTGTGCCACCTATAGCACTGGTGTCATAATTTTGACATTGACATTTCTTTCGGAAATTCTTTAGTATTGTATATTAAATGACTTGTTACACCAGCTTAGTTGAGGTAGGATTGTCTATTGTTGTCATTCATTTCAGAGACCACAAGAAATTGCTGTTTGGTCTTAAATCAACTGTAGAATGGTTATTAGCCAACCAGGGTGGTATATGGAAAGTTTATGGTGGACTTCCAAAGTTAACCAATGCGGTAGAGAAGATTTTAAAAAATGGCCTGAGACTTCAGCAGGTTTGTTGCATATTTTGTACAAACATGTAGCTTGTGAGCTAGTTCTGTGTTACTGTATAAGTTACTTCTGGCTGTTTAAACCAAGGGTGTGCAAATTGCGGCCGGCGGGCCACTAGCGCCCCGCCGGGAGAATTTGTGCGGCCCGCGAAGAGATTTGTCAACCTAATGAAAGTGCGGCCCGGGCGATTAATTGAGTGTATCCAGCTGAAGTCCATGCCACGATCCCAAAGCTAGTGCGGGTAGTTTTTTCTACTAGATCGGATGCCATTAACCCTTACAAGACGGTTGTAGCTTAGCCATTAACCCTTACAAGACGGTTGTAGCTTAATGTCACTGTACTACACAGACTGTGTGATACACATTACTAATATGCATTGTAATGAAATTACCACTATCTGTCCTGAAAGTAGAAATATATGGTTTGTAATATAAATTTTAATAACTTCTAAAATGGTTTCTTGAGTGTAGTAGTAATGATGTACGCAGGTCGGATGCAAAACAAATCGTTATTAGGCCTTTCTGTACTTGGCTCCTTGATCAAACTACCTGTGGCCCGCAGGAATTGCGGGAAAGTTTAATGTGGCCCGGCTAGTCAGATAATTTGCACACCTCTGGTTTAAACTATTTGTTTAATGTAGTACAGTTTATGCTAAGATTAGATTAGATTAGATTATATTATATGATTAGATTTATACAATCCAAATATGCAATTGTACATTTAAAATAAAATCTTAGAAATAAATATGATTAGTTAATGTTTTTGGAGGGGAGAAACCAACTAGGCTTCAATGCACTTACGGTGTACCACATTAATTATAGTTATTTCTATTAAATTTACAAACAGGACTAAAATCAAATGTAAGTAGTTTAAATGAAAAAGAATGTAAGTTGTTGGCATTAATAATCACCTACGGTAAACTTTTCCACATATCGATTATAACCACTAACAAGTAATTATAATTATTTGTGAATAATAATTACTTGAGATCTTTTAATATTTTTTCTCCAAAGTAAGCGCAAAATCTGCTCCAATTAGACAAGGGAAGTGAAGTTTATTTTTACCTTTATTAAAATCTTGTTTTTGTTAAAAATTCTAGTAGTACTAGCTCCCAATGCTTTTATTTAATCAAACTAAAAAAAATTGTGGATCTAACCTAAATGATGTTTATTGTTAGTATGTATATTTACATAAAGTATCATTGTTCTTCAATTAAAAGATATAAGTATAAATATAAAGGACTTCAAGTCTAGTATGCAATATAGGATACCTAATTCATTGTTTTAGAGTTAGTTTCATTTGTTAGGGTTTCACAGAAGGAGATTTTTGGCCACTGATTAGTGATCAGCGTTGGCTTCATCCAAAGCTGGCCGATTCTGTGCATTGTGCAGAAAAAGCAGTGCTCAGTGATAGGCATCTACGAGTGAGATTAGTCTGGGTCCAGCTATGTCTTCAAGCTCACAATTTGTCCTTGATGATGCGCTTGGTGTTGTCATCAGAAGAAGATTTGCATCAATACTACCATGGTAAGAATGTTGTTGTCTGTCGGTGAGTTACAGAACTGCTGTAAAATGTGTGAGTAACATCTGTGTAATAGTGGTACGTTTTAATACTGACAGCTTAAAATATTTTAAACAGTTTAATTATGTTGATATTATGTTAATTTTGCATCAGTTCATGTGAACTTATTTACAAAGTATTTAGTCCACACGAACTTAACAGCGTCGTTATTACGTTGACTTAACTATTAGTAATGACGTTAAGTTAATGTTAAGTTAAGTTAATGACAGCTTTGTGAAACTGAGCCTTGGTTCCATTAAGAAATTGAGAGTTATAATCTTATAACTCATAGAATTCTTAAAGGAAACAAAATCCACTGTGGGAAGGGACAAAAAGTTTCAAAACTCAAGGAACACAGTTCAGTTTCATTCAAAGAAGTTTATTGCCGAGTACTTTCCGAACAATGTCTGTAAATTTGATCTTATTATAATGTACTTATTATAATGTTTGAAACAATGTGTCTTTTCTGTTATAGTTTTGGTTTCATCAAAAACTTATATACATAGTTACACCAGTCTATTGTACTTCTTAATGCTACACTTCCATGACTGCCTTCATGTGAGAGGATTTTATATAGATTGCATAAAAACCTGTTAGCTGATCACTTAGTGCTCTTCCATAATTGTTAATGATTGTATGTATTCATTTTAATCATTGTTGTACTAATAAATACAGTATAAACCAACAATGTGTTTAACTTAGTTTTTTTTACCAATCATTACTACTTTTTACTAAGCACATTTGCGTAGTTGTTGAAACTTGTTAGTCTTCCAATTCTTCAATATACTGTTTTTTCACTTCTTGTCTGTTGATATTGATGTTTCAGGCTATGCATTATTGTTGCAACCCAAGTGTGTTGAAGTAATGGTCTCCTGTTTGAGAGCCTTGGAACAGAACAATCCGGCTTTTCTAAACAACCTTTGTCCTGATCTTGTAAGGAGTGATTATTATAACTACTATGTATTAGTCATACTGACTTCATATTTTTCATTCTTATATTATCAGTTTATTAAGTACATACATACTGCATTTTAACTTATGGATTATTACTAATCAAATAGTAGTTATCACCATATGTATATTTAAGCACCGGAAGAAAGAGAATGAAAAAATAATATGTGCCAATGTTTGAATAGAGGTACAGAATTGCAATGTAACAATTATTACAATTAGAGCAATCAAAAAAAGCTCCCTAGTATATTAAAAATGTATTGAAAAATGCTGTTGCTCATTCTCAGCTTTTGCGAATTTTACTAGTATTTGTTTTACAGCCGGATTAACATGCAAGAATACATGTTTATGTTTATGTTACCTGTTAATGTTAATGTAATTGTTTTTCTACACTACCGATGGACAGCTGGGAAAGCTTTGATTGTTTTACATTGCCGATGTAAAGCTTACGGAGCTTGCATTGTATTAACAGTGTTTCTGCAAATTATGCAAAGTCTATTGTAGAGTGTACATCTTTTACCACTTAGCGGGCATCACTGGGGTGGCTTTGTTTACCACCAGTGCAGAGATAGTGCTTAGGCTTTGTGGTCTGAAAAAATGTTTTAATGTGTTATATTCATTGACATGATGCTACAACGAATCCATTTTTCAGTTGAAAAGTTACAAGAGCTGGTGCTTAAATAAGCTCTTATTTGAACAAGGGCCGGTAATTTCAATGATTGGAAAAAATAAGGTGCCAGGCCCTAAAACAAGATAGTTTTTCATTTTTTCGTCATTAGATATCAGTTGCATCGATACAAACAGCAGTACAAAGCAAAAGGATCTTTAAAAGAGAAATTTTGATGTGTGGCTGATAGATCATCATTGGTACCATTTTCAGTGTTTTTTCAAATTGCTAATTAGGAAGATTACTGAGACGTGTTTATTCTGTTTGCTAACACTGTATTATTTTTGCAGATGAGTGTTTCAGTGAAACCAAAAAGTCCAAAGAGATTCATATATCGTCATCAACGCAGCAGCTCCTTACCAACTACCTCTTATCGTCGTAGTAGCATTGATCATCTTCTGACGATCAAGGAGCAGCCATCACCTGTCAGAAGTAAAAATTTGATATCATTTACATGTGCCTGTTGTTTACTTTTTTGTTTATAATCAGGTGAACTATTTGATGCTTGAAATGATTTTGGAATGTGATTTTATTTCATAAATAAGCCTTTTTTAGTGTTTTTAACCTACATTGTTTTGAAAAAGAACTTGGACAAGATCATGGATAATGGCAGGTTAACCAAGAAAAATCAAGTCAAAGTTTGACGTAGCGATGCCCTCACACACTGCATTTTATGTGCTAAATTAAAAATCCCAATTAAATGCGCAGTTATGTCGCGTTCAGATGTAGAAATTTCTCTCCTAATTTGTTGCACAACTTCTATTTGTCACTGACTTGGCAACTTCTCTCGCAAGTTATAGTGCAAGTTAACTCAATAAGTTGCAAGCGGTTACTAAACCGTTCACGCATTGCAACAAGTTGCGAGAGAAGTTGCCAAAACGTCCAGACGTGCTACTTTGCTCTCAGAGAGAATTTTCATAATAAGTTGCGAGAGAAGCCTTTACATCTGAAAGCGCCATTACAAAATGTAATGACATTTATCCCTCCGAGGTGCTGCTGATGACCTGCTATGTCATCAGCTTGACGGTTATGGTGAATACTGTAGTTTCTTTCTGACAAATTTTATTCACTGATAAATAGACAAGTGCATAAAGATAACAGAAAGCAATGACACCATCACCAGGCTGTCTGTCTGTTACCCTAAGAAAATTATTGGTTCGTCTGGAGTTTTAATTTTTCACCTGCAAATTTGGGCTTCGAGTGCAAGTGATTATCTCCATAGGGGTTGCTGTTTCTACAGTCATTTACTGAAACTATTATACAGCAGCTGAAAAACAGTGTGCATGTTTGAAAATATGTACTAGACATTTTACGAACCAGAGTTGAGTTGTTTCTATTTGAGTGTTTTACTTATTTGTTAATATTTGTTTGTGTAAATTAATTTCAGAACACTGTTCTGGAACTGTAGAAAGTGAAGCAACCAACGTACTTTTGTCTGCTTATTCACATCCCAAGGCACCTACTGACACAAGAACATACAGCTTTTATCCGCCTAGATTGTATTCAGATGATTTCAGTTCAAAAATTGATACTAGTCTAGCGGATGCTGTTTCTAGTGATTCAGTTTTTGTGCCAGAATCCATGTCGTCCAGACCTTCTGACCAAGGGGATCTGATGATTTCGTCAGACTCAGCTCTTCACGCTGCGTCGCCTCTGCAAAATACTCTGGATGGCAATGGCAATGCGTCCAAAAATTCCGATCGACTCAGGTACCACAGCGACTCGGCTATCTCATATGCGTCAGACATTCCAAGCTCTGAAAATGCGGGCAAAGAACAGTTTCAGAGTTCCGCAACTAATTCTGATTTTGAGAATACGTCTAGTGATGTGAGACATGATCTTGCAGACCAACATACGTCTCACAGATTTGTTCCATATGTTCAAAATCCTTCGCTGGTGAGAATGACAAGGCATTTGTCATTAGATGACGAATCTGCAAAGCAAACTGTGATACGTGAAAAGACCGCTGACGATGAACTTCTACAGACATTATGCATCTTTACTGCAAGCGAGCAGTTGTCAGTGCAAAAAACATCAACACCAACCAAAGAAACAATAAAATTACAGGTTGAGGATAATTTTGTGGATCAGAAGTCGTTAGCAGGTGATTCGCCTAGCCACTTAGCAACTCGGAAAAAGCTTGGACACATCCGTTCCATGTCTGACGCTGATTTGCCTTTCTCCCCTATGGTAGAAATCTCTATGCAAGATACACTTACAGACAGGCATCATTCTTACTCGTATGACAGCAGCGCTTATTATTTTCCTCGTCCAGCTCAAGGACAGTCGCTGAAGAGTTACCTGGCTTCTCAAGATTTCCACACTTGTTCGAACTTGGAAAAAGAAAATGCACATTTCAGCATTTGCGAAGCGTTGGTAGCCGCTATAGAACATATGAAGTGCAAAGCTGTGCTGGAGAAACATGGACGAGAGTACGAAGTTGCTGACGATTCAGATGAAGAAATACAGGAACTAAAGCAGAAAATTCGCATTAGACGAAGACAGAAATTTAAAGAGAGGGCTTTCGGTTTTCCTACAACCCTGCTTAGTGATGGACAAACAGATAGTGAGTAAACAACTTAGTGAGCAAGTTATGAAATTTGTTTATGACAAAAGTGTCAAATCGTTTGGTACATCTTTAACCATAAATAGGTTTCAATGCTTTTATGGAACCTAAAAAATGTAGGTGCTCCAATTCCACTAAGTTGGATGCAACTCTGGAATAAATAACTCGTCCACATTTAAGTTATTTTGTAAATTCTTAGTTCTGGTTATTTGTCTTTTTACACAGTTTCTTACACCTGTAAGCCAAGCTGCACTGGCAGTGCCTTCATCACTTTTGAATGTTGTGGCAGGGTCGGTACCTAGTTTGCCACCAGATACTAGTTGTCTATTAGAAACATGACATGCTGATGTTTATACATATTTTTTTAATCACAAAAATAGCCAAACTGTGTAGCAGATATAATCCACTCGGTATAAGTCTTCTACTGGTGGCCACTCATCCAGTTACTGATCAAGCATTGATTAACTTTCGTAGCTAAGTACAACACTGTGGCATAACTATTTGTTTGCCGTCGTCGCAAATTAATGAAACTGTATATCGGGAGTAAGTCAGGGTGCAAACAACATATGTGTGCTTGCATAGCGACAGCTACAGCGACAGTAGTAGGCAATTCAGCTTTTTTAGTTATTCAAATATCCTGATTCTCCATTTCATGAGGATCATTTTGATATCAAGCTCATTGCTCCATGTTATTTTTAAGATAAGATAATCCATGTTGAAGTTGAGGTGCAGGCTACACACTGAAAAACATAATCTTGAGAAAATCGCTGTGAAAATTAGCCAGTGTTTTTTGTCGCAGTTCTACTAAACACTTAGCAACTGTACGAAAGTGTGGTTGCTATGGATTTTGCAAAAACACTTTGAAGTTAGTTTAAAACCAGTGGTTGGCTCTTCCTGATGAAGATCTGGTTTTGACAGCAGAAAAAAGCCGAAGCAAAATGACTGGTTCCACGTGCTGATATCGGAGTTTGAAAATACATGTTTTTTACAATTGCACTACTAGTTTCTAGCCAGAAAATGGGGTTAAAAAATAGATTTTTAGTATTTTTTGAACATGTTCTTGATAATTTGATACTAGAATATAAAAGTCCAATAGGTTTAGCATTCATTTTTATAAAAAAAAACAAGAAATTGACATTTGACCCAGTTTTTGGAGCATTCTACTTTGAAGCACCGTAACGTAGCTTTAACTATGCTGACTTGTGGATGGTTTCGGTTTGCAAGCACACATTTGTTAATTTTTGTTTATGATATTTCAGCTCCACCAACAACCTCATCGCCTGCAGAGACCAGCAACTCTGCTACTGTGAGCTTTTCTTCTGCTTCCGAATCGTTTTCACCATCGTCCTCTAGCGACAGTGTCGAGGAGATGTTTCTAGATGAGAATGGGGAACAGCAACAGTCAAATTTATCTCGTTTACAGCAGTCTGGCTTGTCTTTGTCAATGGCATCAATGTATTCAGGTAATTCGAAGGTTTGATATAGTCACAATTGTGAATTATGGAATTTTGGAGTGGTAAAGCTATATTGCAAATCTAAGCCAATAATTTTATATCACCTGTTATTATTTGTTGTCATTCAAGTGTCAGAAGAGACATACATTTCTTTCTATTTATAAACAAATTTGCTAAATACGTAATAAGCAACAAATTGCTTGCTACGTCCTGCTGTGATCTTATTCAAGTATTTTTTCGTATGTTGTGATTTATTTAAAGTATGAAATAAGTTTTACTAAATTACTAAAATTACGTAGTAGTTATAAAACTATGTTTTTTCACTATGCTCAATAGCAGATTTAGCAGCATTTCCCTAAATTTTCTTTATATCAGTCAACATTTTTACTGTTTTATAAATCTCTCATCAATTAAATTTGTCGTGTTTCAGTCCCGGAATGCCCTTTCTGCTTGAATTTTAGAACATAAAAACATTAAAATTTAAATTCAGTATATTAAATATTTCATCCCATATCTGTTGTCATTGATTAGTAATTAATGTAACATTAGTGCATTAGACTGTGTGTGTGCGTGTGTGTGTGTGTGCGTGCACGTGCGTGCATGTATGTGTTTTTTTATTATAATAATGAAAGAATTTTGGGCTGGGTTATTTTAAATAACATTAGTACATTAGTTTGTGTACCACGTGTGTGTGCGCGTGCGTGTGCATGCATGTGTGTTTGTCTGTTTTTGTTTATGGCAATGAAACGAGTTTCGGGGCAGTGTTATTATAACTTGTCTCTATCTACTGTGAGGTGTATCTTCATTTTACTTTCGATGAGTGGTGATGTTTGTCATATTATGAATGTAAAATAGATTTGCTTTATACGCAATTGCACAATTGTGTTTGGAAAAATGCTGACTTGCTTTTATATACCATTGCACAATTGTGTTTCCAAAGGCTGACTTGCTTTTATATACCATTGCACAGTTGTGTTTCCATATGCCGACTTGCTTTTATATACCATTGCACAATTGTGTTTCCAAATGCCGACTTGCTTTTATATACCATTGCACAATTGTGTTTCCAAATGCCGACTTGCTTTTATATACCATTGCACAATTGTGTTTCCAAATGCCGACTTGCTTTTATATACCATTGCACAATTGTGTTTTCACATGCCGACTTGCTTTTATATACGATTGCACAATTGGGTTTCCAAATGCCGACTTGCTTTTATATACCATTGCACAATTGGGTTTCCAAATGCCGACTTGCTTTTATATACCATTGCACAATTGTGTTTCCATATGCCGACTTGCTTTTATATACCATTGCACAATTGTGTTTCCAAATGCCGACTTGCTTTTATATACCATTGCACAATTGTGTTTTCAAATGCAGACTTGCTTTTATATACCATTGCACAATTGTGTTTCCAGATGCTGACTTGCTTTTATATACCATTGCAAAATTGTGTTTCCAAATGCCGACTTGTTTTTATATACCATTGCACAATTGTGTTTCCAGATGCCGACTTACAGAAACAATCAGCTTTTGTTGGCGCTGCTAGTGTTGAGAAACTGAACGCGACAGGCTCACAGGAGTCCTCTAGTCTCTCTGCTGACACAGTTGCCATTAATCTGTTAAGAAGATTCGAAGACAGAAAACTTCCTAAAGCGTCCGAATTGGAGTGGCTCGTTTCCGAACAGGATGCCCCGCAGGCGCTTCTGCCGTTACCACTTTCCTGGCCTGTTTCGCCCGATGAAAGCGAACAGATGGACTTCAGTAAGAGGGTGCGAATAAGAGGTAATTTGGAGTGGGCCCCACCCAGAGCGCAGGTAATTTTCAGTATTCATCCTACGCAGAAACGTAAGGTAGTCATGGCCAAACAAAACTATCGGTGCGCAGGATGCGGAGCCAAAATTGAAGCTAGTGACATCAAGCGATACAGGTACTGCAATTATTTCGGCAAATATTTTTGTCCGTGTTGTCATAGCAACCATCAATCTTTTATGCCCGGGCGCATTCTTCAAAAGTGGGATTTTTCCAAATTTGGTATTTCACATTTTGCTCTTGACCTGCTGAAGAACATATCACGTAATCCTTTGTTCAATATGCAAGACATTAACCCTGCTCTTTACCGTAAGGTTGGTGCTTTGAGCAAAACGTTGGAACTTCGACAAAAAATGCCTCATTTCAACAACTATATCAAGACTTGCAGGCACGCTGGTAGTGTAAACGAAGAGTTTTCAAAACGTCCACCACATCTCCTCGACGAGATTCACGTGTATTCACTGGACGATCTGATCGAAGTGAAAAATGGAGCTCTCATATCCGACCTGAAATCACTAGCAAAGTTAGCACAGAATCATATTTACAGTTGTGAACTCTGTAAAGCGAAAGCGTTTATCTGTGAGATTTGTCAGAACAGTGACGATTTCCTGTTTCCGTTTGAACTAAAGAGGGTCGTGCAGTGCAAAATGTGCAGATCCATATTTCATAAGGCTTGCTTTGTGCCGGGCGAATGCCGAAAATGTGCACGGTTGAAAGCTAGACAGATGCTGCAAGAAGAGTTGGAATTTACATCAAGTTCTTCAGACGAGAAACCTTGATAAAAATGTTCAAACAAAGCATCTTAGTGCTAAGGGGCCATTCACATTTAATGATTTCGAGGACTGCTTGCCCACCTTGCGCTATAATGGCGTTATTATATGCCCCACCGCCTGCTTGTCCTGTATGTTGATGTCGATATCACAGTGATGCAGCTTTTTGTGCATTTTATTTGTTGTCCTCCCAAGGACAGGCAATAACATCACTTGTGTTAATTAACGGGAAACCATCAGTGGATGGCAGACCCAATTCACTGAACTCATTGTCATTGATCCATTCAGCAGATTCTTCCTCTTCACAGCTGACTACAATGAACCATTGCTTGTTCCGCATCGCTGCAAGATGTACCAGATGAGTTGGTTGTTGGTTTAATTGCACCGCCATCAGTGGTGCAATCTGCTGCTTTTCACTCAACGTTAAACGATGTCGTGACTAAATCACCTGCCTACCTTGCATTATAATGGCACTATCACATCTCCTGCCACCTGCCTACCCTAAACTTGATATCGTTACATGTGGATGCCCCCTAAGGTACTCATGGATAAGAAAAATGAACAAAATGTCTTGTCTGTGTATTGGTAAGTTACATGCAGTTTGTGATAGTATTGATTTTTGACTTGCAGTTCATCTTTAGACATGACTACACTTATTAATGCTTCTGATTACCCTGTTTTGTCAGCGTATGCAGCTTAGTGTATTGTTTGTAAGCAAAACCCTTTATCTCTCATTTACAGTTTCAAGTGAAATGATTAGTAAGAGGAGAAGGTACTGAAAAATTGTGCATCATCCAGGTGTGTGTGGAGCAACATGTGCACACCATGGTAAATGTTTAGCACTGTGGTATGGTGAAATGTTTATTATTGATGTTTACCTTTTGTATGCCATTTATAACTCAAATTTAAAAGTAATTATTTGAGTCAAACGTCACTAATACTAATACTCCAACCCTGTTCACACTGAATGCCACTCGGTTTGTTTGGCGGAAGGCGATTTAAAATGTTTGGAGACATTGTAAACTTCACGAAACCTTTTTTTTGTAAAAATAGTACTAGGTTAGTAATCAAATTTAAATATTGTCAAAAGTGAAATTATAAGACAACTTGGCTTTTGTACTTGTAATTCGTTGATAAAGTGGTCGTTATAGTACCTTGTAGTTCATATAATAGCTTTATATCTAATAATAGTAGTATAATAATAATAGTAATAATAGTGATAATGATGATGATAATAATAATAATAATAATAATAATAATAATAATTCCATATTTATAGTGCTAAAATGCAATAAATAATAGACTATAGTACTTATAAAGTCCACAGTTTATGACATTTAAATACGTACTTAAACACATATATTAGTCAATAAAATTAATTTGTTGTACTGGAATATATTTTGACACAATAACAACAATTATTAGCTCCTGTAGCCCTAAGATCAAGAAAAAATGGTGGGAATGACCAAAAGTTGCTCTTAAACGAGAGACTTTAAGTCTTAAATGACTCAAAGAGATTGCAAAAGCGTCTTGAAAAAACCTTTTTATGCAAAGGCCTAGTTTTGTAATGCCTTTAAGTGAAGTAGCGAAATAGATTATTTTATAAATGCTGTGAATAAAATTGTGAATAAAACTGTAGTCAGTGACTTTCTCGTCGAAAGTAAAATTATATTCCTTAATCAATGCAATTACGTGATATAAATGTATTATTAATATATTGTAATATCCTTAAACGTTTTGTTACAATTTCTGTATGCATTGTAATATAAATAGAATTTATATGATATTATATTATAAGGATGATAAATTTATTATAGCTTTAGGTTTCTTTAATAAAAAAAACTATAAGCAAAGTACAAAATGTGTGAGCACTTATATTTATGTAAACCTTAAATGAAGTTAAGCAATTGTGATGTTGGTGTTACTTTTTTAGATCTGAAACGAAGTAAAACTTGGTTATGTTACTGTTGCTGCTGTTGTTGTTGCTATTGTTGCTGTTGCTGCTGCTGTTGTTGCTGTTGCTGCAGCTGCTGTTGTTGCTATTGTTGCTGCTGCTGCTGTTGTTGTTGCTGCTGTTGTTGCTGTTGCTGCAGCTGCTGTTGTTGCTGCTGTTGCTGTTGTTGTTCTTCTTTGGAAGCTAATCACAGGACACAGTTTTCGTCGCAGAAAGTTGAAATTTTGCACGAAGATTTTACGGGAGATTGTGCAAACATTAATAGGACCCGATTTTTTCCGGCTTTTCACTTTCCCAGTATCATAGCCATGAAATGGATGTTCCATATACGTTGTTGTCGTTTGTTTCATTCTAATATTTGAGTGGATCTGCTTCAACAATGCGTATTCTAAATTTTTCAATAGGAAACAAACGGACAGCACCCAAACGCTTCTCATATTTTCTTCTAGAAAGCATTGCAAGACGTAAGCAAGTAGGGCGTGCTGGATCCAACCCCACTAGTGCCCTCGTTCCAGTTTATTGGCAAAATTAAATATTTGTACAGCTATAATAACACTGCGCAAAACCCAGTTTGTATTAGTCGCAAAACTGTTTTAAAAGTTTTCGAATTCCGAATCTACACATTACAGATATACCCGAGTTTCTTTTTAATTACTTTAATGCAATTATTGTTAAAAGTTCGATTGAAATTCATCATTGAATTAAGTTGAACCACTTTAGCCACAAGAGTCCATGCTACAATACAGATTTTAATAAGTTTCAACATGGGACGTCTGATTTGCCTGACAAAACAATATAAATTGACTCAATTGATTAAGCAGACGTCATAAATCTGTAATTCTTTTCTGCCTGATGAAATTTCGTTATCCTCTTAGTAGACAGCAACCATTTCTTGTTCAATGATATTGTTGAGTCTGATGTTACACGTAGTATGCGTCAGGTTTAAAATTCTGTGCTGTTTTGCCCACCAGTGAAGCGGTGAAGCCTGAAGACAATCTTTGTTAGTCTAGGCAGTCAAATGATAAATCCACAGCATTTGGAGCTGAAAATGAAAACAAAGTAATTAAATATTGTCTTTGATATATGACGAATTGCTCATATTAGACTTTTTACTGTCCCTGTACTTCTTCCTTACTGGGAAGAATCATCAAAAACAATAGAGCATGTCAGATAGTGCAAACGCATTGTTTTTTGTGAGTAACTCTGGCATCAGGTTATCTGTCACAGTGATATGGTGTAACACACCTTTGTATTTTCTGAGCACATAAATTTTATTTTTAATCAACAAAAACATTCAATCTGATTCACTGCTGCTGCAAGTGTGGAATCATTCGTGTTAACTGGATGTCTATTTTTAAAAATATTACAATGAATAATGTAACACAGAAGCAGTGATATTGCTCATTTTTAAATGAATAATCTTGACTGACAGTGTGTGTGATTTGTTCATTCTGAGTGCTTAAGTTGATAAGAAAGCCAGTCGACTCGCTCAGTGCTGTGTGACTTCTGCGTTTAGTCACATTTTCAAAGACGACCTTATAGTGAACTTTGACCTTAGACATGACCTCGAATCGTTCACATAATCCTGATATTTGTTGGCGAATTTCGGTTAGATCTCTTGTTTAAGAGGCGCGAAATTTCATCTCCTGCGAATGACATTGACGTGGCGGTCACTTAAGGTCACGTTATAACAAATTTACGTCCATTCTCAAGTGTCGCAAAAAATGCTAAAATTTTTACAAATTGTTCATAGTATGTGATTTAGCGATATATCAACTTTGTCCATTTGTTATCTCAAAAATTTTGAAATGCTGTTGACTTTAAATCGTGGGGCGGTGATTTATGATATAACTTATGAAATCTGGGATTTGCGAATAAACGCTGAGGCATTTAGAAAAGAAACGAATTGCTTTGCATTTGCAATGGTTAGGAATTTCAAAATACCAACTTGTTGCACAACTGCTCTCTGGAAGAAGTTGCCAAGCCGTACACACGTTGCAAGTTCACTCTCAGAGAGAAGTTGCGAGAGAAGTCTACGTCTGAAAGAGACACTTTTTGATATTCATCACCCTGACACCTTGGTACCGTTGTACCCCCCCCCTCCCCAACTTTCCGCGATGTGCGGTGTACCACTTACCGTGCTTCCGTGGTGCCTCATCACAAAGCTTTTTATAAACCCCGCTTTCTTTCACTTGTTTCAGTGCTGGATTCCACCAAGTTGGCACTGGGCTGTCTTTTCTTACCATCATAGATAATCCTCGTATCATACAGCTCCATTTCTTACCAATCCACTCATATCGGGTTAGGTCCACTGTTGCGTCAACCGAGTGAAAGGCTGCATCGATCTGTAACCAACAGAAGAAACTGACAAATCTTCTTAGCGTTATCGTGAATGACATCCGTAATATATGCAGAGTGTGCGATGATGGTTGTTGCAAAACCAGACGATGACAAAGATGACAGCAACGATCACGAATGATGGTAGTGATGATTTCGAATCGAAGGGAATTATTATAGTGGTGGTGGTGGTGGGTGGTTGTGAGGTGATGGTGGTGGTGGTGGTTGTGTGTAGTTGCGGTGGTGATGGTGTGGATGGTGGTGGGGGTACTGGTGAGGGTGGGGTTGTGGTTGTTGTTGTGGTGGTGGTGGTGGTAGTGGTGCTGGTGGTGGTGGTGTTGTTGGTGTGTTGGTGGTGGAATGTCGGGTTAACAGTTTGTGATTTTACTGTTGTTGTTACTTTTGGCGGTGGTGGTACTGGTGCTGGTGGTTTTAGTGACAATCATATTACGAAGTTGATGTTGTTGTTGTTTGTTTGTTGTTGTTGTTATTACTATTGTTGTTGTTGTTGACGACGACGACGACGATGATGATGATGAAGAGATGATGATGATGAATATGATGATGATAATGAGTAGTGAAAAAAATGACGAGCATTTCGGTGATTATGACGATGTAGGTGAAAATGACGATGATGGCGATGATGGCTAGTACCAAATCACAATCGTAATGACGCAGAGTATTGTTAATGATGCCGATAACAATGATCATGATTATGATTAATGAAAATTCCTGCAATCAATATTTCAGAAACGAATTTCTTTAATTGTACCTGTACTTGTTAATTGTTATTAACAATTAAATTTGCGTTATTACGATTATGAAAAATGACGATGACACTTTGAGTGCGCGCATACATGTACCTCTCTCTTATCCAAGGCAGCAAACATGTCCGGTTGGTCTTTATAATGTTTAATTTGCTCCAGTGATAACTGATTATTTCGAATGTCAGTCTGACTTCTGATACACTTTTCATCATTCACCCAACCATCAAGAAATCCTGCAAGTAAATAAGACAAGAAGATATTGTTACGGAGGCACCTGTGTCGGGTCAGGTGTAGGGCCCTCTACACGCCCTGCTTCCAGCAGCGACTCACCCCTTTTTTGTAGGTCCAGACGTCTTGTTTGGGCCTACACGTGGTGTGAGAAGCCAGCTGACCCGGAATGCCAGTATAAAAGCGTGTAGAGGTCACTACGGCCTTGATTTCTGACACAGGTGCTCCTCGGGTGTAGTGCTGTTACTGAGTTAGTTAGTTATTTTTTTGTGCACGTGTATTTTGTTCCCTATTTTTATTAGTGCTGATAATAAACTCCGTACAGTGTAGTTTTTGTATATTTTATTTTATGAGAGTTAAATGACATGCTATAACAGGTATATGGTACTAGTTTACAGACATTAACTTAGTTAACTGGCATAACATTTGTAATTAAAATTAACATTTGTAGTTAAGTAATCAGTTACACAGCGATAGTAAAATGGATCTTCATGATGCGCATTATCAAGACCGCCATGCCATATTGGAGTTCGACCCCCCCCCCCCCCCCGAGTCGAATTCAGTCCAATATTATACGAAAAGTTCCCCATCCGTCAAAACTGTTAATGTTGACTTATATGCTCTGTTTTATAGGTGAGATGTTTCATTGCGTTTTTGTTTCATTTTACCTATAAAAACAATGCAATTCAAACAACACAAATTAGATTTAATTTAAAACTCATCAATGTGCTTGCTATGTCTTATCAAACGCCAATTTTCAATTTTATGTCGGTTCAATGAGTTACCAATGTAATAATTCACCGTTGTATCAATTATCAATGTATCAAAGACGATTATATACATACTTACCGATTTTCTTGCCTCGAAGATCGCTTGGATCAAATCTTCCAGGATTTAAACGCACCACAATGAAATTAGCTAGAATTGGCTTCATAAAGGGGTCGGTGAATGCGATAGTGTTTAGTCTTTCTGGGGCGACGTACCACCCACTACAAGCGTCAACCCATCTTGCCATTAACGCTGTCGAGAAATTAGATGCGAAAACATTAACATTCTCCATTTACTAAATTTGTAATAAACAGCAAGTATTGTATGTTAAGGTTATTTCAAGCTTTCTTGGTTTACGATCATGTCAATTCGTTTTTATGCAGGGATTAAGAACTATTAAAAAGTCTATTGTGGCCGCCATGATGAGCAAAAGCTTACATTGCCACGTGGTCAAATCTGTTGCTTTATCGGCCGCCATGATGAGCCAAAGCTTACATTGCCACGTGGTCAAATCTGTTGCTTCTACGGTCCTACCTTGAAAGCGAGAATAGAATAAACAAAAAATGGTTGCGCTTTACGGTTGACCAAATCATTGATGTTGAAGTCGACATCACTTAACCTTCCTCCACCTAGCGATGGGTGACAGTCAAATAAACAGTTTCAGTTATCTGCCGTACTGTTACTAGTGCTAACTTTATCAAGCGAGGGACGAGACATCTCTGTCGATTTTTACTTCACTTCAGGAGAATGCGTTTAATTAGATCGGTTATAGCACTGCTACAACTAGGGTACAGCACTGCCACCACTAGGTTACGGTACGGCCACATTTAGATTACGGTACGGCCATAAACATTCATCATTACTAACTAACAGGCCTGCTGTTGAGTGCTGGATGTCGACTTCTGACGAACTCTGTAAAAGCATATAGGCACCTATGGTGCTGCCACAACTAAGTTACAGCACTGCCACAACTAGGTTACGGTAGGGCCACACTTAGATTACGGTACTGCCACAAAAACTCGTAGTTACTAACTAACTTTATGCTGCATGACTTTCTGCGTTTAGGCACATTTTCAAACACGACCTTATAGTGAGCTTTGACGTTAGACATGACCTTAATGGGCTTACTGCTGAGATGCCCTGGATGTCGCCATCTGCCGGACTCTGTAGGAACATTTAGGCATCTACGGTGGTAAGAAACTTTAATGTGAGGAAAGCCTGCATTACATGTGAATGACGTCTTTAATGAGTATGAATTAAGTTTTACCTGGTCCAGGTACAGGATGTTTCCCCGGGACTGTATCCCAGCAGATTTTGTATTCGTGGTAGACTGTGTGACACTCCATGCCGGCAACTTCACAAACTGCGAATTAAAAACATGATAATGGCGATTAATGTTCCTCCGTCCATGTTACTGCTTGCCAACTGTTAGGCGGAATAAGAATTTATTTTTAACTGGTCACTTCCGGAACAAATATTCAAATCAATAGTTCGCGATAATCTCTAAAGCTAGGGTTTCACGGAGTTCGCGATATCGTGATTCACTAACAAAAAGGTGATAAAGAAGTGAGGTGGCTATGTCTATTATTATTATTGTCGAAGAATACACGTTAAAGTTTTTTTTTCGTTAATTCAAATTTTTTGAAAAGTCCAGCCTTCTGGATAGTTCGGCCTATTTCAATGTTTGAGAAAAATGTTAGAATGGTTTGGTAATAAAGTGTGAAAAGGGCTTCGTGTGATTAGTGAAATCACTTTGAAGTCGCGATCATTTCACGCTTGGGCGCTTCATTTTGAATGCTCATTCTTCTACGAATGACGTCATTCATTGGCTGAAGAAAAGTAGTGCACTGTTAATCTCCGCCAAAAATATAATAATATTTACAAGAAATTAGATAACAGAGAAATAATAATATTTATAACAAATAGCTAATTTTGTGATATTTTTGCATGAACATTAGGTGAGTTGCAAAAGTTTGAATTAATTTAAGAGCTGGTGGTTACGGAAAGCCACGATGCGCTTACGAAAAGCCACGAAGTCCACCACTACGTCATAGTTTTCAAGCGAAATAAGTGCGCCTGATGATTTCTATTCAGTAATAGTATAAATTAACTTTATTATATGATGCTTAAATATGATGCTTTATTCTCTTTAGAAACTTTCTGTGAATGTCTTTGTTATATTTTTCTAAGTTTAAGTAGTAACACCAACATACTAAATAACGTATCCTTTCCTTAAAGCTACTGAATCAAGTTCAGTAAAGTACGTCTTACTCGTACCGTGCGCTGCTAACATTCATAGTTGCGTCCGTAGGCCCTACTGGAACATCATTTTCTTGTACACTTAATAACTACTGTGTTTAATATCAAATTAGAAATTACGAACAATACGTAAATTAAAGAAAACACTGCGTTATATAGCAAGCAGTCATTTGCAATTACAATGCTTTATTAATTTTCTGGGCTTAATTGGACCATACACAGTTAAGTATTTAAACTTAATGAAGCATCAGTTCAGTTTGAATGACGAATGACAAGTTCATTTCACTTTGTCAGCGTACAAACCTTCCCGTATGAGATCAATATTGAAGCCATCAGTACGACCTTGTGCATTCCTGGAATAATATATAAATTAATCAGTTAAAGCCATGTAATGAAATTACACGTGCTTTACAAGTTCTACGTTGAATGTTTAAAATTAATTAAAATGATTGCAATTATGGAAAGGGGCGCGATTATTTTTAAAAGCATTTTAACCATTTCAAAGTAATAATGGAATTCTCTATCTCTGGAATTCTCTACCATTACAGGTTAAACAAATCAAGTCCCTATCAGCATTGAAAACAAAATTAAAATCACTAATATTAACCAGATATGAAATACCATCACACCAGTACGACAACATACACACTAATTAAGAATTTATACATCCACGGCCATATTAATTAAATCTTAGTTTTTTCATTTTTTGTGCATAGTTGTAGATTATGTTTGATTTTATTCGTCGTTACTGCACAGTAGTTTAGATTGCACTGACGCATTTGCCTTTAGCAGTGTAAGTTTTTATTAACTAGCACTGATTGATCATCTCTGTAAAGTTTTTATCAGTGATTATCAATGTATTTTAATGGCAAATAAAGATTATTATATATATATGTATATATATAATGTATGTGGATTTATATCGGTGTATTGTAAATGGTACATTTTTAACGTGTTTAAATATATTCATCACCTTTTTTAACTAGATAAAATATATTACAATAATATTTTTTATTAATTAATTTATTAATTACGTTCATTAACTAATATGGGAAGGGAAGGACTATATAAATATTATACTTCATCCTCCCTATGTTTTATATATTAAATTAAATTTGATTTTAATTTTCACGTTGTCTTAAATATTATTATTTGATATGTACATTTTATGTATGAAATAAGTTGATTTATGTATTTATAGTAAATGTTTGCTTATTCTTTAGAGATTAGGTAACTCTCATTGTGCCATCTTGGTGCTAGGACTGTGATTAAAAGTTTTTGTCAAGCAAACGATCTTGTCTGGCGTTTAGTATTAGTTCATGTCAGCCTGGAAAAGCAGACTGGGACAGATTTTAAGAAGTTAGTACATGACCTCAGGACTCACGACTGCTAAGGTTACTGTTTGGCGGCGGCGTGGATGTTGACTGTTTGAAAGAGGATGTTTGTTTGAAAGCTTAAAAAATCTCGTGTTAAGATATTTCTGCTTGTATGGAGAAATGAATATTTGATATGAGAGGGAGCCAGTATCTAGTATGGTGCATGTACCGAGCTCTCTCAAAGATGATTTAAAGCAAACATAAAGAAGAGCCCACAGCTTGCTGGGCCTGGCCAATGCCGCGCAATTGATCAATTTCACAAACTGCAATAGAAACATACACGCTGCAAGAGGGGTAGAGGTGCTTAAAGTACTGCTACTGCTGTGTAACAATCTTTGACTTAGGAAACCCAGAACTCTCGCTTACTCGCTTTCATTCTAAAACAGCAATTGTTTTGAAAAAGTTTCTAAGCTGTTAATATTGTTGTACTCCTGACAGGAATAATAGTTTGAGAGAAACAACAATAGTCAGAACCAATCAAGAATGTCTGCTATTACCAATAGAGTTTCGCTTGTGTCAAACAACATTATCTATCAGCCCCAGGAGATGAAGATAGTGACAAATCAAGTGTCTAACAGTCTAACCTTGGTTAATACTTACAAATATTCGAAAGGCGCGTAATCGTGACCTACGTGGATCGTCCAGACTCGCTTCAGACCAGTTTGGACTGTTGCATTACCTAAAAATAAATATGATGTCTAGCATTTGTGTTTTCCTGTGAAAGAAACAAGTTTAATAATTCACTAAATAGGTGAAAATATTTCATTATATTGCGTACTACAGATATACAGGCTGCATGTAGACTCTAGACACCATCTGCACAGAAATTAGTCATAGATTAAGGCTCTCAGATTTAACGCTTTAATTTAACACCTTGCACGATACGCTAAATCGTTTTTTTACTTTTATATTAGTAATTTTTTTATTTATTAGCTATGCAAGTTTAAGGGAAGAAAAGAAGATTTTGAGGTATCCCAAAAAACTTTCCATACAAAGTTATATTATTTAGTATTACGTTCATCTGTTTGAAAGATTCATGTAATTGGTTAAGAAAATTCTTAGTAATTAAAAATGTTGCGCCAACTGGTAAAACGGTACTGAATCACCATCCCATTGTGCACCACATAACACATTATTCATCTTATTGGCAATGTAATAAAGCAATTTAAGCTTTTGCTTAGTTTGTGAAAATGTGGTATGAATGCTCTAAATATTTGTTTCATACTTTATGCAATATTATCTAAACTTGTTTCAAATGTTGTGTGTTAAAATGTTTCTGTTAAAATGGCTGCACTTAATGGTCATCGCCGGAGTTTAATTTACAAGTTTTTGGACACTGTTACAACGCTGGTGGATAAAGCGTTTTCTTGTTCTTAAACAGTGATTTAAATCCTACCTGTAAACGCGCTAGTGTTGATCTGTCCTCCTAAACTAATATTCAGGTTAGTTGATCGTAAACTAACTGCTGCCAGGACTAAAGCAACAATTGTTAGACCCGCTGTAACTATCTGAAAATGTATAAAAATCAACATAAAAAGCGGCTGTCCATCGTGCTGTCTGTAGTTCGTTTCTTTTCCTATTTGAACTTAGCAAAAAACTGTTTTACGATGTCTGATATTTGAATAATTGTAGAAGTTTCTTCTTACTGTATCGAAACTTCGGACGTTGTATACAGGGAGGTTTAAAAAACTGCAAACGTTTTAAACTGCAAGTGTTTCTTTGAGTAATTTTGGGTATTTTTAAACTCGGTGTTTTTATGCATTAACTATATTTTTAAGAACTTTTCTTGAAAACTTACACGCCACTGTAAAAAAAACGATTTAAAAACCAAATCTTTTTTCATTTAAAAAATGATTTTTTTCGATCCGTGAGAGCGAACGCCACGAATGCCATGCAAGCCATGGAGGTACATAAATGTGACAGTTGTGGAGTGTACTGTGAAGCGGCTGTCTGGAATTAGCGATTAAAGTGACATATCGTGCATAACTGATACAGTAATGCACTCAGAGTTTATATATCTCTTTTTGAATTTGAATGTAATATTTTATCTTTAGCACAGGTATGTTTACAGTAATCTCGCAAGTGGCAAAAAAAGTTATTAATCATGTCATTTTATTTCAGGTCTAGACTGTACAAAGCTTACTGCTCCGTTATGATGGCTTCTCTCTCGTATGCCTTTTTATTGTCCTGAGCTGACCAGTTAAGTATTAGAAGAGTTCGATTAGATTAGATTAGAAGCATTAGATTAGTGAAAAAAACAGTGGTTACACTCTGTTTCTTACCAGGCTAAGTGAGATGAGTTTTCCATTGGTGAAAAACAGGGAAGATCGTTGAGATGGCTCAGTTATAGCAAGAGTGTCCGGTTCACTCATTGTACTAGTATTCACTCAAACATCTAAAGAGCATTAATATTAGTAACATTATGATTGCTGTTGTTATTGTCGTCGTCATCGTCGTCGTCGTTGTTGTTGTTGTTGTTGTTGTTCCTGCTACTGTTGCTGCTGTTGTTGCACTTGTTGTTGCTGCTGCTGTTGTTGTTGTTGCTCCTGTTGTTGTTGCTGTTGTTATTGTTGTTGTTGTTGTTATTTTCATCATCATCATCATCACCACCCCACCACCATTATCATCATCATCATCACCACCACCCTGCCACCACCACCATCATCATCATCATTATCATTTAATTATAATTATAATTATAATTGTCAGTATCATTTCAACAAAACGAATATTTAACACTAAATTAGTAGCTTGATAACTAAAAATTAAACAATCGTGCGTACTTTTTGCATATTAAATTTATTTCTCATTCTTAATTATAAAATCAATCAACATTATAATATTAAAAGTTGAGTCAATAAACCAGTAGTCGATTGTGGACAAACCGAACTTACGTTACACAACTCTGCATTAAGTTAATTTATCTTGAGTAATAAATCTCACTGCAACTAGGCGCGTGCCTACAGCATTCATTATTTTACCTTTCTATAATGTTATTCACACACTTCATTTAATCTTCAATCACTTCTATTCTTCCCCACACAGTTAATCCTATAATGAACTTAAGTATGCACACAATTATATCCCAACCTAGAAACACTGTTCTCCTACCTCGTTGGAATGTGAAAGAAAGTTGGCGCTCTCATTCCACTTTTCTTGTCAATTCTTGAGCATATTTTGCCGTGGCAGTATGGGCACTTAGAATTAGCATTGACCATCAACCATGTCTTGTGGCAATATCGTTGCGCTTGACTTCATACTCAACACGGATAAACCAAGAAAAACCTGCACAAATTTGGAAAAACTGAAAATACTGGGAGACAGTAATATCAGTGTGTGAAAGCGAGGCAGAAAGAAATTCTTCCACAAAATTCGTTCTCGCTGGCTACATAATTCGACTGATGACTACAAAACCATTTAATAGTGCGAAAACTTCATCTTTTTGTTTTACTTCCTTATCTATGACCGTCTTGCAGTTCATTTGAAGGCTCTATTGTATCACATCAAGACGAAATGAATAAGCTTGATATTTCGTTGGTGCGCTGGGATTTTTTGTATTGGTGATCGACTTATAGGTTTATGTACATCGAGAATGGTTTCTGTTATCGTATCTATTGTATGGGTTTTGTAAATTTCAATTAAGTATTAACTAATGAATTAGTCGTATTTTTGAATTAATTATTTTTTGAGTTATAGCCTACTCGAACTGATTAATTGTGTATTTCATTGCACATAGTGGAAATATTGTGATCAATAATAGTTACTGTTTTGTAAATCCACTCAAAATAAATAGAGTTTATATCTATATCATGATCGTGCTGTTACATACGTCCATGCAAGACATATGATGGCTGCCAGGCACTGGCCTGCAGCCACCGTTGCAAGCCTTTCGCCTCTTTCCCCCCTCCGTGTTGAGCAACAGCGCTGCATCATGTGTTAATGAATATTCTCAGGCACTGTACTTATATTCATAAACAATGCCATGCGTCACATTTTAGTACATAGAGAACAATGTGTATACAATCGCTAAAATACAAATAATTCATTTATTTACAGCATTTGTGTTGAAAAGAACTCTTAGTGTGTTTGTCTCTGTTCATCTGTTCTTCTGTCTTATATTATTGTTGTTGCTCTTTCACGATTGACTCAAGAAAGTTTTGCCGTTTTCTTTTAATTACATACAGTGAACTCTGCAAACGAGCTTCCGACACTCAGTGGCAGTGTCGAGATTCACAGCTGCACTTTGGTTTGGTCTGGTTACAGATCCGCACAGAGTGGTTCCTTGGCTCACAGAGAACTGCAGACTCTATACGATAAGTGGATCCGCCACAAAAATCAATTTTTCTAAAACCGAGACGCTGATTTCCTCCATTTTTTGAAAGTTGTTTGTAATACCGTAACGGTTTTTTGGGATGAAGCCAGTAATTGAGTAACTCGTGCATGTTTTCTCCCTACGCATTAGAAAAAAACTCAAAGCAGCTCTCAGTAAATATGATATCTCAGTTGTTTTCCGTAAATCAGGTCCGCAAATAGTTTAAAAAAACCCGGACCACATCTTAAACTAAACCTCAAAACAGAATACCCTATAAATGGTCTACGCCACTGAAAGTGAACGTACAAGAGAGACTTATGTGAAAGAATTATGACCAGAATGTTTAATTACACGGTCACGCGGCTAGTTCTTCGCTGTTGCTTCATTCGCTAGTTAGACGGGCACTAGCCCCTGCATCTCGAAAATGCGCTTTGCAAAAAACAGTTGTTCAGTTGTTGTACCCCTCAGTTCAGGGGTGTTCAGTTGTGATGCAGTGAACAAGTTCGAGAGCTCATGCGTGAACACAGCAGTAAATTTGAATTTTCATTTGAATTTAAAATTTGTCGAATTTTGGCACCCCATACCCGGTGACATCAAGAGGAACCTAAGCAACTTTTCTTCTACCACCATAACCCTCATTTCTTCATACAAACATATTCATTTATGAACAGCATTAACAATGGAGCACATATGTATTCCTTAAAGAAAACTGGACGATTGATCAGACTCAATCGCATTTTAATTTACTATCCAAAATATATATACGTTTTCTTCCCTATAAAAGTTAGCAATTGTTTCTTATATTTGAAGAATTAGCTTAGAAAGTTAGTTGACGGCAACCGAACATAGCTATTGCTTACGTCAGAAACTAACCACAGTTTGTGCAATGACAGGCATCTTTCCTTCCACTTCAAGTACGTTTGCGCAAGTGTTTATGCTTAAACGCGTGATGTCACGAAAAGGGGCTCTACGTCATATAACGTCAGAACTAACACTGCAGTTCATGATCATGGTTATTATTGTACCGCCTTCTGTTTGTCGGCCACGCGAATGTGACTAAAAGGCGTCGTTGTCAATCTTAGTAGATTCACTGAGCCGCGCGTAGCTTTGAAAGTTTAACGGAATTTGAGTATCCGAGGTAATTATTATTTAATCTAAGCTTTGATTTAAAAAAACCTATTGAAGTTTTCAATATTTTAGAGCATTCTTTATTCTGAACTAATGTTTACACAAGTCGTCCTCTAACTGAAGTTTCTGCTGTTAGTCATCACGTTATATCGTATATTGCAGTTACTTGCCGTCAAAACAATTTTTGCATAATGTAAATTACCTAATGTATTGCAGTTGACTTCCTCTGCAAGCAAGAAGCATTTATTTATACTTATTTATCGTAGATGTTGGATTGTGTGTTATAATAGAATTACCCAATTTTATTACGCCCTAAATGTTCGAGCTATGAGACTTTATTGATATGTCTCTACTACGAGTATTTTATTGGCCACCATTATACCTACCGCTCGTCCATTGATAATGGAGTAAAATGAAAGTTGTAAATAAAATGAAATAAAGTCAAAACTTTTCCTGTTCGGCAGTTGTTCTATTTACTGATATACGATACAATTACATATATAAAGCATCATAAAACCGCGATTTTCTAATTATCATAAATTGGCGTAAATGTCAACAATTATCTATTTAGGTTACCATATAGCGAAATCTTGATTTGCCTTTCACCAATAAGAAAAGAAATGATTTCGTCTTTGCGCGTCTTTGATTAATGTCAGTTTTTGAACTTTGCACAAGGCATTTTTTATAGAATTGAATTAAATTGCATTTATTGACTAATATAATTTAGTTGACAGTTACAGAATTCATGTCTCAGTGTAACTCATTGTACTCAATTACGATTACATTAGTCCAATTAAGAAAGTGTACGTGCGATCATCATTAGTTGATCAGATGGTAATTTATAACGTGAGATGAATTACCAGTACATCATAATTGTCACAATTACAGATATAAATGGAGAATTTTAGCTACTGCATCAATGCTTGAATTTACATTGTTCAGGTTAAAAACCGATAGCAAATATCAAAGTTGATGGACAAATATTCCAACTGAACAGCTGCCGATAGACGGCGCTCACATATGACATGAAACTCGCACTTAACAGGCGAATTAACGCCATTACAGAAACATGTCCTGTCTTGTCTAGGGGTTCTCCACCACCGCTCGTGTCTGCGTGTGGGCAAAGCCGAGCTCTGGTCCAGAAAATTCTATTAGTTTCATTAATATTAATTCGTGTCATATGAACATTATAAGTCTTAAGTTCAGGATTGCAAAGTTTGTACACATTAATTTTATTGCTTTCACTGTTTAAAAGATTCATTGTTTGAAAATTTTAAAAATCTAGGCCATCTGTGTACTTGTATATATTATAGTGTATACATTATCATAATGAAACTTATAATAATACATTTTATTTTATCCATACAATAGGTATATGTTTAAACTCCAGACATTATGACGCAGCACATGTATTATACCCATCACATATACATTACGTATTTTACTTAGGCAATAAACTTCAAATTATTCTATTGCACTACCATTTCACTTTCTAATATCTCACTCGATGTCCATGACTGACCATCTGAAAAAATATGTTGTAAGCGGATGCGCTTCCTGGAGAGAAAGCACCGATTTTCCGAGCGATACCTTGTCAAGTGAGAGTTTATAAATACCCTTCCTTGTCTTTCTGTGATAAGTATCTTCTGAAAGATAAAAGTTTAAAGATGAAAAGCGGTTAAAAGAGAGATTCCAGTTCGGTTCCAAGTTGAAAAGCTCTTTATCTTTCTAGTACATTTAGGTTAATCCTATACAAGTGTTTTTGATGGCCAAATCTTTTTAATAAGACACAAAGAGAACGTTTATGGTCACTTTTTTCCGTTTACTCTGTCGTTAGATGGTTTTCTTAAATTTAGCGTTATTAGTTTCCTAGGCACAATGGTGAAACAGCAGGTATAAAAGTGCGAAGGCATGCATGGTCGCTCTCCAGCAGTGCAACGCTCCAGTTCACTCTACTAGAGATATCAACTGATAGTATCTAGAACCCGTGCGTGTCTTGGTCAGAGCACATTCTCACTGGAGTGACTGGACCTTAGTGGACGTCGGTTCTACTGCTGTGTATGGTGTTCTGAAGAACATTGATATATTCTGGCTATATGAAACAGTGATATAATGTACAGAGTATATTCATTATGCCATATACATGTAGTTACTACGAGCTTGCATGCTCTTCGTCTAAAATGCTCTGAATTTGAGTGAACTAACTGAAGTGTAGAGAACACGAAACATCTTCTAAAAGCTGTAATGCGTCTTTGAAAGAAACGTTACTTCTGAAGCAACAATCAAAAGCGTTTGGACAGTTGCGCTACAAAATCAACATGGATCCGCGTACACGTGATAGGTATAATCGCATCATGGACACGCCTCCGCCAGATTACACCATCCCTACCCGACATGCAACCCGTTGGGAAAATGGAATCGGCGTCCACCAACCTAAACACCAGCAGCCGAACAATATAAACATCTTGAATGAGGTAGAATATCGCAGGACGAACCTAACAAAATCGGCTTCGTGTTATGGACCTCCTCCACCACGCCGCGGTACAGGTAGGCCTCCACCCACATCCACGCTACCACCCACCGGCTATGGACCTCCTCCTCCGCAGAAGAAGTCCCGTCCGGCTTCTTACGCCCACAGAACAGAAAACTTTTCAGAGTATCACGTTCCAAGGTCACACTCGTTAGATGTTAGGAAGCCAATGTCAGATTACAGAGTTACTTACGATACCAATCACCGTCCCCCTCCCGTCCATCAGAGGGACCCACGGCCGTATACTGTTTACCGGCCAAGCAGTCCAACCTACAATTTTGTACCACAGCAGAGCACCCTGGGACCTCCTCCGCGACCGTACGAAGCGAAAAACAAGAACGTTGTTACAAGTCATGGTGTGCTACTTGGACCATCAAATTACACCCTGCCAGCGCCTCCAAGAAGGAACAACTATGAACAAACGAGACCAGATTACAATAGAAGCAACATGCAGGAGCTGTACGTATCTCCAGAGCATGGGAAGGACAACCACAACACTCCACCGAAGAGGTCACCCTCCTCGTATTCACCTCAGTCGAATGGTTACTCTACTAGCCCACTTCTACCACCTGTTGATTATCATATGAGTCCAGTTACCAAGAAGCCAAGCGCTGGTCCTTACTACGCTGTAAATAAATCGGTAAGTAAAAGTACTTTACGTAGTATATTGTTCTTGACTATAATCACAAGCATTAAATGGCGCTTCTAACTGAACTTGAAGACGATTCTGGGATGTAACAATGTGGCCTCTTGTGGGATGTAACAATGTCTGGTAACAATGTACAATGAGATGGTTAGTGGGTGCCTTTTGCTGGATATCTATTCCAGAAAATCTTAGAATTCACACCTGACTGAGATAATTCAGAGCCAACCTAACTGACTAACTAGAATAATTTTAGATATCTACGTATGATGTTAAGACATAGGTAGGAACGTTGCCTTGTTGTATGAGCTTATATATGCTTGAACCATTATACTATGTAGATATGGCTCCTATGTTGTATTGCGTAGTAAAATATTACGTTCCCTTTTCGTCTCTAGTGTATACAGTTTTTCTGTATCGCTATTCTATTCTCTAGTTTTACAAACGTGAAATATGTTCAAAAGTAGGGTATTCAAAGTGTACTTTTAGATCTATTCGTTGTTGAATATGATTTCGAGTTCACAGATTTTTAGCAAATAAGCAACGTGAATGACATTTTCTTGCAATGCCAGAAGTCACATTTATGTAAACGTATATAGTGAAATCAACGTGTTATTCTTCATCTTGTAAATTATTTCTGATTTGCTTCATCATATTAGTAAGTAGCTATTTGAACCAGGCCCACTGCGTCCATCACGTTCATATCTGTAAAAACTAGCAGTTCAGTACAGATGTCAAGTTCAGTTGCCATTGGAATGCACCGTGCGTGAGTTACTACCGCATTTATAATGCAGAAATTACAGCACTTACTAAACTAGCACTAGGTATGGTAAGTACTTAACCATGGCTCACGTAATTGTCTAAAATGTTCACAACAGTGTTAATCGATTAGCATTTCGTCCACTTTTTTGGACCACTGACCTAAAGGGGTCTTAAGTTTTATGTCTTAGTAAAAGCAATCTTACCTCGTCGGCATTTTGAGTGCACTTACGTTCTAAAGCACGGCACAGTCCACTTGTTGATGCCATGCACTCCTGTCCACCGCCTCAGCTTACAATGCATCAAAGTCTAGAACCCTCAAATCTAGAACAGTATTTGACGAATCTTTTTGCAACATCAACATATCTACAGTAGCTGACCTCCTCTCAAGAGTTTTACATAATGCTACAGGAAGAGGAGATTTTTTACGTAGTCTTAGTGTCAACCTAATCTACTTACTTGAAGTTGTTTAAACCAACAATTCTATTCCACCACATCATACAGACCATCACTGGGTTGTCTATCAGCCCATTTAATTCTTAAAAATTTTCTGTAGAAACGTTTTTGAAAAGCGCCAGTAAGCCCGTATTTGTATCTGCGTGACTATTTAGACTCTTCGTTACCGGGATTGTTTTTTAATCTGTACTAATTCTTTACAACTTTGTATATGCTGTATATTATTAATATACTTTTTCTCTGTTAGTCAACAAATTCAATTGAATTCAAATTTCTTGCACAATAGACAGTAAATAGAGTCATCCATAGGCAATATTTAATCAAGCGGACAGATGAGTTTAACGTGAATTGCCTTAGTTGTTTGTTTAATATAGTCATCCTCATTTCTATTGAGGAAGCTTGCAAAATTAATAATATTCCCCGTGGCATCGCGTGCCAATGTTTATTCATACATAGTCAAAATATGCCATTTTTCGCGCACTGATTTTCCTTAACAAAGTTGAATAATTATTTTAATAATTGCAAATTAAGGTTTTACATTGATTAATAAGCATGACTGATAATGTCGTTACATGATAGGAGAAATTTATTACGATTGTAAAGTTGTTCATGGCGTGCGTGATCGTTTCCTGCTATTAACCTGAAAATGTTCATCTTTTCTGACAATGTCATTAAAGTTCGTACGTAGATTAACATGATCAACATAAGCATGGTTTGTGTTCTTGTGTTGATCAGTCCGTTTTTTGTTATTTTTTAATTTTTTAACCTTTTCAGTTTTTGCAAGAGTCATCAATTTTTAACTATCAATTTTTTCACTCTACATTTTTACTATTATTTTTAGTATCATTGTCACATCGTTTCCAGACTTTTGTTTCATTCATCATCATCATCATCATTATGCCCATTATGTCTACTTAAGACACTGGTCAGGCAGAAAATGTAAAATAAAAAAACTGCCTTCGAGACAGGTAAGTATAATATTGATCCAGTAAAAACTAGACACCACTATGTCAGCACCAGACTACCAGTTCCGTTTTATTGCAGTAGCCTGGAAACTTCTACTGTTTACTGCTACGTTAGCTAAAATTCGTCTTCATTCACCGTATTAGTTTATGCGCAATTTATGAATTTAGTCACATTTTAAAACAATTTCTTTTTAAGGTACTTTCTACTTTAAGGGGAAGAAAAGTGAATTTTAATGAAAAGCCCAAAGGACTTTACATACAAAGTTAGATTATTTAGCATTGCATTTATCTGTTTGAAAGATTTACATAATTGCAAAGAAAAATCTTGATAATTTCAAACTTTTTCGCCAACTGGTAAAACCTCATTGCGTCATCACCCCAGTGTGCATCACTGATTCCGAAAAAATACATTATTATTCTTATTGATAATGCAGAGTAATTTAAACTTTTACTTAGTTATCAAACAGTATGCTGTGAATGCTCTGGTTATTTATTCAAACTTCACGCAATGTTATCTAAACTTGTTTCAAACGACTTACCGTTAATGGCTAAGCCAAACAGTCATCGTGGGAGTTTAAATTTACTAGTTCCATACAGCTTTAATGTTAACGCAAACCCTGCATGCAAAGCTAGCGAACATTATGCTATAAATGCTCTGATTATGTTTTCAAACTTCACGCAAAGTTATTAAAACTTCTTTCAAACGACTTACTGTTAAAATGGCTGAGCTTAACGGTCACCTTGGGAGTTTAAATTTACCAGTTTCGTACAGCGTTGCTGCCGACGCAAACCCTGTACGTAATAAGCCAGGATATAAGTGGTATAAAATTTCAAGACTAATTTTGTACGCTTTCTTGTATTTTAATATGTAAATCACAACTCACATGTTTTTATAATGCATTGAAATCAGTTATTATTGTCGGTTCACTATTGTTTCTAAACTCAAACTAACGCCATGATATAAAACAGCCCATTCGTTCGATTTTTTTGTTTTTTTTACAAAATGTTTTTGATTTTTGAAGAACTATAAAACGGGAAGCAACTTGTAAGCAATCATTAACCCAGTGACAGCTAGGCCTACTTGAGCTGTCTGAGACAGCCACCACGGTACACGATGTACCAAAACTGTCAACCGCCGTATTTAACTAACTACTCTCTTCCGTCTGCATTTCAGATGCGCAATAATTACTTCATTCCACCGATTGTGCTCAGGGGGTCAAAGGCACCAACATTCGCAGTTTTGAGCCTCGGGACATTGTTCTTTTGCTGTCCTTTGCTGGGATTCATCGCTAGCGTGTATTCTTTTAAGGTAAGACTCTAATTATTTGTAATCAGGTCACCTTCCGGTGAACTTTAACTGAGACAATTGAAGTCAAGCAAGTCATGGGCAGAGCGCCCCGGAACATGCATATGTGAACAACGAGCTATGTTCGTACAGGGTGGTCTGAAAGGAATAGAAGTGAGCTGATGGAATGAAATAAAAAGGTTTCAAAATGAACTTAGGTTTCTGCATAATATTTACAAAGATACAAAAGTAATTTAATATTTGCACAAGTCAAAAATTTTCTACTTAGAACTGACCACAATTTCTGGAAGTCATATGGTGTAATATCGGCATGTTTATAGCATTTTAGAGAACTGTTTTTTGGAACACCCTATTCAACTTTAACGGATGGCAGGGGCTCATAAGCCTACTATAAACTATTCTTTATATAAAATAAGGTTTTGTTGGATGGAAGTTTAGCAGAAATAGATAAAGAACAGACCATATAAAAGTGGAAATTTATAATTTGCAAATTGTGAGAAATGTTGTTAATCTCAAGATAGTGAACATTACACCTCATTGGAAAGGGTGCCCCAGGGAAAAAGAATCCAGGTAAAAAAGTTACAAGGAAAAAGAAGAGTATGGAAAAAGAAAATTAATAACTCTATCCCTAACCCTAACATTAACTCTAACCCTAACTTTAACCCTAACTCTAACCCTAACTCTAACTCGAACTCTAACCCTAACTTCAACCCTAACCCTAACTCTAACTCTAACCCTAACTCTATTTTCAACCTTAACCCTAACTCTAGCTCTAACTCTAACCCTAAGCCTAACTCTAACCCTAACTCTAACTCTAACTTTAACCCTAATTCTAAGCCAGTAACCCTAACCCTAACTCTAACCCTAACTCTAACTCTAACCCTAAGCCTAACTATAACTCTAACCCTAACCCTAACGCTAACTCTAACCCTAATTCTAACTTCAACCCTAACTCTAACTCTAACCCTAACTCTAACTCTAACTCAAACTTCAACCCTAACCCTAACTCTAACATTAACCCTAACCTGTAACGCTAGCCAAAATTGATTGTGACTTTTTTCTCTGTCAAAAGTGTAACTTTTCCCCCTCCCCGTGACTTCTTTTCCTGTAACTTTATTAACGGTCACCGAAAAAAGTTTTGTTTTTTCACAGTTAATTATTTTCCTTTGGTTACGGTTGGATTGTTTGCGCAGTTGTAGCACACTAATTCGGTACGTTTTTTACTCTGCACAATTTGCAGATAATTAAGCTTAAATTGTTTCTACTTGTTCCAAACATCTCCGTTGTTTACTTTCAAAATATAGTTAAGGCTATTTGTGTTTCTGCAAAGTAGGTTAGGCCTACTACATATAAATTACTAACACTACTTTGTAATGTAAGACTAAACTAATTAAGCTATTATACTGGTGTAATTTGCAGTTATCTGTGTTATACCTCCCGATAACGAGCACGATGCTTTTTTAATGACTTCCACCTTTCAACTTTCAACATTGTGCTGGAGTAGTGAAAATTTTCTACTTTTAAACTTTTAGCGCTCAGCAAATAGCTGCCATGATGTCTGTAGGGCAATTTTGTGCGTTTCCTCTATTATCATAAAGAGCTCCGCGTAAATTATAAGCCTACGCTTTGTTGACCCGCGGTCATTGCAACTGATAAAATCTTCGTTTTATGAAAAGTGTTTTTCTTTTCACTGGCTTTAACCGGCTTTTAGTTGTTAACTTACGCCTAGTCTTCAAAAGAATCACATTCAAATGAACCGAACTCTTGCTACGAGATCAATGTGTTCACTAACAGATACTTTGTACATAACTATTTGTTGAAGGCGTGTTCTCTAATTTTTTCGCGCCAAATAGCCCCAAAAACAGCTTGTATGAAAACGAGCTTTGTTTTAGGAAAGCGAAAGTAAAGAGAAAAGAACTTTGAAAAAGAAATGAAACAAGGCGTTATTGTCAAATACTTCGGCAATTAAAAGAAGGGCAAATGACCAAATTACATTCGGGTAGCGACAAGTTTTCACCTCTAAATAGTGTAAAAAAGTAGGTTGTTAAGGCACTATAGTGACTACTGTACAAGTGCAAATTCCTGTATATTTTCTGTGAAAACTTACGTACAGTCTATCATCGAAATTTTTGCGCTTACACATTTACAAAATGGGATGTAATCTATGCAGTCGCTTTACGTTGATGTAATAAAACTTCAATCACAGTGTTTTGAATGACCGCATGGACGGCCTCTTATTGAAACTTCGAGACAACTGGGTACATTTACTTACAAAACTCTACGTACAAGTTCATCCTATGCGCATAGGAATGCAAGACATGACTAACTTACTAAAGTATTTAGAAATTTATAAATTTTTCCCGTGATAAATACGTGTCTTTGGTGGAACGGTGACTTAAAGGAAAGGCAAGTCACTTAGCATCTTGGGTTTGTTTAAGTTTTCTCATTTAAACTTAGAAAAAAGGTAACAAAGGAATTACAAAAAAATAATGTATAAAGCATAAAATTAATTTATACAATCGCGGTATAAAATTTTTCAGGCGCGCTGGTAGCCGCCATTCACTTGAAAATTATGACGTAACTGGTGGACTTCGTTGTACAGAAATCTTCAGGTGCGGTGGTAGCTGCCATTCACTTGAAAATTATGACGTAACTGGTGGACTTTGTAGACTTTTTGTAAGCTCGTCGTAGCTTTCCATAAGCGCTGCTTAAACTGATTCATGTCAATACATCACAAAATTAGCTATCTACATCACAAAATTATTCTTTAGACAAAAGCTGACAGTGTGCTGCTTTTCTTCAGCTGATGAATGACATCAGCGGTGGAAGAGTGGGCGTTAAAAATGGGAGGGGCCAAGCGTGAAATCATCACGACTTTAAAGTGATATTACAAATTACCCAAGGCGTTTTCTTTTTTATTTACACACACTTTTATTACTAAATCTTTCTAACATTTTTCGTGAACATTGAAATAAGCTTAACTTCGTAAAAGACTTGGCCTTTCCTTTAAGATATTAAGCCGAGAATATTTTAGCTTTTTTTGTAAGTTCTACGCGCAATTTTAAAGCATGGCGGCCAGTAATCCGGCTGATATGAAATTACTACAACGGCAACCTATAGCTATTTTTACTGACGTCTTTATTTGAAATACCCACACGGGCAAGTTTGAACAAGAATTTGACCAGAAACTTTAACATTAATCATCAAGTAAATTACCCAGCAAATACGCTGAAAAAAGACCACAGAATTATGGCAACCTGTCAAAGTCGCTACGGGGTGACTGTTATTATAGGATAACCCTAATTACTGTAGAGTAATTTGCAATTTTAATGTATGACCCTATAATAAAGAGCTGTAGCTAACGCAAGAATGTAGTCACTTCATGTATCTACAATGCATACGATGACTACTGACTTGGCAGGTTGAAGATTATCTGACACAACGAGCTGCTGCTACAATTACTGTACGTGATGAACATAATAACGGGATACAATGATATGTTACTGCCATTGTGTTATACGTAAGTTTCCATTTAAATTCAAGTGCGCCGCCCACCTGGGTAGTAAATTAAAATAATTTTCTGTAAAAATGGGTCGCATTTTAAATTCAATTGGCGATGTAAACTCTACTAGCGCCTTACTGGGAACAGAGAGACGTTTGTTATTCTTGCTCGAGTATCGTTTTTAACTAACAGAAAATGCTTTTCCAATACTTATTCCAACACCGAAATTACGAATTTGAGTTAAATTGGTTTCAAAAACGCACTATATAGATCTATTAAATTTGTTCTACAAAATTTAATTGTGGAATGAGGAAGTAAATTAATTTTGAAACACTAAACTAGCGATGCTGTCATAAATAATACCGAGTTTATTGTAATTACGCATATTTCTCTTTTTGACGACCACCATGTCATTGCAATGTTTCACCACCGCGTGTGTTTTATTTGTTTAGATAATTAAAATGTCTTTGTTTGACAGTTTAAACATTTCCGCGTGCCCTAGAGCTGTTCTCTCCACTATAAAATCATGTTTCCTTGCAGGTCTGTACGTCATATACTTGATTGTAAAACATCCCAACTCGAATCGAATGCCTTTTCTTTGTTGACTTCAGGCGGCTTTTTTGCCCTCAAATTTTCTTGTTGGCTTTGTAGATTTACCAGACATTGACACTTGACATAACCACCTTGACAACTGCTTGCTGAAATTATTTATTTGTTCACAGTTGAGCTGCGGTCAGTGAAGGAAAAAATGCGCAAAAAGTGACAGGATAGAAGAGGCATGCTGTAGTTAGGTATTAACTGCCTGCCCCAAGTATGCTAGATTTGTGCATTTCTCGCAGAATTCTTTGTTGCATTCCAAACATCAAGTTCAAGTGTTCAATCAGTTTATTTCACATACATTACATAACGTAATACCAACACAGTCTAAAAGTGTCCACGCTCGTAACACGTGTAATGATTAACAAACGTGTTACTTGCAAGAGGACTCAAAAACGTCTAATGAAAACTCTTAACAACACTAGTGTTATCTTGCAAGATTTTTCAAAGCTTGAAACAAAATACATCCCATTACACGCGTTAATTGTCACTTTAGCTAACAATAAATTTATGTAATAATTTGCATTAAAAAGTAGTGTCTTATAGTATAACTCGACTGAAATCACATGAGACCTAAGAAGTGGACTTATGGTAGGCCATCTACGTATTAAGTGATTAGTTTCACATATAATTAGTAAAACAGACTATTAATATTAAAAATGAAAAATCCAAGTGACAAACTATAAACAGGGCAATGTACGAGAAAAAAGAATTTAACTGAATTGTAATCAGGAAATACAAACTAAACATGGAGAAAAATGAAATGAATCACAATAAATCTATGATCCTCATTGTAAACAGAAGTAGGTGGTACAAAACTTAATCACAATTGTAATAATGTAGTTATAAATTTATGTATTGTATATTAACTGTAGTATTTAGAACCTAGATGATTGTCATATATATATATATATATATCCAGGCAAGAACCGCCCCAGTTTGACTGAAGTGGAGCCAGTTTTTGTAGTCTAAACCATGACCAGACCCACCTAGAACGCCAGAACAACCCCTCTCACAAAGGGGGAAATTTAACAACCTCTTTGGTCTGCTTTGGGACGCGTGTGGTGTAGTACATTTATTTGCAAAGACCGGCTAACAGCGCCTACAACTCTTTCATTAGGGTGTGTTCACATTTTCGCGGCTGCTGCGACGCTGACAATAACGGGGTTAAGTTCACAAGGTTCAGTTAAATCACTCATCCAAAAGTTACGATCATCCATCCGACCTGCTGGACAAGCAGATTGAACACGTGAACATTTACAAAATTTTAATACTGTAGTATTATACAGAAATATATTCGAAAAATTCAAAATTGATAGGTTATCCACTTGCTTTGTTAGCCATAGTTTATTACAGGAGTTTATTAAATCAACCTTTCGCTTTACAATACAATAGAATTTACTGTTAGACCATTAACCAGCCAAGTTATTTTTATTATTTGTAAATGCATTTTTATTATTACTATTGTCGTTAAAATATTATGTTTATATAGATCATGTGTGTAAGTTTAATCACCATCTGCTGATTGTAATTGAATCAAATATTTTAGCAAATCGAGTGTGATATTAGTTATGATGTCCACTATTCTTTTATTAGCACTTTAACTCTACACTAGCACCGTGGAGATACCTGTATCAGATCCAGTCTGCTTTGTAAATCCACTATAAATAAAAAAGTTTAACATAAATTAAAGTAGCTTTGAGCGGTGAATCTTCCCAAAATTTTAGAATGTCGTTTATCCATCCCAGACATGTCATATTACTTGAGGTTGTAAATCACATGTACATTCAGTGGAGTGAGGAGTGTTGATGTTTTGTAAGTATTGTGTTGAACCTTTTCATGTTTAAACCTCCACGGTCTGCCAAACCAATTATTGTGGCTGTTGACCACGTGAGTGGTTAAAACTGGGTATTTCCGTTAATCTAATAACGTTTCATTGTAGGAAGTAACTTTCACTAGTTTTTATCAGCCTGTACAAAAGTTAATCACTGACCGACGGCGAACCCGGACAAGAAGCTACTTTAAGCTTACTGTGTACACATTGAAAACGTAGATGATGCCACTTCAGCATTTAAAGTCTGTTTCCTAGTTTCACGATTTAAAGTGAACAAACAACGTTGAAGTATTTCTCTTTTGAGGAGGAAATCATAAGTTTCTTTTTTAAAATAAGTTGACTCAGAATATACATTGAACAAAAATCTGCAGGCTCAGATCCTTATTCACGAAAACATTTTATGCAGAATGCACCAATGAAGGTACTTATGAATACCTAACTACACAGTTAAGTATTAATTAATTGCCATGGACGGGAAAAAGGGAATGGAAATTTCTTGCAGGTGTAATCTAGAACTTTCTGCTTGCAAATGTGTTTTACCAGTTAAGCTGTAGAGAACAGCTAGTAGCAGTAAACATGGACATATAATTTCAAAAACATCTGTCAGACATTCATAAAAAAACGACAACTGATAATTTATTAATAAAAAGCATCACGTAATACACACTTTTTATATTCATTTTACAATTAATGGCGAATGGGCATAAAAGTAGAATCAGCCGCTATAGAGTGGAGCTCATTGTGATTTGAAAGAAGCAAGTCTAGTATAGTAGTTATGCAATTCCGAATTTTCGTTGAAGTAGTCGAAAAACAATGGTAGAAAACACATAAAGTATCACAAACGATAATTATGGACATGTCATTAAGGAGCAGAAGCGAGTAATGCCTGGTTTCTTTCTACCTACCACCTGATAGCCGATGGTCCATGGTTCAACTCAGGGTTGCTGTGAAAAATACAAAAAAATCTACTTGAAAATAGTAAAAAAACGTCCTAATTAATCTTATTTACATTTTAATATTTCAGACGAGTCAAAAGAACAGACGTGGTTTGTACAAAGATGCGTGGAGAACGTCCAAGAAGGCATGGCGCTGGGCTCTCAGTGCTGCTGTATGTGGGATTTGCATCATCATAGTGCTCATAGTATTGGGTATACTTGGACATCTACGAATCGATGATTGAATGTAATACGTAGTGCTCCGAGATGTTCAAATTTTACTCGTGCCAAGTACGAATTAGTGGTAATTATTGACGAGTGTCATCTATTTAAGATGATTGTATGGAGAATGACGACAGACGGGCACGAAACATGCTAACATTGTAGTAGTATAGATGACTCGGAACTAAAACTTGTCTTACGAACTTACAGAGTCTATTTGCTCAAAACTGTGTTATGAAAACGTTATTAACATTAAATAATTTTATAACTTGGTACTTATTAAAATATTGTTAAAAACAAACATATGGCAGTAGTAATTTATCATTGTATAGACCCTTTCGTGTTAGTAACGACTTTTGGCTAATTAAGAGGCATTATAGTCGTATCTTTGCTGTTCATGACGCCATTGACCTGGGACAAACGTCGAATCACTCTTCAAGATACGCGAAACATTCAATTTTAATAAAGACGACGGAAAAAACTCAGTAAAGATAAGGCGTTGCAGTGAGAAAGAAGTAAAAGACAAAACATTTAGGGTCAAAAACCAGAAGTGTGGCTATGCACGTCAAAAATCCCTAGAATTCCAGACTTGGCCATTGTAGACACGGAGCAAAGATTTTTTATCTGTGTGAGATCAGTGAAACGATATCTTCTATTCAAGATGTAAACGTATCGTCATTTCCCAGTAGGAATGTTACCCTTGTACACAAACCAGACAATTCTGTTTTAATGTTGAAGGTTTTTTTTTCTAGAAAGTGTCTAGCTTTCACGCCCATTATTTAATGTCCTTCCCCGAAGGCTGTATAATTACATAATACACTAACTGCTATGAATTTTAATTGACACGGTTCATAAAACTACTAGTTCTAAGTCTATGATTTTCTTTTGACATAAAGCAGCTGACATGTGAAAAATTGTCTGTTTTAATTGTCAAGACTTTTACAGAAATGTGTAAAGCAAAAGCATTGTTAAAATGCTGTCGTGTGGGCCTTCAAAAAGATTGAAGTAGGCAATGACCTTTGTACCATGAAATAAGCAAGCAAATGCAACAGTTACGGTGCAAATCGACATTAAAATTTTGTTATTCGATACACAATATACGAATTGTGTTTCGAACCAAAACGGTTGAGTTTAAAATCGCCAGGCAAATGAAATAAATTCATTTTGGGTTGAATTGAATAGCTTCATTGTGTGTGTGTGTGCTTAGCAACCGAAGTTAAGCAACACTAAACTTAGTCAGTGAATGGATGGGCGTCTGCCGGACTCGTACTCATCCCGGGTAGTTTCGCCTGGCGTACTTGTTATATAATCTCTGCGGTTCACTACTGGATTGACGCAGAGTGCACAGTGGGAAATTTAACTACCAATGGCACAGTATAAAGTTATGAATTTCAAGCTAAATTAATTTTTCTTGTCAAATGGTACGATGTTAATCTTATTCTTGATTAAAGAAAACACGATGATTTTTCATATATGTCCCCATTTTCAAGTCTGATGAAAAGTATACATTTTAACACCAATAATACTGCAAAAGCGTTTGGATAATTAAATAACAGAATAAAAACAATCAACGGTGGGCGAGCCCAACTATAGATGACATCACAAACTAACACATCTGAACTGAAAGGTATAGGACCTATTTTTATGCAATGTATTTCCGAAATGCAGGCACTAGTAGTGCCCGTCTAACTGGCGAAATGCATGTAACAGCGAAGAAGTAGTGGCGCGAAGGTGAAATTGTGTTTCTGTGGTAATAATTCTTTCACGTAAGTAATTTTGGAAAAAATAGTACGTCTCCTTTCAATATTTTAATGAGTAGATTGTTTTGACATACAGTTTAACATTGGGTCCAGTTTTACTTTGTTGACACTCCTCACGGTGTTTAAGGATGGTGAAGAATAATGAGCTTAATTAAGTGAAAGAGATGATGCAGCAGACCTGTGCTTGAAATCACAGGAACATTAGCAAGCAACAGTTAAGACATTTAAATGCTCTAAATGAGATTATAACGGTAAGGTCGTCCTTCATAAGCCATTGTTTACCCGCTTGCCTTTTCTTCTGGGAACCACGTTGACTCGTTAACGCTACTACGTCTATAGTGAGATGACTGCAACGAGGTTAATCCTATAACAGTTTCTCTTCACTCAATTAACCTCCAAATAATTTCCTTAAACATTTAGTTGTCAGGTAAAGTATAAGTGTGAAAAAGAAAGGTAAACCCAATCTGATTGTGTTTACAGAGTAAGGGTAAGTGGTTAAACTGCAAGAGATGTGCACCTGTTTGTATGTAATAAGCCTTTTCACAGTTTTTTGTGCGCACGCGCAGTTACTGTAGGTCAATAGTTAAGTGTACCACAGCTACGCATATGAATTACAACCGTCACGTGACATGTGGGTAAAGCAAAGCTGTCTGCCGCAACAGCTCAATTTCTTCAGGTTTTACGTGACTTTACTTAATTATAAATTAGTCTGTGCATGGAGTGATTTACTAGCAGAACCTTGCTTGGGAACAAGAAAAAATGAACTAGGTAAGGTTCTAGCCAGCTGTTACTATCACAATAACATGGACTGTGAGGTGTTGTCAGGCGCACACAAATGCATTATCTGATACACTTAACCCTTTACCTTTTCAACATCATAATCGATGGAGCTGTGAAAAGGCTTATTAATTACAGTCCACGATAAAATAATAGGCAAATGCCAAACCAAAATTTATTTGTGTCTAAAAACAAGATCCAGCATTATTTATGATATTAGTTTGATTCTACATACAGTACTAACAATGGCGGAATAACAGATTATGCTAATAGTTAGATAATAACAGATGATTTAAAATTAATGATAAAAAATCAACGTGCAATTACCTACTCGATATGCAGAATGATACAGACAGTGACAGTGATTAGAAAATGTAATAATAATAAAGCACTAAGAAGTCCTGTACTTAGTACAATGGCACGAAATCGTTTAATGTAAAATTTATTGGTGTACTACATCAACATCTTACAGATATAGGTCAAACTAATGTAGTCAAATAGTTGCAATATTTTCTGACAGTTTAGACTAATGAGCTTAGTGCTCTCTAAACTAGGACTGGTCTGCTTAATGGCACTTAAGTTAACTAGTTAACAAGATAATAGCAACCCGCATTTTATTTAACCCAGTAAGCCTAAGTAAGAATGCCGAGTGTCGCGATCATTTGTTGTGTAAGAATGGGGCAGTCAGACAACAATCTAGGGGCAGTCAAAGACAGCAATCTTGTAACACTTTCCTTCTCTCATTATTAAATATTAGTCACACAGTTCAAGAGTCTCTGCAGGCGAAGACAGAAGGATCCTAAGGTTTGTGTCACACTGGGCTGGAGATAAGGCGTTAAGCCGCGAGGAAAAAAGGCTGCCTCATGAAAAATGAACGTATATGCTAACCAGTAGTTCCTGCCATATAGGTAATCCATTTGTCATCTTCCACCTAACGCGGTTTGCCTACCGTAAGCCGCCAGTCATAATCTGCAGTAGTCTCTTAACAAACTGTTTTGAATAGTTCACGAGGCGCCTTGTGACGAAATGAATTTGACTATTAATTTCATTGACCACAAAGCGTTTTAGGTCCTCACTAACGCGTAATTAGCATGTTTGTAGTTTCTTAATATGGTTACCACAAAGCATTTATATGATAAGAATTCACAGATGAACGTCTCATAAACATTAATAAGCAATTTTTAAGCAAATATTTCACTAATACTGCAATTAGACACGTGCACTACAGAAACGGATTATGGCAAAAAACCTATTATTTACACACAATAAGGAGCATACCGCGGATTATGATATGTGCCTTATGGAAGATGGAAGACACCCTTACGGCTTATGGTTTATGCCTTGTTCCTTACGCCTTTGTGACATAGGCGTAATTGTTCTATAAAACTGTACATTTAGTTACAGTACAATAAGCTTAGCTTAAATGAACAATTTATATCCTTATAAAGCAATTTGATACAATTACTTAATAGCAAGATGAGCAGTAGTCCGTAGCTTATCAAATCTGTCAACCCATTTTCAGACCAGGAACATTTTTATTTTTATTTCAACAGATATACGCTAGTTGCTATAATCGCACTAATGGCAATAATGTAGCTTATGACTCATTCACATCTAAATGAATCATTACGCATAATTTCTACCAAAGTTAAACAGTTACATCCTGGTGTCAAAGGCACTGCTTAAATTTGATCACCCATAGCTTAATGCACAATAACTCGAACAACAGGAGGATCTCCCCCCCCTCTCTCTCTCTCTCTCTCTCTCTCTCTCTCTCTCTCTCTCTCTCTCTCTCTCTCTCTCTCTCTGCATTTCATGAGGACAGAACATATTAAACCTTATCCTTTCCTTTCTTTGCTCACCTTTGCAATTCTTGCAGAATTTAAACCATCATTACAAGAGGATTCTACCTATATTACCCGAGTTTTATCACTTAGTTTTATGACTTTTTCAGTGCTATTAAATTCCAGCAAGGTCATCAACGACACTACCCAGTTGAACAAGTCAAAGTATCCTTGTCACTTAGACATTAAACAGACAATTGCCCCAGCAGCATGAAGATGCAACACCTCTTATTGTACTAAGCAGAAAAGCTTACAAGTAGCGATTCCTCAACTTACTTTTTATTTTGCCGACATAAATTAGCATAAATAATGTACAACCTGCAGATGCGAAGGTAGTCAAAAAGTACATATTTATATAGTTTTATCCATCAGCATGCAATTACTTTAATTTCTCGAGTTATTAAACATGTTAAACAAGCGCAGAGAGAATACAGCTTTTTTATACAACTGATACATTATAGTACACTATGTTTGGACTTTCTATGTATAGTATACTGAGTCACATACAAATGCTCCTATTTTCAAACAAGCAGAGCAGAAAGTGGAAGCTTCTCGGCATGTGTACACCAGTAAAAGCACTTGGTAAAATGAATTCCGAGCAAGCGTACCTACAGATCTACACATACAACCAGTGATGTACAATTTGCATATGGTTAAATAACAGCATAATAATGATTCAATTCAGCGTGCTTTATTACAAAGCTGGAACAACACGGGGTCAGGAGGAATCGTCGTCATTAAAACTGAGATATTTGTTTAGCGATGGCACAACATCTTTGCTCTTTTTCTTAACGTCTTTAGCTTGTTTATATTTACTAAATGGATTTGCAGCCGCTGCTGACTTCTGAAATGAAAACAAATAACAATGATTTGTTACGCATCTTAGATAAACCGACGGGAACTATGATGCACAGGAAAGTAAAGAGAAACCTTTAGTTTAAACATAATTTATTATAGGATTGGATCAGACAGTTTGAACAACATGATTTAGGATCCTCACCAAAACAGACTTTATACACTATTTACAAAAACATTTACAGTAAGAATAAACTATAACTACATAAACTGACAAGTTTTACTACAAGATTACATTAGACATTAGTACAAAATGGCAGTTAAAAATATTAATGTACAAATATTTAAGACTGACGTATCTCATATTAGATAGAAACTACTGGAAGCGCTTAGTACGAAATATAAGGTCATGTGTACATTGGAATATTTTACAGTTAACAACATAATTAAATTCATCTTTTCTGAACAATAACAACTTCAACAGATCATTAGTTCCTCCGATTCTCATCTCTTTTCTCATCTAAAGAAGCCTTTTCAAGCCTTCTATATTAACGTTACTTCGCAAACACATTCATAAGAAATTAAGATGACTATTTATGATCTATTGAAACTGTTTTCTCATATATGCTACAAACAAAGTTTATACAATGTAAATAATGGAATAAACCTTAAGAACAACAAAAAATAAACTACACACTTTGTAGTACTTTGATGAAGAGCAAGACTTTTTTATCAAAATGATAATTGAAAACGAATTCTTAAAGGAAAAGTCAAGTCTTCTAGGAGGCAGGCTTATTTCAATGTTTGTGAAAAATGTTAGGAGGATTTAGTAATAAAACTGCAATAAGTGCCTCGTGTAACTAGTAAAAGCACTTTAAAGTCGCAAATGTTTCACGCTTGCATGCTCCCATTTTCCACCAATGACGTTGTTCACTGATCTTAAAAAAAGCAGCGCACAATCAACTTCTGTCAAAAGTATAGTAAGTTTTAACATTAACAAAGCTGCATAAATCTGAATTAGTTTAAGCAGCGCGCGCTTAAGGAAAGCCCTTGCGCTTATGAAAATCACGAAGTCCACCAGTTACATCATGATTTCACGATTTTCAAGTAAATGGCAGCTACCACGTGCCTGAAAATTTCTATACAGCAGTAGTATAAATTAACTTTTAGCTAATTTCTTTGTATACATTTTAAGTTTAACTGATAACAGTCGATTAAATCCAGCATGCTAAGTGACTTGTCCTTTGCTTTAAGTTTTAAGAAATATTTTGTATCAGCCATTGCAGAGGAAACACTGAACTATGAAAAAACAAAGCGTTTTTGAAAAGAAGTTGGTTATTCACGATATTCTGCCTATCAAAAGCTGTTAAGACTATCTCCGACTAAGACATCTAAGACTAAAAAATACATACATTAGAAACTACATCATTTGCTTTAAGTTTTAAGAAATATTTTGTATGTCATTGCAGAGGTAACACCAAACTATCAAAAAACAAAGCATTTTTGTCTACAAAAGTTTATCAAAAGCTGTTAAGACTATCTCAGACTAAAAAATACATACATTAAAAACTATATTCCTCGTCGTTCCCCCTAATCCATCATAGCCAGTCTTGAACTGAAAAAGAAAGTAGAGATAAAATAATTTCATAAGTGTCTTTAACATGTCTTTAAGCTTGACTAGACAGCAGACCCTATAGAATGTTAATATGACGAACATTCTCAACAACTTTCAATGGATTTGTAGGCCCCCAGGCACGGTCACATTCAACTTTCATATGATAAATAGCACATTTATGAGTTTGTTGTTACAGCTGTAAGGTAAAAGTTAGATAGCTGCTACAATTTTTACTACGACAATAAACAGGTGTGAATCTAGTTCACTGCACTGGCAACAAAGCTGGTTTTCACTTTCTAGAATACAGATGAGTTTCATACGGTGAAATCATGATATCAATTAGAATTACGTTGGTCAGGGATTGACAAGTGATCTTGCAAATTGTTAAACATGTAAGAAAAGACGAAAGCTTCCGCATTTCTGAACTGAAGCACTCCTACCATCTCAAAACCAGCTGGTGTAAGTTCCGTGAACATTTTTAACTGTGACAACCTTTTCAATAATTGCATACTTAAAATACATTTTAAAGTCGACAAATGAGATGTCAGTTTCTGAGCTGTTAAAATTTAGGAAAAATTCTGTACTGTTTGACTAAAAATCAACAACTTATCTCATGTTTGTGAATATCAATGTTAATATAGTAATTTTTGAAAACTAACTTAAACTTCAGTGTGCTCCAAAAACCGTGCTAATCATAATTTAATCAAATCTTATATAAAATCTGATTACAAGGCACTAAGTGATGACACATACACATTGTCATTGCAAGATTGTAGAAAAAATGTGCAGAACTTACCGTGTGACTGAATCCTCCCAATGAAGAATGTTCATTCTTACCAGGATCATTTGAATTTTTCATGCTGAAGTGTTTTAAACCATTTACAACAGGCAGAGATTGTGATGGTGATTTCTGAAAAGAAAGATGTGACTAATGTAGAGATCAAGACAACAACAGTATCATAAAAGCTTTCATTTTAAGAAATTTTAGTCTATAATAATATTTTTTTGTCCAATTAGAAAATTGTTAGAGCTGAAACTGAAGATTGATGTTTTATGTTTTGTGTAGTTCTCCAGTCTCAGCCAAAAAGTGTTGAGGGCTTCAGGTTACACCATTAGCCACAATGATAAACTAAAAATTAAAAGCCCAATATGAAAGCTTTAATGTTTATTACAAGTTAAGATAATTACTGACATGCTATTCGTACATAGACCTTCTAAAAATCTTTCAAAATCCTTTCAAAGTCATCGGTTTTTGTGATGTCACTTTCTATAGATAATATTACCAAGTTAAATTTCAGTCTCTGTTGTGAAATTGTTGAGCATGGTTGGTTGGCATCCTTCTGTCTCGGAAGACAATGGAGTGTGCGCCAAGAGCGTCAGTTATTGATCACACTGATGGAGCCGCAGTGTCGACTGTGGCTGAGCAGTGCGATCCTTGAACGTCTCCAGGGTGCACACCTGGGCAAGGTGTATGGAGATCCTGAGTTGCCTAGACAACAGAAACCCCCTCTCTTCCTCCCTGGTGTAGTCCCAAGGAAAGCAGAGCGATACGTTTTGCACCAGGTTGGCTGCAGGAGCTGCCAGAGTCAGTGAGCATGCTCCACTGGTCCGCCTTCCGGTCTCCACTCCTGATTTGGAAGGTTTACTCCTCTACACATGGCCGTTGGGTCACTTGACCTCCTCCGCCCTCTAGCCGTTGGCTGCTTGTGCAGGTCCTCCGCCTAGTGTCAAGACACAGTGTGGGCATCCCGCAAGCCTACAGCACCTGGTATTCCTAGGCGGTCACCCATCCAAGTACTAATCAGGCTCTATGTTCCTTAACTTCAGTGATCAGACGAGAACCGGTATTTTCAACGTGATTTGGCCGTAATTGAGCATAGGTATGTTTTAATCAGTTTTAGTTTTGAAAAACACTTCTGTCACCTGATGTGACTGATGCCGGCCCCTCCCTCGGTGATTTACTGGTTTAGTAGCTTTAAACATCAACTATAATCATAGTAATATGCAGTAAACAAATACATGTAGCAGTTATAAACTGATTTTACACACGGATTAAAACCAATAGTCCAAAAATAAGTTTTATTAACATCAGTGTGCTCGACACGTGCTAAATACAAGTCCGACAGTCTTTTAGATGTAATTTATGATTTTTTATTGTCCAAAATGGCCAATCATCATCATATTTCAAATTCACTATCACATCATGACAGACTGACATATTATGTGCAACTCGACTTAGTTTTATCTGAAGCAAATGAAAGCAGAAAGCTAATCCAACGTCAAAAATTAATTAAATGGTATAATGAAAATGAATAATAATAAAACGAAATATGAAGAAATCATGCTTACATCTTTGCCGCATCTTACTAACTTGCTAAAGAGAAAAATTTTGTTATTAAACGACCCGACATACTGAACAAAAATGACTTCTTTCCTATTCTGTCTCCAAAATGAGGCCAATGGCCTATTTCCTGTCCTAGTTCAGCTGTCGATTGACAGCTTAATTTTACAAAAAACAAACACAAGGAGGCACCACGTGCTTATATCTAAAACAATCAGGATGACACATTTTCGAAAAATGTAGAAATTCATCAAATGTATCTTAAAATTTAGAAAAAAGCAGAGAAACCAATCTAACTACCAAAAGTTTAAGGATGGCTTCGTATCACTGGAAGAAGTGACAACTAAGTGGTTATGGCAATTGAACTTTTTGTGAAAGCAAGTCAGTGAATGGATGAGTGACCCTTGGGTTCAATGGAAAGTTTCATTCGTCATTCAAGGCTGATTCTTGTTATCTACCTTGGTCAGTAGCATACATTGGCAACAGAATTAAGGCACTTCTGCTGGTTCAATAGCTCGTCTCAGAGGATCCTGCCATGACAACCGCATTACGTTCTACTGCACTGCCAGCGTGTGAAGGAATCCAGGTGTGCAGAACATGACAATCGAATGAGAATAGAAAAACTTAATCTATGCATTCATTATTGCTCAAATCATCTATCAGATTAAATAAGAAGCAAGAACTACAAACTTGATTAAAGGTAGTTTTTTTGCACATCTACTTACTAAGTGCAGTTTATCTGGCTTCCCTGCAAATTTGATCGTTGGCATTGGAACATTATACCTAGAATTTTAAAATAAAAAAAATTTGCGAACATTTTGCTTATGATGACTAAACTCTGTTGATATTCTAGTAAGTGGTTTAGCACAGTAAGTAAGAGGTTTTTACTTTTACTAAAGTTCTGTCTCTTACAAGCAGTGTGTTTACTATAACTATTTGTCGTTTTTTTGACATAAACGTATTTATTTAGAATAGTCAAAAATAAAAATGTTTATTTGTTCTTCATGTATACATAACAAATTTTGAAATTACCGCATAGGTTGTACAAAAACCAATCTTTTCCAGAAAAAATTCGCTTGAAAACTACAAGCTACAGACACAGATAAAACACACTACTGTCCAGATGGCTGGCGCCATCTACGTGGAGAAATTGCCACATACTAAAAGTTTTCACTTACTCGTGGCAAGCTTTCCGCAGACGAGCTGTCATTGGAGTTGGACGTTCATTCTCAGCTAGACCTTCTTCAAATAGATCTACGGACATGTTGGGATCAGTAAGCTTAACGCGTTTATTTGCAGATTCAGGTGTCGAAGGTGCAGGACTGAAAAAAATCATTATAAACTTTTATCAGTAATGCATTCATGAAACAGCAAACTTGCTACTGCTTTTACACGTGTTGTACAAGAATTAGTAGGACATATATGTTTTACGTCGTACATATTATATGTCTTGTAACACGTATACAACACGATGTCGTATAAGAATAAGGAAGAAGAATCAAGAAGTATAGAAGAAGTTTTAAGGCTGTTGTCCCTGGCTCAACAGTGGGCATCAAGAGCATGACTCCTACTGATTTCTGCAGTGACTCAGCTAACTGATCTGTTTCTCTTTTCATTCTCATGTGAATCTAACCTTCATTTTCATCATCATCTCATTCACTCTTCATTGTCATTTCCTTACCTTTACTACCACCCTTGTATTTCATTTTTTGCATTTTTATCCTGCACCTTCTACGTCTTTTCTTTGCATTTTGCCTTCTGCTCAGTCTTGTACAAGTTTACCTTCTTGGCCCGAGCCGATATATCAATATATTATGGTGAATTTAAATTGGAATTTTGTTGTAATAACAGCTTTTTTGTAAAATATGTAACCATGTTGTATCTATGGCATTTTGGAAATAAACTGAACTAAACTAAACTAAACTTTTGATATTAAGGTCCAGCTTTTTTTCAGTAAAAGTGCTGAGTATACGGCACTCTATATGTAAAACTTGGTAACTTTTGTGATCACTTTAAATTGAATACTCCCTTATAACTCACAGATGACAATAATTTACTTAGCATGACTGCAGACAGGCATTTGTGTCTAAAAAACGCTAATTGTGGAGCCCACGAGCCTTTTGGATACCAAATTATGCTTATCGCACTTGTGTTGAAAGCACTTATCATATGATAAATGTCATTCTATTTCTCTGATCTGAGTTTTGTACGTTTTGCTGAAAAAACGGACCAGAAAGGTAGATTTTTAGGGTTTTCCTGCCCCGATAAAAAAAACGAATCCCTATGGAGTACATGGGAGACTGAGTTGATTCGTTTGATGTATAATTTATGACAAATAGTTCAGCAGTTGCAAAGAAAATGACATATTATATAAATCCACAAATAAACATAAGTTGAAACTTATAGTATCAGATGCATATAGGATTTAATTCACAGATTTCAAGGCGCATAACTCATATGATGAAAATGAAAAATCATTTCAAAACTACCATACTTTATTAGGTTTCTGTGGTACTTTATAGCTTCAAACATAGTTAACAGACTTAACTACGTTCAGAATTTTTTGTAACCCGTGAAAAGTGGTCACCTGTGAAAAAGAGCTAAGGGCACCAAACCTGATAAGACCCACGTGTTCACGCCTGGTCATAAGCTGATACCTTTCATTTATTAAGCGTGACCGCACTCTGTCTTTGCGGTTCGTCTGCTCCAAAAGTGTATCGAATTTTCGTCTTAAACTCATCCGGCTGGATTCCGAATGCTCCAAGTCCGCTTCGAGTAACTTGACTTTCTCTTGCAGTGAATTGATTTGAGTCTCCTGCTTTCTTAACTCTGATTCTCTTGATGCGGCATCTTTGTGTAACTGGAGAACGGCAGCCTTCAGCTTCTTCTTTGATGCCGTTTCATTTTGCAGCTCGCTGACAAAATTAAACAAAGAATGAGAATTGTCGGAACTATAATATTAGGTTGCATCCATTTTTGAAGTTGATGTTATAATCGAGCAGAATAGAATGATTTTACAACAACAGATGCAATGATTCTATAATACGATAACAATAATAAGAAAGTTGCTGTAAGGCGGAAAAAGGAGAAAGTGATTTCTAGTTTTGCTCTTACCAGGTAAAGACCATAACTGTAAATTTTAATCCATTTAAATTTTATTGAAAAAAACCTATAATGTAAATTTCGGGAAACCTGTGAAATTTTAGGGAACTACTACATTACTCAAGGGAAAAATTTGAACAATTGAAAACGTCTAACACATTTCTATTGTACTAACAACAATTCTTACAACAGATACGTTTAGAAAATGTTTACTTAGTAGATTATGAATAACAATCAAACAAAAAATGTTGAACTGATTTGTTAAAACTTACTTAAATTAAACATTTTAAATTCATCAGGTATGTTCAACCAAAGTTTTATAACATTATATTTATTTGTTCGCTGAAAAATATTAGTCGAATGCTGTGGCTTAAAATAATTAGTAGATGCAAGTCTGGCATAATGATTATGAGTATGGAGAGTTGAAGTAAAATCTTTAGAAAATGCGAGGGGTAATAATTTGTGATGAAATTTGTAAATAAACACAAGAGAGTGAAAGTCATGTTTCTTTAATCTTAAAAGTGTAAGCCGGCTTTTATATTACATTAGTTTCATGATCATAAGGAACTGTACGGCTAATTTTCTTTTGAGTTCTTCGAAGTTGAGTTAAACTAGATTTGTAAGGTCCACCTCATCATGTAATATCATAAACTAAGTCTTCATAGACTAAACTGTAATAAATTTTCAAGAGTGATTGCAGATTAGTGATTTTGCAAAGCTTATAAACAATGGCTAACAAATATACATAGGCTGAATAACAGAGCAGCTTTTGAGTAAATGAGATTGCATAATCAAAAGTCTTTTACTGAACATTTATTTCAAGTATCAATGATTAAAGTCACCGACAATAAGGAAAACAAAGTAAATGTGAAAATATCCTTAAAATGTCTTACAAATACAATATAACGGCTTACGCAATAAGTCCTTGCTTAACGACTCCCCATTTACCGACGTTTCGTTTTAACGACGCCGAACTTTTGACACCTTTTTCTTACTTAATGGTGCACCGTTATGTTTTAATGATGATTTTTTACCTTGAGCACAGCCATATTTTATTTTATCAAAAACTTTTTTTACCTAATTAGAAGTACTAAAACGTTACTCTGTTCTAAAAATGTATTAGTAACCTAAATAGTACAATTATTACAATGTTTTAGCTTCTTAACTGACTCGTACTAAATTCTATACCAAGCGACACCTGAGTTTAAACTTTATGCCAAAGAATTTTGTTACTAACCTGTTGCTATAACGACCAGATTAGTATAAAATGAAATTGTCTCAATGTATGCATTGCACGGCTTTCACTACGTAGTGTTTAACACGAAGTTAGCGAGTAGAAATCGTTAGCCAGTCTAGCTAGATACTGGCAAGAAAGATAGATGATTTCAAGCAAATAGAAAAAAATTAATCAGTGGAAATATGATGAATAAAACTCATAAAACATTTAATTTATATGATTTAAGCAGCATTGATGCATTGATTTTTGGTTCTGGAACGTATCTCAATTCTTTTACATTGCTTCCTATGGAAATCTGGGTTCGTTTAACGACGTTTCGCATAATGTGGCATTTTGCTGGAACGTACTAGCATAGTTATGCGAGGATTTACTGTAATTACTTATTATTACAAATAATTTTGTTACCAAGCAATAAATGACAAATTCGCGATTGAGCTCAATTTGAACCCGGGATCTCGAGATTTGTCTGGATTGATTGGATTTGAACCAAATTCAATCAAAGAACTTTGAACCACAACTCAAAACTACTAATCGAATTCTAAACCCCAAAGGTCCCAGGTTCAAAGCTAGCCTAAGTGCTAATTTTTTCACACATTTCTTTTTTCGGCATGATGTGTTACCTAAAATGAAAATGAAAATTGTGGGTTTCTTTGATCCATTAACAAACAATCTTGAAATTAAGATTACCTTAAATAATTCATTAATTAATTACCGACAAGTAATTAAATACAGTATCACAACCACCAACAACCAAATACCTTTGCAAAAGAGCAGTGACCGTAGCGATGTTTTTTAATGCCTCCGGTCCACCTGAGCTTGCACGGATCAAGTTTTCCACAGATTCCTCTCGGCCGGACAACAATTCTTCAACATTTTCTAAGTACGTTAGTTTATCCCGCAGAGCCTTTGCCTCTTGTTTAGCGTTTTCTCCGTCTTGCGCTTTCCTTTGCAAGAAGCCGAGTTGATCTTGTAGCGAATTAATCAACTTCTCTTGTTCCAGAAACTTCTTTCGCAGTTTCTTGTTTTGTTCCTCAGCAGCCTTGCTGTTTTCTTCAAAGAGTGCTTGTTGAAGTAGAGCATTTGCTACGATATTCTCTTCAAAAAAGATATTACTTGTAGGCTTACCAACTGTTTTGCTTTAAAATGTATGCAAATAAGATGTTTTACCCCCTTTAACGACAGACGAAAGTTAAACAGTACCAGTGGCGGCTCATGTGGAACTGCAGAACCCCTTATTTTTTACTCGATATTATTGCTAATGTTCAATATAATTTGAGGCTTTTTTGTTTAATTATTTTTTTTATACTTGTAAATACTTGTATGGAACCAGAGCATGTGACGGGACTGTGCGCTTTACAGTTTCAGTGACACTCTGGTTGGCTGTTGTGAGATAAGACGCTGCACGCAAGGTAGAGACAGTACTGTCACTCACACAGTGTCAACCAAAGAGAAAATTATTAATCTTTTCACACAAATTTAAGCCAAGAAGAATGGATTTTGTTTTTAAATGAATGAATCAATTCAAACTTAAATTAATTAATTCGATTAATGAACTGTAACAATTTAGTCTATTAGTAAGTAAAAAATATTTAATTTGTTTAGGATTTTAACAAATTCATGTATAAAGTTTCTTTTTATATGTTGGTTTCGTTTTACACGATATTAAAACAATGGCTAAAAATTTTCCGAAGTATCATTAATTTTAGCTGCGACCCGCCACTGTACAATACACAAACACCAGGCTGCAAATTTTGACTAATGCAAACATGTTGACATTAGCAACTAGTCTATATGCAAGAACTTTGTATAAAGATAAGATAGGAAAAAATATTTATGTAGATAAAGTTGATTGAGCAAAACCTCGTTTACAACAAGGATCTGATTAGAGGTTGCACCAATTTAAAATTAAGAATATAAATACACTTGTACAGTGTTCCCTTACCACTTCGCGGTTCATTTATCACGGACTCACTGTTTCGCGGTTTTCAAGAATATTAATGTCAAATATTCATCGCGGTATTTTCGCTGTTTTGCGGGTTTTTGCGGGTACTCCGTCTAAAGTATTTTTGCATATGCATAGTACGTATTGTACAGTAATGCATAAATTTGATGAATTTTGCATCATAAAAAATCACAAAATGTATAAAAACATATTAAAAATATTAATTCTAACATTAAAAGAATATTATAAATCATAAAAATTACCATTTACAGTAAATAGTGTATTTATTTGGTGGATGAATACACACCAAAAACGAAATGTAGTACTTGCGCCCACTTGAGATGCTACTTGTCGACATGAGATTGTACACAACACACGATTAGTTGACTGATGGAAAGCAACCAACCAGAGAATGCTTAAAATAATGTATAACTACTAAAATAAGTATAAGCGTCCCTACTTCGCGGAAATTCATTTATCGCGGGTGGGCCCGGAACGGAACACCCGTGATAAGTGAGGAAACACTGTATATGTAATAACACAAACACAAAATTTACAAATGCGTCATTGTCGTGTCAAACATCTTGTGACATAGACATAAAGAAAATAAACAAAAACGCACAAAAAATTAATTTCAAAAGCTAAGATTAGATCGCAAAAACAACCTAAAAAAAGCAAAAAACAAAAAAACGTAGACACGTTAACAATGGAGAAATAAAGAGCAACTGAAAAATAGTTACATAAGACACAGACATGCTAGTAAATCAAGCAGAACAGAAAAAAGGCAAATTAAAACTATGATAAAAACATTTACATTGAAAATCCAAAACAAAATAAAGTTAAGATTACAATTGCAAAAAACGAAGAGGAAGCAAAAAGTTTAGATATATAAAAAAATAAAAAATAAAAAAATAAAAATGGCATATGAAACATGGCTAGTATAAACCAGAGGAGAATATTAAAAGCAAAGTGAGCAATAATAAAAAATTTTCACAAATAAAAATTAGTAAAATTAGTACAACAGTATTACTATATATATTTAAAGAAAATCGTAATAAAAAGTAGTACCTTTTTGAACTAATTGGGCTCTGATTGTTTCAAGTTCGTTAGTTAACTTGTCAAGATGATCATCATCTTTCTCATTACCATCGGGACAGTGAAAGTACAGCTTCTTCACAACACTACTCTTTAAACATCGAGATCTGCACGATGGGCAAGTCTTTGAATTATTCAACCACGTAAGTAAACTGTTGAACAGAAAAATAAAAGTGACACATCATCTATTAGTTCAGAAAGATAATTATCCACCATTCAGAATGCCTGCAGTAAACAGGTAGGACATCTGTGTTTTAAACGAATACAGGGTGATTTTTCATTAGTCCGATAAAAAGTATACATTTTAACACAATCAATACTGCAAAAGCATTTCTGATAATTAAATAATAGTTAAATCTTAATTAACAGCAGGCGAGCCCAACTATTGATGACACCACAAACTAATATAGTGTGCAACAGCAAAAATATTCCACGAGCACATTGCACGTGTTTGCAAAAGCAAAAATTAAAGTACAGTGCTACTGTGAGATATTCAGCGTGTTGTACTAAAACTAGGCAAGTTTTAAGATAAAAATTCAAATTTCAAATTTACCACTGAGCTGTCAAAGGTGTGTAGTTCGTCAAAAACTAACACATCTGAATTTAGAGGTACAGCACCTGTTTTTTGTACAATGCATTTCCAAAATGCAGGCGCTAGTGTCCGTCTAGCTGGTGAATGGCGAAATGCATGTAACAGTGAAGAACTAGTGGCGCGAACGCGAAATTGTGGTCATAATTCTTTCACGTAAGTCATTTTTGAAAAAAATAGTATGTTTTTTTTCAATATTTTAAGGAGTAGATTGTTTCGACCTACAGTTTAAGATTGCGTCTAGCTTTGCTTGAAATTGTTATTAGTCTTGTAGCCTTAAAGATATCATTTTAGATACATCTATATATCAGAGGTCCTGTCATAACATACAATAGGTAACTACGAACATTTTTAAAATTTTCGTCATTACTAGTGATTAACCATTTTACTTTATCGATTTCTATTTTCTATTTTTTGTGCACTTTGGCACATTGTAAGCCAAAATCTAGCACATGGCGACTAAACCTATTCAACGCTACACTTGTGGCGTCACCGGAGCGTGGTTCATTATCAAGGACATCATTCTAAGATGAGCCACTAAACCAGAAGAGACACTGTAGCCACGTTCTTGATGTATGTACATCTGGCTCTATGAGAAGAACCACCAGAATCAGTATCGTGAATGAAACAGTTCAGAGTGATAATCAGCTAGATGTTTTATTCACTGTGTGACACTGAAGTATTGCTATTTCACATAAAATCACTCATTAAAAACTGGAACGAGGATTGTATCACATATACAATTGCGAAATAATGTACCAAATAGTAGTTTTCTTTCAGGATCAGCTTTGACAGTACTCACGTGCGGTACAGTATGCTACAATGTAACAGTTAAAAATAAGAAAGTTCACATTTATGACAACACATGCTATATAATCATGTCTTCATTAATAAGTAAGTATCAAGCCGTATCAAAAAATACTAAAACAATTATGAATACTTGTATTAATACGTACCAGTCATAGTGAAAGGTATGGCCACCTGAATGTTACTGTTAAGGAAATTGAAAGAAATTATGTGACTATGAAAGCATGAATTGCATGCATTTTCTTTTAATTACATACAAAATTGTGTCACAATTTGGTTCACCACATTAACCAACACACACTGGCAGGTCTTGCTTATTATGTAGATCGCTGAGGACTGTAGAGGGACTGGAACCTAGCTCATCATTGCGGGTAACCATCCTAGATAAAATTTCTGGCCTCTAAGTGTTCTGGCCACACTGGAATTCACAGATGTCCTCATTCAGCAAGGCAAATAACCAGAAGCATTATTGCAGTGTAAGTGTTCAAAACCAGTTGCCAGGTGGTCATCCCTACATTTAATAACTAGACTTGGTACTATCACAGTCAAGCACACACGTAATACATAATCATGTCTTCGTTAAAAAGTAATAAACAATTTTTTAAAGTTGCGATCACTTCGTACTTGGGAGCTCTCATTTTAAATGCTCATTTTTCCGTCAATGACGTCGTTCATCAACTAAAGGGAAGCAATGCACTTTCAATTTTCATCTAAAGTACAATAAGTTTACGCAAAAAATTAGATAATTAATTTAATCATATTTTAATCACATAAAGGTAAGCTTCAGAAATCTGAATTAGTTTAAGCAGAGTACGCTTGCAGAAAGCCAAGATGCACTTATGAACACTCAGGTACAGTAGTCGCTGCTGTTTTTGCAAAAATATTATTTCCATCTGCTTAAAAACAAAGACTAGACTTTGTACATTAAAAGCAACATCACTTATCAAGCTACTTGCTTTTATTACCTTAAAATGCAGAAAATTTTATTTCACGAAAGAAGAATCTTTTGATCTTCTGAATGAGTTAAGTGAGAAGCAAGAAAAATACCTAGCTAATCACGAACTTATTTGTCTGAAGATTCTGAAATTATGCTCAGCTCAGAAATTACTTAGTAACTGTAGACAAATTTATAGGTTGTATTGTCTGTATGTAATAAGCAACAATAAGTACATTTCAGCATGCAACACAAATAAGAAAGTTCAAGCTCTAACAAGAAATTTGTCGATAACAGAAAAGGATACAAGGACAAGCCGCGATGCCACGTGTCTCTTCGAAAAACTCTGTACAAATCTGACAAACTCCTCGCATAATTGCCAACACCGTAACTTCTATAAGCAATGTACAGCATACAATACAACCATTTTACATACTCAAAGGTAATTTAGACCAGAGTTACTATGGATCGATGAGCTACTGCGCTGACAAACATAACACACGAAACACCACAAAGGCTGCTAAGACAGACAGAGTGCCATAAAGTGATTTTGTTTGATTTTTCTGAAAAAAAAACTTTCATTCCAACAACAAGGTTGATTACACTTGTGTAGTTGTTCTCTACATGGCTATTCGTGCTTCACAGCATCTCTGTATATTGCACTACTGCATACTGCCTCGCTAAGTATGGCAGCAGGTGTTCCACATCGCAGTACACATATGCACTGCGGCATTGTGTACCATGTCATGGTGATATACGGGGCTGTGCAGGGTTGCTGCCGTTTATACGATGGCTATCAGTAAATATAATAAAATAGAGGCTTCATACAAAAAAGAGACTACATGATAATTAAGCTTGAAAAAATTGTGAACTGAAAACAGTATTGCCAACCAGTGGGAAGTAAAAAACATTTGATTTTGTCGTAGTCTGAAACATATTGATTGCAGTTTTTTTGAAAAGTACTCATAAAAGAATAATTTCAAAAAAGTATACTCATGATGACGATAACAAAACTTTGTTGGGAGTGGAGTAAGACACTAGCCAAAGTAGGACAATTGGTGTACATGGGCTGCCCAAGTAAGGCACTAGAGACAAGTCACGAATTGAGTTGTTAACCGTGGTGGTAGCATCTGTTGTCATTGTTTATTTAACAACAATAATTGAAAACGTCAATACACATTGAATAATTTATCATACATTTGATAAAATAAAAAAAATATTCTGAGCTAATAGAACGGTCAATATTAAATTTGGCTTAGATGTTAATCTTTTGAAGTAAAATAAGCCCGCTTTTTAGCCAGTTCCAACATTTGGTTAAAGTATAACATTTTTATTTGGTCTCATTTCGCACACAGGTGATTCATTTCACTACCTCTTCATCAAATATTTGTTTCCTCTAAAGTATGTGCCCTACATTGGCTAGTGAGCCATGTACTGTCGTTTGGTATACAAAATACTGAGCCATTCAACTCTCTGTTACAATACTGTCCGGATTATTGAAATTAATAGTCTTTGCCTTTCCTAAATGTTAAAACTTACTTTTTCGTGTTGTGAAGGTTTATCAGCAACTGTTTCATGGAACTGGTGAGAGAAATCGCTAGTGCTCTACTTCGGCTAGTGGAAATTAGCGACATTTTACTGTGTTTTGATAAATTTAATTTTACACTTATTAATGTCACCTTTTGGGGTTATAGTTACTTATTAAGTGTATATTGATAATAATTTGCTGCAATTACGCAATAATTTTGCAGTTTGGGAGAAAATACAACAAGTTAGTAAAAATAATTAAAAATAAAATAAAGTTAGAACTTTCAACTTTCAGCACGATGCCTTCAGCATTATATAAAACGGCAAACCTGGGACTGCGTTACATGTCGATCAAGAGCAAACATCCCATGTAGTATTGCAATTATGACGGAGCATGAGCAATAACTCGATCTTTGAAAAGAGTTACTGCTTAACACAGAGAACCTCGTGTAAATAGGTCAATTCATTCATTAAACACTCTGCTGCACGACTTATAAGTTGTGGTTGTCTATTCTAAAACTAATCTGAATTTCCGAAAGACCGAAATAACCACATTTTGATTTTCGTAGCGAAACAAAATTCAATAGGAGAAATCATCAGGATTACACTGAATAATTTTGCGTGACGTCATGGATGAAGTAGCACAGATAATAATATACTGCCTACGCCGTGCTGCAATAATAATTGCCAGTTATACTGTCATTGAGACCCAATATTCGTAAGATGACCAGCCTGGAACGTTATGTATAACTAACAACCACAGTGAAAATGCTGCGTGTTATTTAATTCATATTAAAAATAACATTATCTCAATAGTGTCAAGCTACTCACTTAATACCAATTTTTCATGAATAGCTTAACTATAAATTACATAAATTTACACTTGTCAGTAAACAGCTTTCATAGCAAAAATAAACTGCAATCATAAGAAGCTTTCAGACATTTTTATATTGTCTAAGTATGTAAAAAGAAAGACTGTCTAATTTTAGTTAATTTATACACTTATCAAATTGTTACAAAAAAATTATTATACACTCTGTGTATCATGTATTATATTTGTATTATCTTTGTTACCAGAGGTCTTTTTGTATCAGTTTTACTTCCAAAGATTGTAAAATAAATATGCTTAAACTAAACAAAAGAGAAATAAATGTGGTACCAAAGAAATAATTCACATTATACAACCAAGCAGTATAATTATGTTATATATTCAAGATTATTTCCATACATTCACTTACTTATATATTATAAATCACATTTCTAAGATATCACTGACTCAACTGGTTAGCCAAGAACAACAAGAAAAAATCTAGTAGCATTAAAAGCAACTACTATTTATCTGTCCTCTTTTGATGGCTTAAAAATAACAGTTTTATAAAAAGCAAGAGCATCTAGAAAACAGCCACACATCTGTTCACGCTCCACTGAGTTCATGCTTAAGTAATTATCGATTAAATGAGGCGGAACTTTAACACTTACATCACACACTGTCTTTCCACCTAATAAATCCTTTAAAATATTTTGGCCACTAATGGCTTCATTTCCGATCAGCATGTCAAAATACGAACTAGCTGCATCTTTCTTAAGGACAAATAATCGCTGATTTTGGACAACTTTGGTGTGTTCGCAACTGTCATTGGTTACAGGGGAGTTCAAGAATACAGCCAACATGGCTTCAACGGTTCGCAAGTTCAGTATCAGCGCAAACATATGTGGCTTCATTTGATAACGAAGCAGCTTGTTTTCCATGATGTAGATATCTGCAACTGGTAATCTTTTCACAAATTTCTGCACTGCGAGCAAAAAATTTACATGATCGTATTTAGGAGCTGTTTTTCCAAAGAGAAGTTCTTGCTTCCAATCTAAAACTCTGAAACTTCTATCTAAGTGAGCTAAAGTTATGTAGTCTTGGCGCAAGCTCATGGCAACCAAAGATTTCGCATTCTGGCATTGAGAAGCTGAAATGGGAGGGCTCGTAGCAATGGTTCGAACCTTTGCTCTCTTGCTGGTAAACTTCTGAGACAATAACGCTGAACACATGCTTTGAACTGTCTTAAAGCTAATTCTGTCAAGATTTAGCAGCTCGGCAATGCTTTCAAATTTTCTTTTTGCTCTATACTGTATAATTTTCTTTGCCTGCACTTGCGAGATTCCACCATACTCATCCAGTTCTTGTAAACTTGCACTATTTAATGTCGTAATTATAGCACGTTTTTCTTCAGTTGAGTATAATGCTTCTGCTTCATTGACCAATGCCTCAAACTTTGTTCCTTCGTGTCCAGGGGATAAGCGCAAACAACGTTTTGAAATCACACCCGTTCTTAGAGATGCTTGAAGCAACTTCAGATACTTCATTTTGCTGTATTTGTTTGACAACTCTTTCAAATTACTTGGGTGAAGTGCACGTCTAATACTACTAATCAATTTCAAACATGTTCTTGTGTCTATTGAAAAACCTGTAGCACTCTTACACTAGCTTCATTTCATTCACTTGAAGAATCCAGGTCACTGTAACCGAGTTTTGACCATTCTTCTTTAGACATTAAGTTGTTCTCCATTCTGCAGTGGAAATAATCCTTTGCTTCATTTCTACAAAGATTGTTGTTGCCACCATTTTGACGCAAGCAAAACATGTATTTCAACATGAACTGTTTGCACTCTCCTTCGTGATCTAGAGGAAAACTTCCCTTATCTGGAGCCTTGGGTTTAAATGCCTTCTGACCAAATGTTGTTGCAGACATATTTTGCGTAATCCGCTGATACAATCTGTAAATAGATTCTTACCTTTACACGTTTGTTAAGCAGTAAAATTCAATAACATGCCAAAATGTTAGGAAGATACAAGTACAAAAGACCATACATGTACAACACTTGGTAGAAAAGCAAAAGATTTTACATTTCATCAAAAAAGTCCATAATTGGGAGTTCAAGTATTCGTACTTAGCAAAGGATACAAGGCATTATTATTGTACTTTTTTTATTGCGGTATCATTTTAAACTATCTGTGGCAAGAGCCAACAGTTGGAACAGATGCTGGACAAACAGTTTTTTTACATTTTAAGGGTAAAAATTAATAATTTTGCCATTTTAATTGGTCAGTCTAAAAGCCAATCAAAATAACGAGTTTAAAATCTGCATGTTACTCCTAAAATAAAGCAGAGATTGGTCGAATAACATGTTTGCACATCTACATCTACACCTAAAATACGATAATATATATATATATATACCTTGGCAAAATGAAATAAATTAAGATTTTTTCCTATTAAGTTTTATGTTACAAACCAAGCACATGTGCAAACTTTTGCACCGGGTCTTGAGCTAGATAAGTGAAAGAGCATTGATCTTTCAAAGGATACTCTTATATATAAAAATTATTCAATTAAAATAAAAGTGATGTTTTTGTATCGGGAATGCAAATCTTTCCATTCAGTCTTTCCATCGGATACCCGGGTACCCGAGTAATTACCCGCATTATTTATTACCTGAGCCTGCCTAACAAAAATGAAAATGCAAGCATTATTGTTAATTTAAGATATCCATTGTTTAAGAATTTAAAATTTAAATGTCACTTGTGGCACTCTTCTACAGTAGGTACCTACACTATACCTGCTACCAACAATAACTTCGGTGTTGATGTTTGATCACCTTTATCAATTGCAAGTGCATGTCAGATCAAACCACTTTTGCGGTAGGGGTGACCTACAAACAATAAACTATGATTTCTTTACCAAGAGGTTAACTATCCAAACAAAATTGTTTATTAACATTTTAACATAAAATTCAAAAAAATTATTTCAGGCCAATAACAAGATAAGAATAAACAGAGTGTTGAGTTTAATAACAGGCAAAAAGGACACTGCAAATTATTATGGTATTCCTGTAATTGCTTCACCGTACTAATAGTGCTCAAGGCAAAAACCCAAATGCCATGTATGCCAAAACACCAATTTTCATGACTTTTTGCTCTTGAGATGTCTTTACTTTAGGTTATTTGCAAATAAAACTGCATCTCTGCAGTCCGCCCGTGATCATTCTAAGATTAAGAAACAGCTCAAGTGCTTCACAAAAACTAATTGCAAGAGCACTTTCCTTTCTCTTCGTGTGATGGACAAGTGGAATAGTTCGCCGGAGATTAATGATACAGCACCAAATTATAACATTTTAAAGGAGAGATTAAGGACTTCAAGATTAATAATAATAATGATTAAGCAATGCCTTAAGAAGCCAACATTTTTCTATATTAATAAAGGTCCTACGAATAAAAATCATAAAATTTCTTCACCGCTGTTGAGTCTTAACAATCGTTACCTGGCTACCCGGCCGGGTATAAGCAAAAGGGTACCCAAGTCTGTTTTTAACCCGTGTACACACTACAAATAGACGCTAGACAGGCAGACTCACATCCATTCGTCCATTACTCATTTCGACTGTATTTTATAGGTTGACTAAATAAATGTGTGAAGCTGATTAAAGGTTGTAAAGAACACATACTCGTGCTTTTATTAGTTTCTCACATCATCCCTTCAACAATTAACTAAATAAAAAGCTTCGCTAAAGCATTAAGTTATCTCACTGATTCTCGCCGAATCCAATGTGTTGGGCGCCGAGTAATCCACTAGCCGAAGTAGGACACTTGGCGTACATGGGCTAGCCCAAATAGGACACGTCGTACATGGGCTGCCCATGTAGGACACTAAAGAGAGGTCGCGAATTGAGTCGTTGAGCGTACTGGCACCGTTCATTGTCCTTGTTTATCTAATAATAATAATTAAACACGTCAATACACGTTGAATAATTTATTATACATCTGATAAAATAAACGAATTTTATTCTGAGTTAGTATAATTTTGCCAATATTAATCTTCTTTGAAGTGAAATAAGCGTACTTTTTAGGTGATTTCCACATTTGCTTAAAGTATATCATTTTTTATTTTATCTTGCTTCACAGACAGGTGATTCTTTTCACTCCCTCTTGGACAAATAATTATTTTCTACTAAGTAAACGGGTTAGCGAGTTATGTGCCCTACGTAGTTTCTCTCTTTAACGCATTGGATACTTAGTTTAATGTTATGATGATAATTATTAATGGAGCTAATTATAGTGATGATATTGTTGTAAAAAGTAAATTGTCAAGGACCATCCATCATTATTATAAAGTTACCTTTTTTCTAAAACAAATCTAGTTTTATGTTTTATTATGTCATAGATCTCGATTCTTGACAGAAATCGCTAGTGTCCTACTTAGGCTGCCCCGTATACGACACCGCTTTTCCGCAAATTTAGCACATGCATTTTACCGAAAGTGTCCTACTTTGGCTAGTGGATTACTCGGCGCCCTACACAATGCTTCCTATAGCCATGTAAGGAAATCTTTCTAGTTCGGAAAGTGATTTCTCCATCTCCATTGACACCATAGTTATAACTGTACTACAGCATTGTATACACGAACTTTTTACAGATTAGTCAAGAAACAGCTAGCACAACAATTAAGTTTGCAACTGTAATTAAATTCAACTGTATCTTATAATCAATTGTTAGATTATACAATCTAAATGTTGCGATTAAAATAAAGTTTAAAAATGAAAAGTGTTTAACTACTATGGAAAGCTTTGATTGAAGTTTGAATAAATAAAAATTTAAAGCGATTCTTTTCTCGAAAACGGTTCTTAAATGTACATTTAGTCTTTCCTTGAGCGGGAGAAACTTGAATCCTTCATGTATTTTTATCTATTTCACAACCTTTACCCTTAGTTGACCACAGCTGGGTTTGCTCGCATTTTTATATTGATGAATACTATCAAAAATTATCAAATTATTATTATTATTATTATTATTATTATTATTATTATTATTATATTAACTTACATCATGTTACGCTCATGTTAATTTGTCTGACTACTTAATATTGTAACAATTATAAAATTAAAATTATAATCATTTTATTATTACCTTATTACATTATGAAGTTGATCATGAGGTTCCAAACCCCACCACAACCAAAATTTCCAGCTATAAAAAACATAGAACAACAATTTACCAAACACCACAAAGATAACCAGAAGGACTTGTGTTAGAACTGATATACAGAAGTGTTCAGCCTGGAGCCGAAACGGGCGAGCGTAAGATAACACTTTCTGCTCTAGAAAAAGAAAAGGTCATCAAGGGTTTGAGACCCAGCACTTGGTACCTAATATGTCTCAAGGCGATACGGCGATACGAATTAGAGAAGGCTTAACTCCCGAATCGAAGAAGAGCTGCAATTACGAGAGGACATTGAAGAAAGATGGATCTTTATCAGACACACAATTGTACACTTGGGAAATACACCCAACAGACACATTCAACTTTATAATAACCACACATTGTAGTTCCCTTGTAATTATATTACATTATGCAGTGTTGTAAGGAGCTATAATAGATATCTTAAAACATAATCTTTAAATGAGTTCTTAACCTTTCATTTTACATTTTCGTTTAGATCTACAGTACAACCATATTTAAACCTTAAATTTACTTGACTGTTATTTACATAGTAGCATAACTTTGGAATTCTCAATGTGCAAGAGTTTACAATTTTTCACAAAAAGTTAAATTTTCGACTATCTATTCGATAATTCGCAGGCATTGTGCCACAAAAATACATTAACAATTTGACACTTTCATTTTGTCTAAAATCGAATATGTTTCTATAAGCAGTGTTCCATTTTACCCTAATGGCATTAACTTCATTGTTTGATATACCCCCAATTTCGCATCCGTATAACAAAATGGGTAGACAATATGTATTGATCAGAGTTTTAGCTACTATGTCATTACGGTTATGGCCCATACTTGAGAGAATATTATTCACGGAACCAATGAATTTCCTTTTTAACCTTGAAACATCAATAGCAAAACTATCACTTGTCAGAATATCGCAACCCAAATACTTTACTGTCTGTTTCCAAATCAGTTGTTTACTGCAAAAACAGATTACACCCTCTCCAGTAAAGCTTTTACCAAAATAAAGAAGCCATGTTTTGTTAGGATTAAATAAGATACTGCATTCTATATCATATTTTTCACAGATTTTAAGCATTTCACGTAAGTGCCTACATGACCCTGACAACAAGGCAATGTCATCAGCATACATGACAGTGCCTACAAAATTATCTGCCACATAACAACCGTAACCAGCTGAACGCAATTGACGTATAAGGTCGTCTGTATATACAGCATATAAAATCGGTGATAATACACCTCCTTGTCTGACACCTGTTTTTATACAAAATTGGGTACTATACTGATCTTGCCATTTGACACAGCCTGTAAGTTTACTATACCAATTCATTAATATGTTAACAAATATCTTGGGAAAACATTTTTCTTGTAGTTTTATAAACAACCCTCCGTGCAGGACTCTATCAAAAGCTTTGGAGGCATCTAGAAATGCGACATATACATCATTATTTCTTGCGGTGAAAAAATTTACAGTTTCTTTTATGGTATTTATTAGTAGCAATTAAATACTTTTCAATTTGTTACGCAACTGTACCTTGCTTTTGCTGAATGCTTTTTTTCAAAGCAAGATATATATATTACAGATAAAAATAGCTAGTTAAAGGATTATGAATAAAAGCACAACGAGTCAAGACTACTTACATAATTACGTTTTTTAAGACAAATGATTATTAAAATTTGCATCTTTTAATTGTTTTTGAAGTGCAGCCCCATTGCCGACAAAGTCTGGGAGTTGATTCCAGTTTTTAATTAATCTGTTTGAAAAAAGTTTTTAAAATAATTGAGCCAGCATCTTAGATAAAGATGCTCTGCTAAAAATACATCTTTATTTACAGCACGATCTCTGCACAGCAAAGAGACAGCAGCTATATGTCTATGCAATATAAAATAACACATTATCAGTTATTTAAGTTAACTAAAAGGTGAATTGCTGTTCGTCAATCAGAAAATTATTGGTAGTCCTAAAACATTAGACTTGAAGTCTTGAATAATATACTTCTAAAAGTCTTTAATGACATAAAGAAGTTTGGGATGCACATGGTTAGTATAAATGCTGAGAAAAGCAACATGCTAACTGGTGATGGTATTAAAGGTTATAAAAAGATGTGAAACAGGCAAAACAAGCATGATGGGCTAAAGATGCAGTTATATTTACAGACAGGTTAGGTGGGATGGCATCCTGATGGTAGAAACAGCAGAGGGTGCTAGTGCTCTGATGTCTAGAAGTGGTTTCTCTGATATTCGGTGAAAGTTTTTTCCACAAGCGTATTGCTCTGGGGTAGAAATATAAATAAATATTGACTCTTGCTGCTGGCTGACAAATTTGTTGTTATCCTTGAGAGATGGGGTGACATAAGTTGTTAAATTTATGCCTATCCTGTGATGCACAATATCATGCAAAATGTTCAGCATCGTTTGTCATAATCTAATTTCTAGTGTTTGCCACTCCAGTTTGGAGATCATCTTAGATACTTCAGCGTTTCTGGTATATTGATTTCGTACAAATCGTGCTGCATTTCGCTAGACTTGCTCGATGTCAGTAATTGTGTACGGGTTCCAGGCTGCGATACTATATCCTAGTTTGGGTCTGACCAGGGCTTGATATGCTCTTTCTTTGATTTGTTGATGACATTGATGTAGTGTTCTGCAAATGACATTAAGTGTCCTAGTTGCGCGAGTGACAATTTCCTAGCAGTGCTCACACTAAGAAGATTTGTGCTGATAGTAATGTCCAGGTATGGGTGTGAAGGAACATGCTGTAGGGTTTTGTCTCCCATGCTGTAAGGAAAATAATTGAGAAATAGTCAAGACTTTGCATTTATCAATGTTGAAGTCCATAAGCCAATTTTCACCTATACATGTAGCTGTGAGAGATCTTGTTGTAGAATATGGTGATCTTGAATACTCCATATAGGTCTGTAGAGAATCAAGTCATCACTAAATAGTCGGATAGTAGATGATACATTGTCACCGATGTCATTTATATATAGCCGGTCCAAGGAGGGACCTTGTGGGACTCCTGATGTAACATTTATGGATTTGGAATGAATACCATTGGCAGAGACCTTCTGCATCCGCTTAGACGGAAAAGATTTGATCCATTGTAGCATATGGCCTCTGATATCATAGAATACGAGGTTAGCTAAGAGACGCTGGCGTGGGACCTGGTCTAAAGCTTTGCTGAAGTCCAGTGGCTGACTAGGCTATAGCCTAGGGCGCCAAAGTTTGAGGGCTTCCAATTTTAATAAAATCTTTTTCTCCTCGAAAAATGTGTATCCGTTCATATTCACGTAAAACAAGCATTGTATAACACACTACATGCAGCCATATAACGACAAGTATAATGTATTACTCAACAAGCAGTTCCCAGCCTAGCTAACAGGAAGATTTTAACAATATTTGTTTTATTAGTAACACGTTTAAACGATGCTAATTTTAATAATTATTTATCTTAAAAAATCTTAAAAAACACAATTATGTAAGTAGCCTTGGCTCTTTGTGCTTTTATTCGTGATCTTTTAACTAGCCATTTTTGTCAGTAAAATTTATAACAGTACTATATTAGACATTTCGTTATTCTGTTTTCTAAATTTGTCAGTTTTTAAACGAAATATATAATTTTTTGCTGAACTTATAAAGATTTTTATTTTTAAAAATTATGGTTACGTTCTCATTTTGACTGGTTCAACGTAAGTGAAATAAATATAAAAAATTTTTAATGCGTGACACATACACGTGCCATGCAGTTTTTGAGTATGTAGGCTTATATGCTCTTGCTATATCGTCATCATACATAAAAAATTTATTTTCTTATAAAAGCAATTACCATGGGCAGCCAAATGTCTCAGCAAAAACATCGCTCATTTTGAAACCTTCATTGATTCTGAAAACTTCACTCATTCTGAAAACTTCTCTCATTTTGAAATCTTCGCCGATTTTGAAAACTTCTCTAATTTTGAAAACTTCACTCATTTTGAAAACTTCTCTCATTCTGAAAACTTCACTCATTTTGAAATCTTCACTCGTTTTCAAAACTTCACTCATTTTGAAATCTTCACTCGTTTTCAAAACTTCACTCATTTTGAAAACTTCTCTCATTCTGAAAACTTCACGCATTTCGAAAATAAGTGTTATTATGCAATGGTGACCAGCTGTGCTACGTGGGCTTTCTTTACACATATTAGGCTTAGTGATAAGTACTACATGAGTACTTAGTACTACATGATAAGAAGTACATCTTACCAATCTGGCAACAACTTTTGTGAAATGAATATGGTATACATAAGCTTGTACATGCCCAGGTGGCTGTCAAAAAGTTTATACGTTTATAGCATTTCAGAATTACAGAAACATAGACTTATATAGAGATCATCAACGTCTCTTATCGATGAAAGCAACCTGACGTAAATGAAACAGTAAAAAGTTGTTTGCAAGCCTAAATAGAATTATTTCCCATCATTTATAGAAGCAAGAAACGAGCAGTTTTTATAAATTCATTATTAGTTCGGCTGGAGTTAGCATTGGTCGTTGTTACGTTTACTCAACGTTGTAACAATTTGTAATTGAATAATTGGAAATAACAATGCGACAAGATTACTATTTCGTCTTGATGAGGTAACTCTAGCGTGAAAAACACTATAAGTGCTGCAGAAGTGCTCCACCAATTTTAGTTCACAAATCAGTCTGTTGCAAGTTTACTTTACCACGTCAAGCGTTTTTCAGCGTTTACAATACCTAAACTTTTTTACCGCATGGAAAAGCTTTTGCGGGATCTTTATAATTATTGCCGGAGTACATGTTATAAATACGCCCGACTGTTGGGTAAGCTCTTTGAGCTGAAAGCTGCACTGTGCTGTCATCTGGCAACGAAAATAATACGAAAACAATTTATGCTTCTTTTAATATACTGGTTTGCAGCAAATCAGATAGAGACGCTACAAGCAAGTTCACACAGGTGCTGCCACCTACAGGGTAAGGCCAGAAACTGACCTTAACAAATGTATTCTAGTCCGGTTTCTTTTAAAACACAAAAAAAACGTTCAATGAATATAATCTTGTGGGTGACTGGTAATAAAGTCACAGGAGAAAGTCACGATTTTCGCTAGGGTTAGGGCTAGGGCTAGGATCAGGTTTAGGGTTACGGTTATTTCTTTGTTCCTGTGACATTTTTAAATTTTTTACTTACATTCAAAAACATTGTGATATAATACTACGTTCAAATATTGTGACATAATACTACGTAATTAAATTGCTGTACTACTTCTACTGCCCTAGACGATCTTTTTCAAGTATCAGAAAGATCTGATAACCTAGAACTTGTTATCGCAAATTCTTTCAGCTATGCAGGAGCTAAACTATGGAATAACCTACCCGATGAATACCTACCGTGATGCCCCCAACTTAAAATCTTTTGTAAGTCTAATAAACAAATGGGACGGTATAATCTGTCACTGCCGATATTGTGCCTCAGGAGAGTATCAAACTAACCACAATCTCATTTAAATACCGCATTCAAATCCCATATTTTATCATACCCTATATTTTATCGTAAAAACTCAATTGCAGATACCTTTAATAATTTTAAACCTAGTAACTTAATACATTATTAATTTTACACAGTTTATGTTCAAATTCTCAACGCTCTATACCAGATTTGCTTGTTAGTTATCGAAGTTAACATTTTGTTTTTCATGTGCTTAGCACTAACAGATTAAGTTAACATTAATAAACAATTAAAATCAGACATTGATACTAGGTGTGAAAAAACCAACAAACGCGTAAGAAAACCTAAAAATATTTGTATAAGACGATGTTTGGTGAAAACGGCCGAAGACAACTGTAATAAATCACTTTTAAGAAGAAGAATGAATAATACACCGGAAGCTGTGTCCACTGTATTATAAGAAAGGAAACGGAAACGTCAGTCCCAGGAGAAAATGACTGTGATTTGTCTATTTCGCAAGCAAACTCCGAAAACGAAAATCAAACGCTAGTGAAACAAATCGGCACTTCCACGTCTCCTAAAACGAAAAACGCTAGCAATGACAATGCACCGACGGTAACAGAAACGACTGAGATCACTTCTAACCTTTCAAGCAGACACACACCAGCAAAGCACCAGCAGTACTGTTATTACCTCCACAGTAATACAAGTGCTAGAAAGTCAAATGATTAAGCTGGTGTGATATTGTGTCACAACAAAACTGTCAGTTAAAGAAACTCGAACAGATAATTGAAACTAAAGTGACAGGGTTACAAACCGAATGCCATTGTGCACCAGGCAAAAACCTGTTCAGCTGGTGAATGAACAAGACAGTGAGGTTCACCTAAGAAATGATTTGAGTGAAAAAAGTCAAACATAGAATACTTTTTAGCATACAGTATGGAAGGGAGTATTGACTTTGTAGAACTTGAAGAATATTAGACTGCTATAGGCTGGTTCACACTGGTGATAAAAACATACTATGAAATCGTGTGGACTGTGAAAGACTTTTATTAATATTTCGACATTGCACTGTTATTTACACACATGATGTACATTCAATAGCTCAAGGAGGAAGCAAGAAAGTCCAGGCTTAGGCCTTGACAGAGCTACCCAAATCACATGTACCCACTCAGTTTACCTGATTGGCTAGTAAAGCACACTAGCAATCAACACTACCGTATATTTGAAGCCCAGCAGGTACAGGTGACTGAGCAGCACTAACCAAGTCCACAATCTGGACTAAACTTGACTCAAGTAATGAGTAATGCTAACTGTAGGTGGCAGCACATGTTATTATAATGATACTTTAAATTAAAAGTCGCAAATGAAATGTGCGACAACAAAATTGTATTTCGCATAAAGAATGAGAACGTGAAATATGAATCACGGGTACTACAGTTAGAATCAGATTTGTCAGATGTCAAAAAGCTGCTGTAATATGCATGAACTAATGTACATTGTACGCTTTAGACATACTTGCATAGGAGGCATATAAGATTAATAAGTCTTTTACCACTTATATTGTAGAGGAATTAAAGCAAAGAGTGCGCCTGTAATACTAACTGATTTGTCAAAAACGTACCGTGTAAACAGGCCCTTAGACACTATGGAATGTAACAGACTCTGATAGCTGCACTAAAATTATAGCAAAAGCAACCTTCCTCTCTCACGATATGATGCAACTTCCATCTGTTATACAGCTGATACAATTTTTATAATGAAATTTGCAAAATTAAAAAAATGAATCTGGCAAAAATTGATTGTCCAAATAAAATTACACTAGTAACAACCTTCAATAGTTTGACGTTCCAACGTATCACCAAAATATCAAATAGATTACGGCACCTTCTAGTTTGCTGAGCAGGTACAACTGATTTTTTATGTAGGCTTAAACCTGCAAGGAATAGTTTCACTTTAACTGTGACCAAACTGCTTTTGTTTGTCTCTTGTGCGCTTTTCTCGTATTAGAAATTATAAAATTGTTTCCAAACATTCATTATTATTATTGTTGTTGTTGTTATTATTATTATTACTATATTGTTATTATTATTATTATAATCAATATGCAAAATCTTTAAACCGGATAAACCTGATTGAGGACAATGCTTGTTTACAACAAGGTCCTGGGTAAACAAGCAGGATTCAACAATTATCATAGAGTAGATACTTAAAAAACAAATTTGCAAAACTTCCCAGCTTGAACACTACTGTTTAACTAGATGAGTTTACAGTTAACACATGTAGCTAAAATCGTTAAATTGTATTATTTAACAAACTCTTGACGCATCTCCGTAAAATTAAGTATACTTCCAATGTTTAAAAGAAAACGTCATCTTAGAAATGTTTTTGACTTGATTTTTAAACGCTCTGACATTTGCACAATTTGATTCTAAATTACTGATGGCCATGACTGGCCAAAGTCAGTTCTAACTCTAAGTAACGGCAATTCATAGTCACGTTTGTGTTTACTGGTGTCATAGTCATGACCTGTGAGAAAATATCAGTATAAGTATGATATTGCTATTCAATGAAAATAATTATGTATTAATATAGAAAAGTGAATTTTGTGTCTTATAATAGTTAATAGTTAAATGCGCTCATGTTAATTAGCTTTTTTAAGTGTGTTGCTAGCTTTATTCTTTAGTATTAGCTAACAAGATGTTAATTAGTTGCAGTTAATTAGCCTTGACTATAGCTAACGACTATAGTTATTACTAACCACACACTTAGTAATAAACTAGTTGCTGTCAAAATCGAGAAACATCGTAATGAGAAGTAATTAAAGAAATCTTAATTAAAACTAAAACAGAAACTTTTATCATCATGATAAGTGTATGATTTCTATTGAGATTTTTATTGCTGCAATAATTGTCTGGTTTACAACCATCACGAATCAGATATGAGTATTCCATCGTGCAATTTGTGTGGTCATGGCTGTTAAATTTCATTGAGCCTGTTGTCAACAGATCGATGCTTGTGCGCATGCGTCTTCCAGTTGGCCAGGTTACTTATTTTACAGCATCGATCTACTCTGCCCAAGTGTGGCTTAGTCGATGATCTCAGGCAATTCCCATTTTCTGCAATGTTTGAATATTCGTG